>NIPM01000008.1:877150-1022688 GCA_002738285.1 Holacanthella duospinosa | reverse complement strand
GGGGGGGGAATTGTAGAGTTGCGAATTGTTGTAGAATTGTTAAGTTAAACTTTTCTTAAGTAACTCCACTCCAATTCGTACATTTATAACTTTTCATTTGACATAAGAAAAATATTTTCTTGTTGTCTTTTTGAAAGTGTTCTGTTATGAAAGAATTATTAATTTTATATTTTTGATTTGATGAAACCTATTTTATGAACTAAAATACGTAAACTACTAACTCCTCACCGGAAGGAAATGATGAAAATGAAATGAAAGTTGATGATGAAAAGAGACCTAATTTGCGGTTGACAAGATTAGCAATTATATTATACAGTGTGAGGTTTTTGAAGGGGATGAAAAATAATCCAAAGGTGAAAGTTGACAAGGTAGTAAGATAACATAACATGAAAATGAAAATGAATTTCATCCAATTGAGGTCAATTTGATTGAATTCTCAGAGGAAATAAGCTCCGGGTAAAGCAAAAGTTAGAATTTTTTATTTTTTTTTTTTTTGGAAACTTAACAAAACAAGCTTCTGAATAACAATGGGCAGATAATGATAGTAACAAACCATCAATAATTAATTAATTAAACCAAACTCTTCAAAATTGGATTTTTGTCAAGAGAACTTTACACTATTGTTGTTACTCTATTACTCAACTAAAAATTTTGAACCGATAAGCAAAATTTTCTAAAATTACACACACACACACGCACACACCTCCAACAATACCAAAAATGGAATTAATTAGCCCTCTTGCTACCAAAAAAAATCCGTTTTTTACTGTATTACCTATTATAACGTCAAGTAACAATTAAGTAACAATTTTTATTGATATGATCAATACTTATTGTTATCGTTTATGAATTGAGTTCAATTCAATTCAAGTATTATACTCAAAAACTAAACTTTTTTTTTTTTTGTTAAAATTGATTATTATCTTGATCAAATTCATTATTATTATATTAAGTAATAATAACTCTTTTAAATCTGTTACAATGTTCTGCTGAATGTTAGTAAAATATTTTATAGTAAAATTTTATAGTAAAAAAAAATTTTTTTTTTTTAATTTCAAGATTTAGCATTATTTAGCACCTTTGTTCAGTGTGAACACCTCAGCACGTGTTTTTCAATAATAGTAATTTTGTATGGATTTATAAAAATTTATGACATAATGAAGTCATCCGTCAATTTGAATTAGTTTAATCAAATAATTCTAATCATACAAAAGCCCATTGAAAATTCATTGACATTATCACTAATTAATCTTTTTTTATTTCGTTATAAATTGTAAAAATAAGAGTTGTAAAATATTAATTGAGTTCATACTGTCAAGTTTAACTGAGACTATCAAAGTACTATAAGAAAAACATTAAAAAAAATAGCAATATAGCTTTTTAAAATGTCACAGTTGAGGGTTAACTTTTATACAATATTTTTGACTCTTTTCATTCTAATTGGTTCAAAAGTAAATATAAATGCTCATTCACTAGGTGAAAGTACTAATATCGCCAGAGATATTGAAGATGGTAAGTTATAACTTATAAGTAAACTAATTTTAGTTTAAAATTAAATTATATTAAGTTAAATTGTATTGTTTTAATTCCTAAGATACTTGGATGCATAAAGGAGGAAATGTAGGAGATGGTAGTATTATTGAAAAAAGGAATGTTTTTCCACATCAAGTTGAAGGTAAGAGGGTTAATTTATATAAAGTTTATAAAAATTTTAATTAATGCCCGATTTATACTTAATGTCATTCTTCCTTCATTCGAATGAAATGCAGTATATGATTGATGAATTTTGAAAGAAATTTTGAAAAAATCTTAATTCTCAAGGTAAATTAGATTGGTAAATTTGTTACAAAATTCATCAATCATAACTGCATTTCATTCGAATGAAGGACAAATGACATTAAGTATAAATCGGGCGTAAGACGTTAAAAATTTTTTTTTTTAATTTTTTTTTTTTTAGATCAATCATTTTGGATCAAATCTGCTCAAACTATGCTTCTTTCAAAGTTAAAACATAAACCNAATTAATTAATTAAACCAAACTCTTCAAAATTGGATTTTTGTCAAGAGAACTTTACACTATTGTTGTTACTCTAATACTCAACTAAAAATTTTGAACTGATAAGCAAAATTTTCTAAAATTACACACACACACGCACACACCTCCAACAATACCAAAAATGGAATTAATTAGCCCTCTTGCTACCAAAAAAACACGTTTTTTACTGTATTACCTATTATAACGTCAAGTAACAATTAAGTAACAATTTTTATTGATATGATCAATACTNCGTTTTTTACTGTATTACCTATTATAACGTCAAGTAACAATTAAGTAACAATTTTTATTGATATGATCAATACTTATTGTTATCGTTTATGAATTGAGTTCAATTCAATTCAAGTATTATACTCAAAAACTAAACTTTTTTTTTTTTNTTATTGTTATCGTTTATGAATTGAGTTCAATTCAATTCAAGTATTATACTCAAAAACTAAACTTTTTTTTTTTTGTTAAAATTAATTATTATCTTGATCAAATTCATTATTATTACATTAAGTAATAATAACTCTTTTAAATCTGTTACAATGTTCTGCTGAATGTTAGTAAAATATTTTATAGTAAAATTTTATAGTAAAAAAAAATTTTTTTTTTTTAATTTCAAGATTTAGCATTATTTAGCACCTTTGTTCAGTGTGAACACCTCAGCACGTGTTTTTCAATAATAGTAATTTTGTATGGATTTATAAAAATTTATGACATAATGAAGTCATCCGTCAATTTGAATTAGTTTAATCAAATAATTCTAATCATACAAAAGCCCATTGAAAATTCATTGACATTATCACTAATTAATCTTTTTTTATTTCGTTATAAATTGTAAAAATAAGAGTTGTTAAATAATAATTGAGTTCATACTGTCAAGTTTAACTGAGACTATCAAAGTACTATAAGAAAAACATTTAAAAAAATAGCAATATAGCTTTTTAAAATGTCACAGTTGAGGGTTAACTTTTATACAATATTTTTGACTCTGTTCATTCTAATTGGTTCAAAAGTAAATATAAATGCTCATTCACTAGGTGAAAGTACGAATATCGCCAGAGATATTGAAGATGGTAAGTTATAACTTATGAGTAAACTAATTTTAGTTAAATTAAATTATATTAAGTTAAATTGTATTGTTTTAATTCCTAAGATACTTGGATGCATAAAGGAGGAAATGTAGGAGATGGTACTATTATTGAAAAAAGGAATGTTTTTCCACATCAAGTTGAAGGTAAGAGGGTTAATTTATATAAAGTTTATAAAAATTTTAATTAATGCCCGATTTATACTTAATGTCATTCTTCCTTCATTCGAATGAAATGCAGTATATGATTGATGAATTTTGAAAGAAATTTTGCATAAATCTTAATTCTCAAGGTAAATTAGATTGGTAAATTTGTTACAAAATTCATCAATCATAACTGCATTTCATTCGAATGAAGGACAAATGACATTAAGTATAAATCGGGCGTAACACGTTGTTAAAAAAATTTTTTTTTTAATTTTTTTTTTAGATCAATCATTTTGGATCAAATCTGCTCAAACTATGCTTCTTTCAAAGTTAAAACATAAACCANTTTTTTTTTTAGATCAATCATTTTGGATCAAATCTGCTCAAACTATGCTTCTTTCAAAGTTAAAACATAAACCAATTGAAACAGAAGCAAAAAATACAATTATGTTTCTTGGTGATGGACTTTCACTAACAACAGTGACAGCAGCAAGAATTTTTAAAGGTCAACTTGACAATCAATCAGGTGAAGAGGGGTCATTGTATTTCGAATCTTTTCCAAATTTGGCTCTATCAAAGGTAAATTAATCTTCATTTATTTGTAAATCAAAATCTAATCTAATTGACACTCTCTATTTTTTGTAGACTTTTTGCTCGGATAGTCAGGTATAAATAATAATTTTTTTTTTATCAAATTAAATTTTTAGTACTAGTATTTAATTATTTATGTACTCAGAGATTATGATTAATGATGTTAATTGTTTTGTTTTTATTGTAGGTAGCCGATTCTGCTTGCTCAGGTATGTCAAATGAAGTACACGGATTACTAACTAAGCTATAGCCATATTTTTTTTTNGCCGATTCTGCTTGCTCAGGTATGTCAAATGAAGTACACGGATTACTAACTAAGCTATAGCCATATTTTTTTTTAAACTAATCTCATGTCAATTTGATAATTAGCAACGGCGTATTTGGGTGGAAGTAAAGGAAATATNTTTTTTTTTTAAACTAATCTCATGTCAATTTGATAATTAGCAACGGCGTATTTGGGTGGAAGTAAAGGAAATATTAAGACAATTGGTGTTACGGTAAAAGTCCTTCAAGGTGACTGTGTTGCTCAACAAAATCCAGCAAATCATGTAAGTTCAATTGTAAGTTGGGCTCAAGCAGCTGGAAAATCAACTGGAATCATTACAAATACAAGAATTACACATGCATCACCAGCTGGTAAATAATTTTATGTTATTATATTATAAATTANAATCATTACAAATACAAGAATTACACATGCATCACCAGCTGGTAAATAATTTTATGTTATTATATTATAAATTAATAATTACTTGTGACTTGTACTAAAAGTTAATTAATAATTCATTAATTATGATAATGGAAGGGTTAGTAGTTTTAAATTTTTGAATTTTTATTATTTTTATTTCATTCTCAGGTACTTATGCTCACACTTCTGATCGAGATTATGAATATGATGGAAAAGTAAGGATTATTATCAAGTTGTATTATTCAATTTTTTTTTGCATGAATTCCTGCTAATACTTGACCCTAAATATTAATCACCTTTGATCTTCACGTTTTTAGGTTGTAGATGATGGGAATGATCCAGAGACATGTCATGATATTGCTAGACAACTCATTCTAAGCAGCCCTGGGGATAAAATTAATGTAAGTTATTATAATACAGCGGTAACTATTATATAGCTAGAATTGGATTTTGATTACTTTAAGTTACACAGAAATAACAGTAATTAAGTAATTATAATTAATTGTTAATTATATATTTTAGGTAATTCTTGGAGGTGGTCGTAGCGCTTTTCTTCCTACAACTGTCAATGATCCTGAAACTGAAAAACCTGGATATAGAACTGATAATAGAAATCTTATTCAAATATGGGAAGAGAAAATGGCTAACAAAAGTGGAAAATATATCACAAGTGCTAAAGCACTAAAAGAAATTGATACAAAAAATACGGATTACTTGTTGGGTCTCTTTTCATCAGATCATTTAGCATATAAAGAAAATTATGCTGAAACTGATGATCCATCACTAACGGAAATGGTTGAAGTTGCTATTAAAATTTTATCAAAAAATCCAAAAGGTTATTTTCTATTCGTTGAAGGTGGAAGGGTAAGGTTATCTTGATATAAATAAAATTAATATTTATTTTAATTAATTAATTAATTATAGATAAATTTACACATGTGATTATATACCTATATATGATTTGAACTTTATCTAAAAACTTGATTAATCTAGATTTTTTTTTTATATAATAATTTAGATTGATCATGCTCATCATGAGAATGAGGCTCAAAGAGCACTCATAGAAACAATTGAATTTGACGAGGCTATCAAAACTGCTGACTCGAGAACAAATGATGAAGATACGCTTATCGTAGTCACTGCAGATCATGTAAGAACACTACACACTACTATGATAAGTAATTACTAATACTATTAGTAATTTAGGAAGTAGTAAAAATGATTTATATATAAGTTGTTAAGATTATGGATTTATGATAGTAATTATAATTTCTAATTGATTATTTTGTAGTCTCATGTGATGACTATCAATGGATATGCTCAACGAGGATCTGATATTCTTAATGTTGCTCATCATGATTCTTTTGATAAACCATATGCAACATTGAGTTATGCCAATGGACCAGGTTATCGTCAACCAGTCTACTCATCAACTGATGGTTGTGGTCGTGGTGACATATCAAATGATCCTTTTGATGATCTTAATTACAAACAAGAAGCAATGGTTAAATTAAGTTCAGAAACACATGGAGGTGATGATGTTGGGATTTTTGCTAAGGGTCCTTGGGCACATTTATACTCTGGTATTCAAGAACAAAGTTACATTCCACATGTGATGGCCTATGCAAGTTGTATTGGTAATGGTATCAAATATTGTGATGATAAAAAAGATAAAACTGATAATTCTTTTGGAGTTTCAATACTTTTAGGTTCTAGTCAAATTAGTTTAATACTTTCACTAGTAGTTTTTTACTTTTTTGGCTAATTTAAAAAAAAAAAGAGCTTATTTTAAGAATACTTTAAGCAATACTTTTAGCAATACTTTTTAAGCAATACTTTCTGCTTTTGCTTCATTAGTTAGTAGTAGTGTTGTTTTTAAATAAATTATATTTTTTAACTATGCAAATTAATCATTTCAAAATCTAATGTTTTAGTTACAACAATTACTAAGCCTCAACCTCAACCTCAACCTTAGTACCAAAATTATTGATGAGACAATGAAATTCCGAGAATTCCGGGATTTCAATATTTTCGAATTTTTTCGGTCACCGTGTGAACCGTTGGAACCCTTTCTCTTTACCTATTTTGATGATTTCTATTGTTATTTTTAAGAAAAATAACTTAGGGATACTTTTTACGGCAATTTATTGTTAAAGAAATTTCAGTCAGTTTTTAAACCTCATTGAGACCCCCCTTCCCTTGACCCTTTTCATACCATAATTTTTGACAGTTTTTTTTTTTTTGATAATTTTGTTTTTTTTTTTTGTTGACAAAAGTCACATGAAATGGACTGTTCTAATGAAACACCAGTGACAACAGGGTCATCAATTGATAGAATCTACAAACCACAGGAACTGGTTATGCAGAACCCACTGGTAGGACATGAAAATTTATTTGAAAATTTTCATTAAAATTTAAAAAAAAAAATTTTTTTTTTACTAAACGAAAATTTATTTTAATAATTACATTGCGATATGAAGTTTGGCGAAAAATCTAAAGTATTTGTGAATTAAATATTGAAATTTGCAAATTGATTTGATTGGCAGTTGAGTTTTGGAATTTTAACTAAGAATTTATTTATTTTTATTTATTTATTTATTTTTTTTTACAGATTTTGAGAAAAATTTTCACTTTCTTCAACATCGAAACACTCAAATCTTGTAGAAATGTGTCGAGCTATTGGAACTACTTGTCTTTACCATCATTACTCAACCGAAGTTGGGTCACCATCATGTCAGATGAAGGTCATTTAAATGATCTCTCCGAATTCCTTGCCTTTGCTGAATTAGCCTCTGAAAATTTTGTACTTCACAACTATCGACTGAAATTTATGACTTTGACTGAAAGTAAAAATGAAGAGACGAAGATTATCCAATTTTTTGAAAAACATGGATCTTCAATTATTCGACTTCATCTAAGACGAGGTATTTTCAATCAACATGGAGACTTTTGGAAGATGTTAGTCAACAATTCGAAATGGACACCAAATCTTAAAGAACTTTTCTTAGAAGAATGTTGTTTCATGAAATTTGAAAATGGATTATCTCAAAATTCACCATCAAATAATCGGATTACAAGTTTAATACTTCAATCGGATCGGACTGATTTCTCAATGCCATGTCATATGAGTGAACTTTTTACACAATTTCCATATTTAGAGGTAAGTTTCATAAGTTCAAATTATGGAATTAAGTTTAACCAATTTCAATTTACATTTACTTAATTTTTTTTTTTTTTTTTTTTAAATGTAAACAGACTTTACATTTTCTTGATCTCAGTGATGAAGAGAATCAAGCATGGTTAGAATCTGCTGTCCCTACAAAAGCTAAAACTGCTAAACGACACCTCAACATTACAAATTTGGATCTTTTTAGTGAAAGGTGAGTAAAAAAAAAATTACTTTTTGTTTTTTTAACATTGATTAATATTTAACAATTATTCATTGACCAATGAGTAATTTTATTATAAATATTCTTGTTTCTACTTAACTAGGGAATACTCTGTCCGTGAACTTCCACTTAGTCAACTCCGGATGCTATGTGCTATGGAACTTCCCCTAACGAAGTTAACCATTGATATTGGAGAAAATATGCATCTTAGTGAATTTGAAAGATTACTTCAAGTTTATGCAAATTCTCTCAAGAGTCTCACTATTTGGCGTGGACTTTTAGCAAACAAGATTGAACCACCTGGTTTTCCATTTTCAGTTAATTTACCGAAATTAGAATATCTTGAAATACCTGAGAGTATTATCATTAGTTTCAATTTTATACATAAAATATGTCAGATTCGTAGTCTCGTTGTTCGTCAATGTGATTTGAACCCGATACCCTACGAAACTGATATTTTTTCTTATCTTTACACTTTTGATGATATGAGAGCCTTTGTACTCAAACCTCTTCTTGATCTCTCAGAACTTCATGTTCAATTCACACTTCGAGAAAATGATGTTAAATTTTTAAAAGGAATTTTTCCAAAAATGCGAATGCTCTCAGGCTTCTTTGAAAGAGTCTATGTTCAAAAACTCTTCTAAAAATTTCTAATTTCTAAGCATGTACTTTTGCAAAAGAAAAAAAAACAATGTCAATAATTATTGTCTAATTTGTGTATTAATAATCAAAAAATGTAAGGCTGTACAACAGCTTCCAATGAGAAAAGATATGATTCTTTTAAATTTTACTAAAAAGGATGATGTGTTAAATTTTATATGACGAATGATAATTTTAGAATAAGTCAATAATTGTTAGAAAATAGGTACCTTGCTTCTAACATTGTTTTAAAAATCTAAATGTATACATAATTTTAATTATTTCTACATTTAAATATAATTTAGTTATTTTATTTTTCATTTTAAAAATTGCTCTGTTTTAAAGTTTATCTGTACCCTTAAAGGGACATTTTATTGCACGATTTCAAAATTTTTTAAACTGTATATAGAAAGATCATTTAAATAATAAAACTTTTAAATCAAAATTAATATTGTTACATCATAATTAACTGGAAGTGCTGAATAATTGAAAAATTAGAATGATTCTGGGGGNGCTGAATAATTAAAAAATTAGAATGATTCTGGGAAAAAAAAAAATTTTTTCAAAATTTTGAACTTTAATTTTCGTTTTTGATCATTTTTTTTTATTATAAAAATGAGGATTTTTTTCTAGGCCAAAGAACCAATTTCAAAAGAGCCCCGGGCAGCCCGAGCAGAGCCCAAAGTCAAATGCCGAGCTTTAATTTCTTCATCATCAGAATACTTTCACTTATTTTAGTGTTTTAGTGATTGATTTGTGAAATCTTGTTCAACAATCAAAGTCAAAATCTATTGCCAAGGTTCAACAACAATAAGGTAATGTCAACTTTTGTCATTCTAAAGTCAAAATTAAAATGTTAAGACTGTTTCACTAATTAGGCGTATTCATAATATGTATTTTAACAATCTCCACTCCATGCAGCATGGACTTTGTTTTATTATGATGAATAGTTGGATGAGGTTCTCGCTATGTTCGCTTACCATAAAGGAAATGCTCGTCAATGCTTAGGGACACACCCGGGGAAATTTGTTGTGGGACCACCTACCCAGGGCAGGAAAATTTGCAAACGCGATGACGCGAAGCGTCTGCAAAATTTCCTGCGCTGATCACATAAAACTCAAAATGTTCATGGGTTCACTCACGGCGTAGGACATTTAGCAACTCTTTATATTTTATAGTTTTTATATTTTCACAACTAAAAATTATTGGATGAGAATATNAGGTTCTCGCTATGTTCGCTTACCATAAAGGAAATGCTCGTCAATGCTTAGGGACACACCCGGGGAAATTTGTTTTGGGACCACCCACCCAGGGCAGGAAAATTTGCAAACGCGATGACGCGAAGCGTCTGCAAAATTTCCTGCGCTGATCACATAAAACTCAAAATGTCCATGGGTTCACTCACGGCATAGGACATTTAGCAACTCTTTATATTTTATAGTTTTTATATTTTCACAACTAAAAATTATTGGATGAGAATATNGTAGGACATTTAGCAACTCTTTATATTTTATAGTTTTTATATTTTCACAACTAAAAATTATTGGATGAGAATATCGGAGAGGTTACCCCAGGTAAGAAAAAATTACCCCGCTACTGCTAACCATGGTCGGCGCTACCACTACCACTACTTTGAGAACTTTTCGCTTTATCAGATAAAATCTTTGAATATTTTAATAAGTATTCGTATCATATCGTATCGTTTCCATTATAATTCCGTATCGTATCCACGTGGATACGGAAACGATACGAAAACTTTCGTATCCATAAAATTGGGTACAGAAACGAAACGATACGGAACGAAACGAAAATTCCGTATCCAGATACAAAACGGTGGCAACACTTTATAGCGAAGCGACAACAATCTAAAATCACCCTGGGAATTTTCCTAACTACACAATTTGTGTACAGTTTTCAGTTTGTGAAAGCAACAAATTCTGTCTTGAAATTTATCATCAGATTTTCGATTTTCGATTGATTTCATTAGAAATCCTGCACGACAGGATTTTAAATTATTATATCGTTGATTATTTAGAAACGGTGACGAATGACATAATACGATGGTACGGTCGACACCGAAGGATAGCCGAGTTGGCTGTTTTCACAAGCTTAGTCAATGTAATCAACTCATCGTGATTGGATTCCACACATTTACATTAGTAAGAAAACTTTAATTTATTTTTATGAATTTTAAGTTTAAGTACCACCACTAGAATCCTCATCGAGTTTTCCTTACAGATTACCATTATAGGCGCTATTATGCTTGCCATCTATGCCAGTGTGCATGAGGCAGCCATTTTTAATGGAGTCAGTGTGACAAACGTTACCCGTGAAGTAGATGAGATTGAGTACTCTGTCTACAGTGTATTAGGCATACGACTTTTTGTAATTTGCATTGGGTTCTACAATGTCAAGGCAAATCATTCTCCAGGATTGGTCTTACTTGTATGAAATCAACCTAATTTCAACAATTATTCAGAACAATTTAACCTTTACCATATTTTTTAGTTTACAGTCATAGTGAGTCTCACGTCCATAATTTTCTTCGTGGTCAGCTTTTCCATTTTCCTAAAATTCTCAGTCATTATTCCTTGGGTTCATACTTTCATGAAACAAGAAATGGAGTCGTTTGATTTAGGTGAGTGTGCCAACACCACCTGTCTCACCAATGATATCCAGATGAAGGTAAACTTAAGGTAAAATTTTAGTAATGTGACTGTGATGAATTTCTGGAACATCTCTCTAGAGACAATGTTGCGGTGTTGAGAGTTACAAAGACTGGCAGACTTTTCCATTCGGTGTAACGAGTCTTCGAGTTCCTAATTCTTGCTGCCTGCCTTCGAGACGGTTTCTCAACGGAACGTTCGACCCGTACTGTGGCCAGAATTTGCTTCCGGAACACCCCAACCCTCAAATGCTCATTCACTCTCGAGTAACAATGGAAATTCAAAATTTTCTCGTCATGTATAAATTTTTATTTATTTTCTTCTTCACTAGGGGTGCTTGGCGGTGATTACAGGTGATGTTTTAGTACTCATTAGAGGAATTGCAGCGACTTTTATCGTTTTGGGAATTATAGATGGGGCCTTGAGCACATTTGGATTTTTTTTAATTATGAAGAAATATGTGTGATACCCTGAAAAAGAGAGTTATTATGTGAGAATGTGTTAGATCGAGTGATCTTATTTTATACAATTTTAAAAATTCAAATTAGATAAACCACCCATCGCTAATTTGTTCAAACATTTCAAATTCTTGTCTTGGATTGGACCACTTTTTGTGAATCTACTTAAGGCTGACAGATCCATTGCAATTCGTCTTTTCGACACTTTTTTTCAACTGTGTTGACCTTTTGTAATAATCCTTATATTGAACATTTATAATACTATCATCTGTGATGGCTAAGATAAAAGCCAATTCAAGGCATACCCACAACCTTTAAACTTGGGCAGTTACTTACACAATTCATGGCAAAATCAGTCGTGTGAAGAAAAACAAACGATTCAATTTAAATTGTGAATTNGCAGTTACTTACACAATTCATGGCAAAATCAGTCGTGTGAAGAAAAACAAACGATTCAATTTAAATTGTGAATTAAAAAAATCTAAACAGAAATTCTAATGTAAATTCGAGTAAAAGTTGGGAGCAAGAACAATAATGTGTTGGAATAGTTGAAAAATGTAATAACACACAAAAATATGTGAACATGTGCTAAAACCCGAAAAAATCTTAAAAAAAATGTGCTAATAAATATGGCTCATTCGGATCCAAATCTGTCAATTCGCTCGCAACTTAAAGTATGACATCTGAACTATCCAAACTAAGAAAAATGTGTTTCACACACATTTCCGAGCCCAAATTATTACTGTTTTTAGTTTCATTGTTGAACAATTTTCGAACAATTTTCTATAGTCAATTGTCCATATCGTTCGGGGTGTTGGATTTCTCCATTAAATATACAGAGGTGACCAATAACAAAACAACTGACAAGGGGTACCCCACACTCCTAATCCCNGAACAATTTTCTATAGTCAATTGTCCATATCGTTCGGGGTGTTGGATTTCTCCATTAAATATACAGAGGTGACCAATAACAAAACAACTGACAAGGGGTACCCCACACTCCTAATCCCAACCCTGTCCAACCCTGTCAAACTTGCATACATGGGCAAAATGTTTATTACTTCAAGTATTAACAGTTTTATAAATAAATTTGCATGCTTAATTTAAAGAAGTTTAATGAATACTACTTCGTTGTAAATGACCTCAGCCCACCCTGGTTGAGGGTGATGAGTATGACTTCAGATTAGTCGGCTTTGTATAACAAACTGAATTAAATTCTTTACAATTTCGACTATTTTGCCTTACGTCTTGTGAGCTATTTTCCATTGCTGCTTTTTTGCGTCATGAGACTACCACCGAAAATGCAACTCATTGTCATCAAATACCACTTTTTTNNGGGGGGGGGCGGGGGTATATGAAGTCGAGTATTTTCAACCGTCTTCATGCAATAGACATTACCCAACTCAAGGATCGAATACAAACTTTTGTTGATAATTTAAACAACAATCCACATATGATGCAAGACGTTAGAAGTGTGTTTTAGGATCGTCTTGGTCATTGCGTTCAAATGGATGTAAATTATTTCGAGCAAATGATACGCTAAAATAAGGAGCTGAGCCATTTCGCTAAAATTAGTGTGTAAAGTGACTCTGACTCCTGAGTCATGACTCCTGAGTCATGACTCTGACTCTGACTCTCATGACTGACTCTTTTAATTATTTGGGAGTCAGAGTTATTATATGACTCTGACTNGATCGAATACAAACTTTTGTTGATAATTTAAACAACAATCCACATATGATGCAAGACGTTAGAAGTGTGTTTTATGATCGTCTTGGTCATTGCGTTCAAATGGATGTAAATTATTTCGAGCAAATGATACGCTAAAATAAAGAGCTGAGCCATTTCGCTAAAATTAGTGTGTAAAGTGACTCTGACTCCTGAGTCATGACTCTGACTCTGACTCTGACTCTCATGACTGACTCTTTTAATTATTTGGGAGTCAGAGTTATTATATGACTCTGACTCACTCCCTGTTTGAGAGTCAGAGTCAACTCATCAGTAGCAGAGTCATGACTCTTGTTCATTTCCTGCCCAGAAGCCGATTTTTGGTATTCATTCATGTTCAAACACGTTTCATTCATCTTATCCATTACATTCATTTTACTTAAGAATGTTTACTCTTTCTGATATAAATAATCTGTTTGTGTTTTGTGTTCGTCCCATTCTTACGGACTTTTAATTAAGAATGGAGGATGATTGTATTGTGTTAAATGTGGAAAATTCTCCAGTTAATGAAAGTCAAAGTTCATCAACATCGATTCAAGATAATCTAAATTTACAAAAGGTGAGAAAAAAGCAAAGTGACGTCTACAATTTATAGAAATTTTATACAGTTTATAGAATTTTTCTCAATATTTAAAAGAAGATATTAAACATTTTTTAATGACTCAGAGTCAGAGTCAGAGTCAACTCGCGAAAGTATGGGGAGTCAGAGTCAGTGACTCGGGAGTCAATGACTTTGACTCAGTGAGATTTGGGAGTCACTTTACACACTAGCTAAAATTAACTAAACTCTGAATTTCAAAACAAAAGTAATAAATATTTTGCCCATGTATGCAAGTTTTACAAGGTTGGGGCTAGAAGTGTGGGGTATCCCTTGTCAGTTGTTATTTTTTTTTCAGACACCAAGAGAACGATGGACTGCTCTAATAAGAATCAGACATCTGTGACACGGTTATCATTATTTGACAGTGACAAGATGAACAAATCTCAAGAATTGGTTATGAGAAATCCAGTGGTGAGGAGTGTTTAATACAAAATATGATTGAATTTAAGGAACGGTTACTGATCCTTTTAAAAATATTTTTTCTTTTAGATTTTGGAAAATATCTTTACCTTTTTAGACATTAGTACGGTGAAGTCTTGTAGATATGTCTCGAGTCTTTGGAATTACTTCTCCAATCAAATATTACTGAATCGAACTAGGGTTACTATAATGTCAGACAAACGTCAACAGGATTGCCTCTCCAATTTCCTTGACTTTATTGAATTTACCTCTCTTCGTTTTCAAAACTATNAAGGTTACTATAATGTCAGACAAACGTCAACAGGATTGCCTCTCCAATTTCCTTGACTTTATTGAATTTACCTCTCTTCGTTTTCACAACTATCAATTCATATCTATGAATCTGACCAATGATAAAATTGATTCGAAGATTATCCAATTTTTTGAAAATTNCAACTATCAATTCATATCTATGAATCTGACCAATGATAAAATTGATTCGAAGATTATCCAATTTTTTGAAAATTATGGATCCCAAATCATCCGTTTACACTTGAAACAGTGTAAAATTGATAAACATGGAAATATTTGGAAATTGTTGGTCAACAATTGTAAATTGACACCAAATCTTCAGGAATTTATATTGGAATCGTGCATTTTCAAGGAATATGAAAATGAATTATCTGCTGTTGAAAACTCAACTTCTGAAAATAGGATTAAAAATTTGATCCTTCAATCAAATTGTAAGAAGTTCAAAATGCCGTGTCATATGAGTAAACTTTTTAATGAGTTTCCATATTTAGAGGTGAGTATTTCCTATTTTAATTGTTATGATTGATTATGTACCAAATTCGTGTCACCATTAATTAATAATTAATAATAATTATTATTGAATAGGGTTTGAAATTTGTGGATCTAACGGATGAAGAGAATCAAACTTGGTTAGAATCCGTCGTCCCTACTACAAAATCAAAAACTGTGAAACGACAGCTCAACATTACAAATTTGGACATTTTTTGTGAATCGTGAGTAAATAAATAATATTTTTTTTTTTCAAAATGGGTTAATTAGTAGTAATTGGTCAGCAATTGTAATTTCTTACAATGATACTGTTTTATTTCTAGCATATACTCTGTCAGAGAGCTTCCACTTAGTCAACTCCAGATGTTATGTGCTTTAAAACTACCACTGACCAAGTTAACCATTGATATCGGAGAAAATATACATCTTAACGAATTCAAACGGTTACTTCAAGTTTATGCAAATTCTCTCAAAAGTCTCACTATTTGGCGTGGACTTTTGGCAAATAAGATTGAACCACCTGGATTTCCATTTTCAGTTGACCTACCAAGATTAGAAGATCTTGAAGTACCTGAGAGTATTGTATTTAGTTTCAATTTTATACACAAAATACGTCAAATTCGTAGACTCATTGTTCGTCAGTGTGATCTGAACCCGATACCTTATGAAACTGACATTTTCTCTTACTTGTACACTTTTGAGGACATGAGAGCTTTTGTACTCCAACCTCTCCTTGACCTCACAGAACTTCATGTTCAATTCACACTGCGAGAGATTGATGTTCAATTCTTTAAGGGGATTTTTCCAAAAATGCGAATGCTCTCAGGGTTCATCAATGAAGTTTACATTGAAAGGCTGTTCTAAACAATACTATACTTTTACGTTAAAAGTTGAGTAAGCAGAAAACGAGACAAAACTGCTAACTGCTAACTACGATCCTGTAAGAATTTTTAGTTTACATAACTTTTGTTTTATTAATGAAATTTCAGTTAATTTCTCTTCATGTCACAATGCGCTGGAGTGGTAAAATTAGTCTACGGAACATGAAACAAAAAAAAGGCGGGAAATCTTTTTGAAATTTAAATTTTTGTATTTAATATTCGAGTGAGGGAGGCACAAATTGTAAAATTAAGCGGTTTGGTTTTGGTTTAGTAACTTTGTAAATTCTATTATTGATTTTTAGTTCAAGATTCAGATTTTGATTTATGATTATTTTAGAAAATTAAAGTAATCATTCATTAGATAAGAAGGTTTGTGACTATTGAATTTTCTTAACAACAACGTGTTCAAACTATAATGGGTAAATATCGGTACGAAGAGTATTTGGAGAATGGATTGGGTGTTTCTTTCAAAGGAAGAGGACTATCATGGAATAGTGCCGAAGATGGTAAATACACATTTGGCAAAAATGTACTTTACTATAATATCTTGTCATTGTTACTTATGCAGGCAGTGNAAGATGGTAAATACACATTTGGCAAAAATGTACTTTACTATAATATCTTGTCATTGTTACTTATGCAGGCAGTGAGACATATTGGTACTAATGACCTTATGATAAAGCAGTTTTGCTTTCTTATAATATGCCAAGTGCCAAGCCAACTACAGCCTATATCACTTGCGAAGAGGCCGATTTTAAAAGTATAGAATTGAAAATTGTCCTCTTTGCATTGCAAGTGATATCTTATGTGCTTATAAATATTACTTTACATTGCAGTGGTTACTTTACTCTGTAGTAAGTAANAAGATGGTAAATACACATTTGGCAAAAATGTACTTTACTATAATATCTTGTCATTGTTACTTATGCAGGCAGTGGGACATTGGTACTAATGACCTTATGATGAAGTAGTTTTGCTTTCTTATAATATGCCAAGTGCCAAGCCAACTACAGCCTATATCACTTGCGAAGAGGCCGATTTTAAAAGTATAGAATTGAAAATTGGCCTCTTTGCAAGTGATATCTTATGTGCTTATAAATATTACTTTACATTGCAGTGGTTACTTTACTCTGTAGTAAGTAATTTAATTTATGACTTTTTCTGTCTAGTTGCTCTTGTGGTACAAGCAATCAAAGAATGTAGAAATTTGAAGTATTTAGAATTGGAAGGAAATACTCTAGGAGTTGAAGCAGCAAAGGAAATTGGAAAAGCACTTGAATCCCATCCTGAACTGGAAGTTGCTCTTTGGAAGGATTTATTTACAGGTCGACTCAAGAATGAAATTCCTAAGGCTTTGGTAAGTCAATGGATGTTTAATAAACATTATAACGAAGAGTATTATTTAGAAAAGTGTGGTATTGTTTTTTTAAGGATTATCTTCTGGCTGGAGTTGACTTGGCTGGTGCACATCTTCAACGTCTTGATCTCAGTGATAATGCCATTGGACCTGTTGGTATGCCTGGACTCGCACCGTTCTTCCGAACACCAAGTAGTTTTTACATAGAAGAACTAATCGTGAATAATGAGGGGTTAGGTGCTGAGGGAGGCTCTGTATGTAACTCAATTTGATTTTAAAATTACTTTTTTTTGAGTTAATTTGAAATTTTAAAATTTATTTAAATTCAATTTTTTTTTCAGACTTTTGCTACAGCTCTTCTTGAATGTCTTGATTTGAGTGAAAAATCAGGAGAACGGGTCTTTCAACTGAAAGTATTTCAATGTGGACGAAACAGACAGGATAACAAAGGAACAATGAATTGGGCGAAACTTTTTGGTGTAAGGCTATATCTGAAGTTATTAAATTTTCTAAAAAGAGATTATTAAAAACATTCCATTTTTTTTTTAATTTATAGGCACTTGGGACTCTAGAAGAAGTACATATGCCACAAAATGGGATAAATCCAATTGCAATCAAAGAGCTCTGTACATCATTCAGAGATAATCCAAATCTACGTGTCATCAATCTCGAAGATAACACAGTGCGACACGACGGGGCTGAAATGTTAGCTGAAGTTCTTCCATCTCTTGTCAAATTAGAGGAGTTAAACTTATCAGATTGTTTGATCAAGAGTGCTGGGGCTAAACACATTTCCACTGCCATCCGTGATCTCCAACAACTCAAAAGTATTCAACTGTGTTCCAATGAAATAAAGAAATCCGGTGGTATGATTCTGGCTTCAATTCTTCGAAATCTCCCAAGTCTCAATTTTGTCAATTTGAGTGGAAATGAATTTGGTGATCATGGATGTGAAGAAATTGGACATTTACTATCTCATATAAATGAACTACTTATTGAGTGAGTTTATAACAGTCCAATTATTCTAAATTATCTGAACAACTGGATTGGAATTAATATTTAATTTCAGAGACGATGATGGTGAGGATGGAGAAGATGATGAAGTCGATGAAAATGAAGATGACGAAGGTGATGAGAATTGGGATGATATCGAAGAGGAAAAGACAGAATTGGATGAAGATAAAGTCAAGAGTGGTTCGAAGCATTTCATTGATTCACCTGTTACCAAACAACCCATTTCAAGTGTCAAAGTACTTGACTCTCAAGTAAATTTAAATTATACAGTACTAAAATATTAGTAGGCTGCTTTAAAATTTCGAAAGGAGGAGTCAAATTACTCATTATGACCAATCACAGAAAGAAATTTAAAATAAGTTTAAACATTATCGAAGAACAAAATGTAGTGGTTACACTTAAGAATCCAATCCTTATTTTACGCTCTATGATTGGTCTTAATTCATGATGATAACAAAAATTTTGATTTCGATTGTTTCAGGTTGACAACAGTCCTGCTTCAAAATTCATCGACTGTCCTACAATCGAGAATTATATGAAACTACTACCACAACCTGCGGTAACATTAGTTGAGCAGTTTCGGAAGAAAACGGTAAGAAATTAATCTAAATATAAACTTTAATTTAAAATTAAGCTAATTTTTACATAAATTAAATTTTTTTTTTGTTCATAGGATTATGAATTTCACGATCTTTGTATCTACGCTGCTGTAAACATTTCAAAACTCAGAGGGCCCAACACACCCGAAAATTTCAATAGACTTCTCGACGCAGCGCAACTGTCCACCAATGCAAATGGATTCGCTACGTCTCTTCTCGTTTGTTTGGGATACATCACAGTATGGACATGTTTTTTTTTATTTATTTTTTTTTTCAAAATTAGTTTTTTATTGCAATTTTGAATTTTTCTTTTTGAATATAGCCTGAAAATAGGAAATATCCATTTTTATCGAAACCGTCAGAATTAACTATCAAAGCCTTGAGCGAATACTTGAGAAGTTCCCGAGTTCCTGTGACCGTTTTTAGATGTGTTCAACTTTTTGTATCACGGTAAGTATTATTTTTCGAAAATTCCATAATTTTTTGTAGTAAACATTTTTATTTTTTTTTTGTAGTGGAACGAGCTCCGATAGCTTCAATATTTTAAACTCTGAATACAAAAACCTTCTTAGCGTTATCAAGACACGTATGGCCCCTTGTATGAAATAATTAATTTAGGGAAGATGGTGAAGAAAAATTCATCGTATCATTTTGTACCAGGTTAGCCCTTCCTTACACAGATTTACAGATTTTGTCTATTTCTTTGATTGAAATTTTATTTTCGTTTCCATGGTTCTTTTGTTTTTTGAAAACTCTTGCGTAAATTATTTACAAATTTGTAATAATTCCAAAAACTTATAATAAGTTAAAAGTGATTAGAAATAGTATTCATAAATGAAAAGTTTCTTTAAATGTTAGGCTTTTATAACAAGAGCTATAAACTAAACTTTTGTTCCTGCCTAAAATAGTAAAAATAATTATTAAAAATGTCTTCTGCCTGGACCAATACCCTGCTCGAACTCAACGAATTAGGTAATAGCAAATCTCATCGAAATAGAGTATTTTGGGGATCTGCCATTGGTACTTTATTGATGTGCTCAAAAGTATTTTATCATCTCATACCACAATTCACAAAAGTGATTCCATATCTAAGTTTAACTATCTTGACACTCTGGTCACTAACAATTTACAATTGGATCCCTACATATACTCTCTTTCTGAAGTTTCTCAAACATTCAACTTCAGGAATTGTACCAAACTTTGGGTATCGTGAATCTCTGATGCAACTTAGCGAAAATGTTTACCTGGTCAGAATCTGTAATTAAATCCTTTCATGTATCAAGTTTCGTAAGAAATTAATTTCTTATAATTTTCTTTAGGTGAGTGGATCACTTGTATTGACTCTTGGATGTTTTGTATGTTTGAACTATGTGACCATCACAAGTCGCTGTCTAACAAATATGGCATGTGTAAACGACCAAATTCCTCTATTAAGTCTTCAGGAGTTAACAAATAAGGTTAAAGGACCCTAAAAGATGTTAAATTTAGGTCAAATTGTTATAATTTTTATTTAGGTTTGTGTTGGAGAATCTAGGATTTGCTTCATTTGGTTGATCAATATCATTATGTGGGGTTTGATATGTCTATTTACACATCTATTCAACAAATTCATTGTTGAACGACTCTGGAGAGTTGAACCACTACCAGATCAAAGTTCTCAGGTTGTAAGTTTGTTTAAAGTTGAATATTATAATGTGAAAAACATTCTTAATTAATATAGTTTTGAATTGTTACTTGTTTTAGAATCAAGGGAATGATTCCAGTGATGGTAACACTGGAATAAACTCCGAGGCTGCTGAATCAAGAGAACCGAGAGAGTTGCCTTTGTATCAATCAATTGACCCAGAGTCACCAAACTTTGTACAAAATTGGCAATGTGACAATCCAGATTGTCCTAATCATTCTGTTGATGGATTGAATCGTCTCAAAGTGAGTTTGTTTATTTAAAAATTTTCAATAATTTATTAGTCTTCTCTTCAATCAATTTTCTGTTTCAATATTGATATTTGATTACCTTTACAGTTACACATGATCAGTCCTGATTGGTTCTGTATAAATCCGGAATGTGACCAATCTGTCAGAGCCAAAGGACAGATACAAGGCCGTCAACAGTCACTTGAAGGTTTTCATGACTTGATAAACCAATGTATAGAAATTCATATTCAACGAATGGGTCGGAACATTGGAAGTATCCTCTGTAACAAGTGTAAAGATCGAATTCGCCAGACGCTGTATAATCCTACTGTAACAGAACACAAAAAAAGTGATGGATGCTGAACTACGTAACGAACAAATTTTCTCATTTAAAAATTTAGTTGAACTAACTTTGCTTTTATGAAATGTATCGACATTTATTATTATCCTAAACGTGAAATTAGGAGAAACAACATTATTTTCAGTGAATTACCTTATGAGATAAAAGAATGAATGGAATAGTGTTTTTAATATTCGAAATTTAAGCAATGGAGGTTGTGGTGAAGAAAAGTGAATATTTTTTAAATAATTCAACCTTAGTCTGCGCTAAGGTTGGTTCAAACACTGGAGGTTGCGATGGAGATGGTGGTAATGTTCAAAATTTGNTACTTTCCCATTACTATTCAACCTTAGTCTGCGCTAAGGTTGGTTCAAACACTGGAGGTTGCGATGGAGATGGTGGTAATGTTCAAAATTTGGAATGTTAAAAAGTAGTGTTGCCCCGGAGCGGAAAAAGTCATGATTCGGCTTCGGCCGAATAATGGTTGCCCTTGATTCGGCTGGCCGAAGCTTCTCCTTACATTTAGAAGTTGTCGATTTTACTACGTCTACGTCATTTACTAGTTTTTAAATCTTAATATTTACCACTTTAGAAATTTCTATCGTTTTTTTTTTGTTAAAATTCACACATACGAGTAAATTAAATCAGCAGACACGAATCATAAATGAATCAGAAGAGGAAGTGGAGTTTATTTCAATCAATTGAATAATTTACGAATTTATAATAATTAATTTCGGAATAAATGAACTATTTCCACACATTATCTGCTTCGGTTTGTGATTCGGCAAATCCGCCGAAGCTGAAATAATCAACAAACTTCGGTAAAATTGAAAACTGGCCGATTTGACAGCCGAAGCTTCGGGGGGAACACTATTAAAAAGTAAACGATAGATTGGGAATCATATTGTTTTTGGATATATTATAAGACCTCTTATTCATACTGATCTTGCAACTGCCAAAATATGTTTAACCAACTTATCTATCCAAATGGAATAAATTTGGAAAAAATTAATTTAAATAAGTTCAAATTCAATATCGGCAAATTTTGTTCTACAACTTGAATTAATGATGTTTGAAATAAAGTGGATTAAATGTTGAAATTGGAATAAATCTACGACAGAAGGTAGTTCAAAGTATTTGCGTTTCTTTCTATTCAATTTTGAATCCAAACTCATTACGACAAAACCTGTAAAACATTTTTTACCACGTATGAACAGTGATAAATTAGCCCAAAATATTTATTGTTGAAAATTACAATTGAATATTTTGAAGCGATGTTTTGTGTTTCAACGTTTTCAACATTCAAATTATGGTTTTAGAGTAAAACTTCTAAAACTTGAAACCTTTACATAAATGCTATATTATATATTGGAATTTTGGTGAAATAAATTGTAATACGAAAAGTTATGAGACACGTAAACATAATGATTTCCTATAATATTTGATACTTCAATCTAGAAAATATCCAAATCAGTTTAGTTATACATTTTTATTTTAAAATTTTCTTAAGAGATTTAAAAAAAAGTGTTAATTTAATGCTCCAGACCTGGAGCATAAAATTAACACTTTTCTAATTACTTTACGTTTTTATCTCCCGGTCGGCTATTTCTAATCGGCCTACTTTACGATTTCTGATCAGCTAACTTTACGGTCTATTTTTGGTCGGCTAACAGTGATCTGCTAACTTTACAGTCTTATTTTTTGGTCGGCTAACACTGATCTGCTAACTTTACGGTATTATCTGCTGACCAGCCTACTTTACGGTCAAATTTGGTCAGTTATTGTGGATCTGCTAACCTTAGGGTGCGGAACTGCTAACTTTATGGTGCGGATGTTCTAACTTTATGGTGCGGATCTGCTAACTTTATGGTGCTGTCTGTGGTCGGCTAACTTTATGTTTTTGTACTAATATTCTGCTAACTTTATGGTGCTGGGGTATGCTAATTTTATGATGCTATGTCTGTGGTCGGCTAACTTTATGTTTTTGTACTAATATTCTGCTAACTTTATGGTGCTGGGGTGCTAACTTTACGGNGCGTATCTGCTAACCTTAGGGTGCGGATCTGCTAACTTTATGGTGCGGATGTTCTAACTTTATGGTGCGGATCTGCTAACTTTATGGTGCTGTCTGTGGTCGGCTAACTTTATGTTTTTGTACTAATATTCTGCTAACTTTATGGTGCTGGGGTGCTAACTTTACGGTCTGATGTGCTGTTCTGCTAACTTTATGATGATGATCTGCTAACTTTTCGCACCCAATTTGGCGGCGGGAAATTTTTGTTATTTTTAAAGTACGAATTTGTATTTTTGTTTTCAAAATTAAAAATTTCATTTACCAGATTAAATTATGGTTAGGATTGATCAAGTGAATTGTTTAAAATTTGATTAATTTTGAAAACGAACAAGGAAGACAGCAATTACTTCAAATTAAATACTCCAAGAAGAATAAACTCGTGTACTTGTAACTTCTAGTGTCCGGTGGCCGGCGTGTAACCTTTTTACAAAAGTTGTCTACAAATAGAATACAATAATAAGGTAAGTTCAATGAAGTTGATTTAGACCAATGGTTGTCTAATTACATGAAGTATGCAAGCAAGAATGCATTACATGCTTGATAACAATGTGATTATACAATTTATTAATAATGTAAAAAATTACTAGCATAGGAGAATGGAATAATGATCAAATTTGAATATTGATTTACATGGACTTGGTTTACCGATTGAACGGGTTCACTGGCTACCCGGCTTGTTACTTTTTTTTTTATATATAGAACTGCAGAATAATTTTTTTTCAGATTTTGTAACATGGAATTTCCAACATTAGGACAACAGTGTACACAAGAGGATTGTTCTCAATTAGATTTTCTTCCTTTTGAATGTGCCCATTGTCATTTAGTATTTTGTAATGAGCACCACATGCCATCGAACCACTGTTGCAAGTCTTACAAAGATAACATAGTGACCAAGGGAGATATTGAAGGAATAGAAAAGGAAAAATGGCAGTACAAGTGTTCCTATCCAGAGTGTCATATGAAGGAATTAGTTCCCATCCACTGTGTTAAATGCAAGAGACATTTTTGTCTCAGTCATCGACATTGTGATCAACATGAGTAATTTACAACTAAATTATCATATTCTAACATTATACAAAATTATTTTTCATGTACTTCAATTTAATAGTTATAATTTCTTTTAGATGTATCAAAGAAGTCAAATCTATTCCTTCTGTACTAACGGGTTTAGAAGCTGGAAAAGAACTCCAAGCAAAATTAAAAGTAGAAATCAATGCTAAATTAGAAGAAGCAAAAGCAGCTGGTGGTCACAAGGGAATTATGGCTAATAAATTAGCACTCATGAAACTCAAAGGTCGTGCTAAAGGAGATAATACAATTCCACGAACTGAAAGAATTTTTTTCACTGTTGATTGTCCAAATCGACAACAAAATCCAATCCCTTTGGATCTATTTATGGGAATAACATGGACAATGGGAAAAACTGTTGACTTTGTTGCAAAGCAAGGAAGTATCAAAAATAAAAATCATCTTCCACAAGGTCCATTTCTACATCTTTTCAAAGGAGAAACTTGTATTTCGAAACCATTTAACAAGACTATTCAACAACTTATTTCTGAAGAACTCCTCGTCGATGGAGACTCGTTATCACTGCGATTTGTTTGAAACAAAAAAAAAACTAGAATTGTCATATTTTATGTTGAAAGAAGGAATAAATAACCAATTGGTGAGATTCTGTAAGCAATCAGTGTACTCTGCTTCATTTACAAAGTATTTCAAATTGTAGGTGTATAATTTAATTTAATAATTACAAAAAAATTACTCAAAATTTCATTATTTTCAGTTATTTTTGTTAAAAATTAATCCAAAACTAAAACAACTACTAATTTGGTTTCATTTTTTTTGTTTTTTTTCAGATCGTATCTAGGACTAGGAAAGGATGTTTCAGTTATACCTACGACGAAGCTATGGTTCACTGTTACTACTTAAATCAAGAATTTACTTACCACAATGTTTGAAGGGAAGAAATTTTTCAACATCTATCAATTCTAAAGAAAAAGAAGCAGAACTTGTGAAAGATGTTATACTTTACAGACATGAAAATCCATCATTTCCAAGATATGTAGGACTATTCGGATTTTTACAATTTACTTTTTGGGGTTTTTTGGGATCAAATATGTTGTATATGAAAGATATACCAATCGAACCAAATCCAGATACTTCTTATTGGAAGAGAATTAATTGGGGTGAAAATAATACAAAAAAATTGATGGCCTCTGCTTCCTTCTTCATGGGTAATTTGTTTATTTTTAACTAATTTTTATCATATTTATCAAGTTACTCTTTTTTTTTGTAGCAAATTTCACACTTATGCTTAGCTGGTTCTTTATAATCCGATCAGTACGGTACATTGTTCTACGTAAAACTCGTGACATCGTCTCAGTTGTTACATTCACTCCTTTTCAAAGGAATCGTTTCATTGAAGTTCCTCTAAAAAACGTAAAAATTCAAATCATATTTTAAAAAAAATTTTTTGAAAACTTTTCAATTTTTTGAAAATTTTTTAATTTTTTGAAAATTTTTTAATTTTTTGAAAAATTTTTAATTTTTTGAAAATTTTTTAATTTTTTGAAAAATTTTTAATTTTTTGAAAAATTTTTAATTTTTTGAAAAATTTTTAATTTTTTGAAAAATTTTCAATTTTTTGAAAAATTTTCAATTTTTTGAAAAATTTTCAATTTTTTGAAAAATTTTCAATTTTTTGAAAAATTTTAAATTTTTTTTTGCAAATTCAAAAATTCAATAGTAATAAATATTAATTTTCTTTATATATAGATAAGCTGTCAAGGAAGTCGAACAGACCGAACGTTCATGCCTATTAAAATCAAAGGGAAGTACTTCATGTTTGTGGTAGACTTGAGAGAAGGTTTTCATACTTTTCCAAATACACTTTTATTTGATCAAACTGTGGGAATTCATAGGAAATTTTAACAAGTTTATAGACACCTAATAAGTGAGTAAAAATAATTTACATAATAGTAGCAATTTCAATAAGAATGTCTTCAAGTTGTTGATTTTTTTTTTCGCGAATTTTGCAAAAAAAATATAAAAAAAAAATAAAACCAAACGGAAGTGTATTTGGTTTGGACTTCCGGTGTTTAATTTTTTATTCATAACCCTTTTGCAGAAACAAATTTGAAGTCATAGTAGGATTTATTTGATTTCATTCACAACAGTATAAGATTTTTATTAATTATGTATTGTATTAGAAAAATTCAAATTTTACTACTTTTAGTTTTTATGGTACTCATAATCAAAATCGAGTGTAGAGCAAGACTTGGCAGGAAGGATGTACATAGTGAGGTAAAAAGAAAAAAAAATTTTTTTTTTTTTTTGCAAATTGATTCAAATTCATAATTATTAATCTTAATTTCTAATTTGTAAATCTAACGACTAAAAAAAAAAAAAAAAAAAAAAAAAAAAATTTTTTTTTTTTTTTTTTTTTTCAGATTTTCTATCAGGATCTTGAAAAATTGAAAAATGCAGTTAAGTTTGAATATCTTAAGGAAGTAGAAGAGGGAGTGGACATCACACCAGAAAATCTAGCCAATGAGATTGAAGCAGAAAATGAAAATACATCATGGTGGAAACGATTGGCTTCTCAAATTACAGAAAAACTTGTAAATTTGATCAAGACAAATTTACGAAAATATTTTGATAACCACATTGTTCCTGGAGTTAGAAAACAATTAGAATGATGTTGAAAAGACAAAACGAAAAAAAAAAAAAAAAATTTTTTTCATTTTGACAATTTTTATTTCAAAATTTTCTAAAATTTTCAAAAATTTCTGAAATTTTCTAAAATTTTCTAAAATTTTCATAATTTCCAAACAAAAAAATTTTCCATTATTATCAAATAATTAATTTTTGTAAAATTTTTCATTCCTTTTCCCATTGTCATCACTTATTTTCTAATATGTTTAATAATCATATTCAAATACTCCATTTTTTTTTCTGCTAAAATTTTTAACTTATTTTCTGGCAGATCATAAAACTCATGGAAAAAACAGTCAATACATTTTTGTAAATAAATTTTTCCAAGTTTAACTGATTCTGGATGATTTCTTAAAATTTTAAAATCATCTTCTCCTTCTCCACCAACAAGTCCAAGAATTGCTGATTGCATTTCATAATATATAACTCCAGCATAAATATGAACTACACCAAAACCTGGATTAATAATTTTAAGTATAACTAATAATTGATTACAAATTTTAATTTTTTCATCTAAAATTTCTTTAGAATTTTTTGTTTTTATATCCTTACCAAAAATTTGTATAAGTGAATGATTAACAAGAAAATTAAGATAATAATTTGGATGTACAAGTACTTCCATAGCTTCAATCATTTCACGATAATTTATAATATCCGGTTTAAGTTTTGATATCATTTCTCCTAATTTTTTATCAACTTTTTCAACTTGCCAATTTTCAATTATTTTTTTACATTTTTCACATTCCCAATGTATAAAATTAATTGGTAGAGCATAACCCATACAATCTGTTAGAGGACAACGGATTGTACTAAAATTTGATCCTAATTCAGTAGGATCAATACATCTTATACAATTACATAAAAAATATTTTCGTCTTTTTAAATCCTCACGTCGTTTTTGAGTATTCCATAATAAATTTGTATAACATATTGAAATATGAATACCATTTTCAATTTTCATTGAACTTCGAACATAAACCTCAATTATATCCTTATCTGTTGATCTTATCTTTGGTATAAAATAATATTTTGTATTTGGATAACAACTATGTTCAATTAATGAAAATAATGGATAGATTCCAATAAGATTAAAATTTTCACTTATTTGAATTTCAATTCCATTTGTTCCAATAATTCCCATGATTTCATGTAATTCTGGTTTTTTAAACTCAGTGATATATGGATGATTAACTTGTTTTAAAATTTTCTTAAAATCTTCATAAATTCTTGCTGTTTTTTCAAGATTTGGGAAATCTTCACGATTTTCAATATTAGATTCAAGTGATATCAAAGTAATGAAATCTTCTTTAAAATAATATTTCATAAGAATACAACGAAAGTAAAGAAGGGACTGAATAACAGTTACTTTGTTGTAGAGTTTCATTGACTCCTCCTCTTTTTTCTCTTCTTCTCTTTCTAAATCTTCTTTCAGTTCTTCTGATTCATTCTTTTTAGTTTTAGCTTCATGAAAAAAACGACATTCATAATTCTTATGGTAGTATTGATTTGAACAAAAATCAGAACAAATTGGAAGACCACAATTCATACATTCAGGTTCTGGGATTTCATCTGAATCTGGTTCTATAAGTTCTTTGAAACAACTTAGACAATAAAGTGATGTTGTTGGATTTTCTGGTTCAATTGATACTCCAAGTTTCGGTCCTAAAATTAATGGTTTGTCTTTCAATAAGATTTGATCTGATTTGATTTCTTCACTGGCAATTAAATGTCTTCCGAGAGTTTCGTTTTTATGTACCTGAAAAATAAAATTTTTTTAGTTGAAAATTACACTTTTATTTTGCCACCATAAATGCGTGCCACTTACAACACCATATCGCACACAATAGATGGGCAACAAAATAACTAAAATAAATTTTCACTTATTTTTAAAAATTGCCAGTGTTCTGTACTGTTCTCATTGACTCCCAGTTTGACATGAGTCAGACTTGCTGATTCTGGGAGTCATAGCTGACTCTGGGAGTCAACCTGACTATGGGAGCCATAATTGACTCCCAGAGTAATAGGGAAGGCGGTGTGCAGTAGGAATGGCTGTGGGCAATAAGGAGGGTAGTGAGCAGTTGGGAAGGCTGTGGGAGGTTGGGAGGGTTGCGGGCAGTTTGGAGGGCTGTAGTCAGTTGGGAGGGCTGCGGGCAATTTGGAGGGTTGCGGCCAGTNAGGGTAGTGAGCAGTTGGGAAGGCTGTGGGAGGTTGGGAGGGTTGCGGGCAGTTTGGAGGGCTGTAGTCAGTTGGGAGGGCTGCGGGCAATTTGGAGGGTTGCGGCCAGTTTGGAGGGTTGCGGGCAGTTGGGAAGGCTGCGGGCAGTTGGGAGGGCTGCGGGCAATTTGGAGGGCTGCGTGTAGTNAACATAGTGAATAGAAGTTGATCATATATTGGCAACGCTTGATGGATGTTTAAAACTTTAGACATGCGTGGTGTTGGTGAGGTAGGTGTCTAAAACATTAGACAATAAGTTTAGGCCACTTTTAAAAACTTTGCAATTATAAGAAAATATGATTTCGACGCATTCAAGTGGCAAATTCTAGAGATACTTCAACTTCAAGCATTTTGCAAGGACTATGGAAAATTACGAATTATAAATCTCAATTTTGTTTCAGAAACTTTTAAATTCTAAATATGTCTAAAATAATTGGCAACTGTAGGGTGTTGAGGGTTGTCTGATGCAATTTCATGAGACGGAATGGAATGGAANTGGGTGAGATAGGTGTCTAAAACATTAGACAATAAGTTTAGGCCACTTTTAAAAACTTTGCAATTATAAGAAAATATGATTTCGACGCATTCAAGTGGGAAATTCTAGAGATACTTCAAGCATTTTGCAAGGACTATGGAAAATTACGAATTATAAATCTCAATTTTGTTTCAGAAACTTTTAAATTCTAAATGTGTCTAAAATAATTGGCAACTGTAGGGTGTTGAGGGTTGTCTGATGCAATTTCATGAGACGGAATGGAATGGAATGTTCTAGGCATGAGTTATAAAGAGTTGACTCTTTACCTAAAGAGTCGACTCAGAGTCAGACTTCAATACTAAAGAGTCAAGAGTCAATGACTCTCCAAGTCGACTCTCTGACTCTTTGGGTTTAGTGAGTCAGAGTCAGAGTCAGAGTCAAACTCAAAAATATTGAGTCGACTCTGCCTCATGAGTCAAGAGTCGACTCCTGAGTCAGAGTCATGCGATACTCTACTCCGGAGTCAGAGTCGAGTCCAAGCCGAATCCAAAATTTGAGAGTCAGTTATGACTCCCAGAATCAGTGAGTCTGACTCAAGCCAAACTTGGAGTNTAAGCCGAATCCAAAATTTGAGAGTCAGTTATGACTCCCAGAATCAGTGAGTCTGACTTTAAGCCGAATCCAAAATTTGAGAGTCAGTTATGACTCCCAGAATCAGTGAGTCTGACTCAAGCCAAACTTGGAGTCAAGGAGAAGAGTACATAACACTGGCTATTTTTTAAAACAAGTGAAAATTTAATTTTGTTATTTTGTTGTCCACCTATTGTGTGCGATATGATGTAGGAAGCGCTACGCATTTATGGTGGCAAAACAAAAGTGTAATGTGGTATTTCCCCAATGGTAGTACAAGCGTATGAAAAGATTCCGCATAAGTTCAATTGTTACAAAATAAAAATTTTCAATTTTTTTTTTCATTGGTTGAAATTTCAACCAATAAAATCAATTCATATGAGTTTAGTACCAGTAATTTAAATAAACTTACTTCAAATTTCCGTTTCGTACACAAAGGTTTATGTTTCTTCCAATCTTTCTTTTGATGTTCCTTACCACAATAGTAAGTAATTCGACAAAATCCACAACGAAATGTGGATACTTTTTGACATACTTGACATATCCCTGAATCCCCCATTGCTCTAATTGGTTGATCCTTAATTTGATTTTCTTACACTCCTACACGACCATTTTCGGAATATCCTAAGCTCATTCTGTGCTTCCTGTACTTTCAAAATCTAAAAAAAAAACCAAAAAAAAAAGAACCAGACTTCAATAAAAGTTATTTTTAGTTTCTTATATCCAAATCCAAGACTAAAAATCTCTAAATGTTACTTTTCAGAAGTATACTTTTGAAAGACTTCATTGTATATAATATATATATATATAAAACTTTCAAAAAAAATTAAAAAAAATTTTTAAACTCGGATTACATACACTGAAAACCGGTTAGCTTATTCTCGAATCATCGTAGACTATCGAAAGTATCCGGATACTCCCAAGGAGTATGCGTTGTCACCCGGGTAGTGGGCGAAGTTAGTAAAACAAAATTTTTGTTGTTATATTTTACCATGTAGCTATGTGTTCATTTTGGAGAATTACTATATCACATCTTCGCATCTTGCAAAAAAAAAAAAAAAATTATATACATATACTTCTATTACAGACTTGGACTCTTTGAAAGATGTAAAATGTAATGTACAAATGGTTCATGAGCTAACAAAAAAGTTCCATCTGTTATTTTAGTTTACAAATTTTAACCCAGTTTTTTTTTTCAATTTGTAGAAATAGAAATAGAAATAGAAATAGAAATAATATCAAAAAACTCTATACAGGAAATTAAGTTTCAAAAATTTAGATCAAGAAGAAAACAGTCTTTTGTCTTCCAGTTACACACAACAGTCCTGTTTCCTGTTAGATAATTTTTACATTAAAAATCACTTTTTCAGTATTTTTTTTTTTTTTTTTTGCAAATGTACTCATTCAAAGTGTGATTATCAGTAAAAAAAAAAGGGTTAAAAATAAATCTCTTTTCTATATACCAACTTCAAAGACCCTAATAATAAAAAGTGAAGAAAAACAGCTCCAGACGCGGTTGCTTTGCTTACATAAAAAAAAATTTAAGCAATGACAACAGTATAGTGCTGATTTAAGCAGTGAAGTTTTTCTTAGTGATCTCATCATTCACATCATCTTCAAAATATAGCCAATTTTTTCGCTTAACATCACAGAGACACACGACTTTTGCAAAAAAAAAAAAAAAAAAAAAAAATTTTTCCGTTCCCACTACCCAATATACCCAGTTGCGAAATTCCGTTTACATCGTCTACATACAATTCGTTGGTTGTAACCTGGAAGTCCTTGAAAACGAACCAATGAAATTACACATCCACTTAAATAATACCATCATAAGCACTCTATAGCATTATAAACATACAAAAAAAAAAAAAAAAATTTTTTTACCCTACAATCTACAGCATCTCTTGCCAATTGTTTAGACAATACTTGGAACCTTCTGTGTTGTGACCAGCAGAAGAGTTGAGAAAAAATTGGAGGTCATTTGCAAGTAACAATAATAATATTAATACTCTTACTTAGTCTGTCCACAGTAGTCGTAGTCATAGCCAGATTCAGATTCATCTGNTTGGTTGTAACCTGGAAGTCCTTGAAAACGAACCAATGAAATTACACATTCACTTAAATAATACCATCATAAGCACTCTATAGCATTATAAACATACAAAAAAAAAAAAATTTTTTTTTACCCTACAATCTACAGCATCTCTTGCCAATTGTTTAGACAATACTTGGAACCTTCTGTGTTGTGACCAGCAGAAGAGTTGAGAAAAAATTGGAGGTCATTTGCAAGTAACAATAATAATATTAATACTCTTACTTAGTCTGTCCACAGTAGTCGTAGTCATAGCCAGATTCAGATTCATCTGCTTCAGAAAAAAAATAAAATTCTCCATTGTTACCAACCATTGTTAGAAAATATTTACCAAGAGTTGTAGGAATTAGACTGAATTTGAGTTAAAACTTGTTCCAATTGTCAGAATGGCATTCAAAGGATTCTTCAAAACTCTTAAGAATGAAGTAACTAAAGAATTTAAGAAATTTNGGTTCAGAAAAAAAAAAATTCTCCATTGTTACCAACCATTGTTAGAAAATATTTACCAAGAGTTGTAGGAATTAGACTGAATTTGAGNTAAAATTCTCCATTGTTACCAACCATTGTTAGAAAATATTTACCAAGAGTTGTAGGAATTAGACTGAATTTGAGTTAAAACTTGTTCCAATTGTCAGAATGGCATTCAAAGGATTCTTCAAAACTCTTAAGAATGAAGTAACTAAAGAATTTAAGAAATTTGGTGCAAGTACGGATACAGATGACCCTGAGAATACTAAGAAACGAGACTTTACATCAGTTGAAGGTGTACTGAATTTGTTTAGCGGAAGTGGTGGTACACATGCTGTTGCTAATAGTGGTGGTGATACAAGTACTGGAAGTAGTAGTACTGGAAGTGATGGTGAGCCTCATAAAGGTGTAGCAGGACTTCAGAAAATTTTAGGTGCTATTCAAGGTGCTGGTGGTATACTTCCAGGAATAAATCTTGAAGGACTTAATAAACTTCTTCCAACAGTGATGAAAGTTGCTGAAATTATTGGTAAAGGTGTTGGAGATGATTCACCAAGAACTGAAAAAAATGAAGATGGTACATCAATTGATGAATTTGTTAAAACATTGGTTGATGGAAGAAAAATTCATGCTGGAGGTGGATCAAAACGAGTCATGGAGTTGACAAGTGTGAGCCAAAAGGTCAGAGAACTCAAATTAAAAAAAAAAANAGGTGGATCAAAACGAGTCATGGAGTTGACAAGTGTGAGCCAAAAGGTCAGAGAACTCAAATTAAAAAAAAAAAAATTTTTTTTATCAACAATCAGACATTTGATTGAGTGACACTCTTAACCAATCACAAGGTTTAGATTACTTAATTATTTTCGAGTGGACTTATGACAAGTGATCTAATCATAATCCAATGAAAATAGCGATTGAATTCAGAATACTCACTTTAAAAGTAAGGTACTGAATGACTCCGATTTTTTTTTCCTGAGTCAAACTTACCTGACTCATCAGGTAAGTCTGACTTATTCAAGACTCATGACTCAATGGTTCAATGACTCACATTTTCTTTACTAATAAGTCAAAGTAATCAAAATCTAAAGATTCATGATGACTCAAAAGCTCCATCACTGTGACACTCTAAACTTGAGTCAATACTCAATTTGACTCAAGTTTTAGTTACTCTTATGACTCAAGAGGTACTTACATAGTAGTACTTTTAGTGACTCATTCGCTCATTACTGACTTAATAGTCAGCAATGATGTAATACTATAATATAATTTTTCAAACCCAGAGTCACTGAATGAGTGTTAAGTTCAAGTCATGACTCCATGAGTCACTAAAGACATGAATCTATAAGATTGTAAATTTTGTTGAAAATGACATTCGAGTCTAAAGAATTCAGTTACACAAAAATTTTTTCTTTAGCAGTAATTTGCCAAAATATTTCTAAAATTCACTACTAAAACACTCAAATGACAAAGGGTACTTAGAAAATTGGTGTCTTTTGACTCTCCAGATGCTATTTATNCCACTACTAAAACACTCAAATGACAAAGGGTACTTAGAAAATTGGTGTCTTTTGACTCTCCAGATGCTATTTATTCCTAATTCTTAGATAAACGATGGTTGGAACTGGAAAGTTATAAAAATATGTAGGACCATCAATACAAATGAACATACTACTAACACACCAACCTTGAACAAAAAAAAAATTCAAGGAAAGCACCAATGCGTGTCTAATTGCTTCACAAATCACAACCCTTTAAATCCCTTACGTATTGTTGCTGGATAAAGTACGAATCTGTGTAAATTCACACTCTGTCTAGAGTCTAGACAATAGACTTGAGTGATGTCATAAAGTTATTATGAAATTTATGATTATTATGATTAATGACTTGGGAATTAGCAACTCAAGTGACAATAATGTAACCTTTAACTTAACAAGGAATTACTAGAAAATTCGCATACTGTGCAAAAAAAAAAAAAGAAAAAAAAAGAAAACACTTGGAAATATTTTTGATTTTTATAAATAAATTTGTTACCTTTTTCCCTCAGTTACTAATCGTATTTGTTCTGGATGATTCCCAAAAAAAAAAATTTTTTTTTTTTTTGATTCTGGATCATCTTCAAATCATCTAATCACATCCATCTTTCTAATCTTTGTGCTAATAAAAACAAACTTTGTTAGTNCTGGATCATCTTCAAATCATCTAATCACATCCATCTTTCTAATCTTTGTGCTAATAAAAACAAACTTTGTTAGTGAGAATCAGTAGTTTCAAAGACTGAAACAGAATTAATAGTTTTGCTTCATAATAACCAAACGATAAGCGCAATGAATAGGAATTGTTGTTAATAAGATCAGGGTACAATGATCCCAACTTTACCCATAGCAGTAGTCCGATGGGATCATGATTTTCTTAAAAATAAAAGGATTTTAAAAAGTCCAAAAACTTTGACTAGAATATTTTAAAATTCGTATTCCTTGCTTGTTAAATTATTCACAAACTTGCTGAAGCGTCCATGAAGCACTGGTAATATCAAAAAGAAGGGAAATAGAATTACAAAATAGAAAAATAATAATAANCTGGATCATCTTCAAATCATCTAATCACATCCATCTTTCTAATCTTTGTGCTAATAAAAACAAACTTTGTTAGTAAGAATCAGTAGTTTCAAAGATTAAAACAGAATTAATAGTTTTGCTTCATAATAACCAAACGATAAGCGCAATGAATAGGGATTGTTGTTAATAAGATCAGGGTACATTGATCCCAACCCAACCCATAGCAGTAGTCCGATGGGATCATGATTTTCTTAAAAATAAAAGGATTTTAAAAAGTCCAAAAACTTTGGACTAGAATATTTTAAAATTCGTATTCCTTGCTTGTTAAATTATTCACAAACTTGGTGAAGCGTCCATGAAGCACTGGTAATATCAAAAAGAAGGGAAATAGAATTACAAAATAGAAAAATAATAATAANCTGAAGCGTCCATGAAGCACTGGTAATATCAAAAAGAAGGGAAATAGAATTACAAAATAGAAAAATAATAATAAAGAGAATGCAAAGCAGTTTCATGCGTAAGAAATGTAACCACACCGAGTGCCTTGGGTAACCTTTGCATAATGGTTACTTCATTTTTCTTGCCTTCTGAGCTTACTTCGTACCACAAGGACTTCAAGTGATGGTTTTCTAAGAGCAAGTTTTAGTAAAATTTGAATAATCATAGATGTAAATTGAAATAAAGATGTTCTCTCTCCATGGCCTCGGTAGAGTCTCCTGACCGTAGGAATTGAGTCTAAAATGTTGAAAGGAAATGAATGTAAATTGAATTTAGTGTGATGTCTTACCTTGTTTGCTCTGTGGGTTCTTGTACTCTACGCACAATTCTTGACAGCATCTGGTTCATTTAAAATATCTAGAGGTGATTTTCAGAGCTCATTTTCTAGGAATGTGGATAGAATCCTTGTAAGGAACTGAATAATTCATTACACAAACATTCAAGACATAGTAGTAGTAAGTACATACCTTAAATTTAGAAATTGGATGTGAACATGGAGCTGAAATTCTGTCTTATCGGGTAATGGATGTTTCAGGAAGACTTGAAAAGAACCGAAAATGTGTCTTATCTGGTAATAGATGCTTCAATAGAAGCACTTGAGATCAACAATGAACTCAATGATGAAGTCTTAAAGCTTCATCTTATCATTATCAGGGAGGCTGGAGTGATAGTGAGTGAAGAGTGAATAGTGATTATTGGTGTAGTCCATGGAAAGCTGATAAAGTCCATCCGCTTCATTTGTTTCATTGTTATTGTTGTTCGATGGTTCAAAGTGTCGCTATTGGAATTTCCTGAAAAAAAAAANCGCTTCATTTGTTTCATTGTTATTGTTGTTCGATGGTTCAAAGTGTCGCTATTGGAATTTCCTGAAAAAAAAAAATTATTTTTTATCAATAAAAATCAATCACTACTACTACTACTACACCTTTGCGCTGATAATCTGCGCCTGACGACATCTCTGCGGTATTTTCTGGGATTCCTGTGGTTGGCTAGCTGGTGGTAGATTGANCGCTTCATTTGTTTCATTGTTATTGTTGTTCGATGGTTCAAAGTGTCGCTATTGGAATTTCCTGAAAAAAAAAATTTATTTTTTATCAATAAAAATCAATCACTACTACTACTACTACACCTTTGCGCTTATAATCTGCGCCTGACGACATCTCTGCGGTATTTTCTGGGATTCCTGTGGTTGGCTAGCTGGTGGTAGATTGAAAAGTATATCCAAGCTCTTATTATTCACTATCAAAAACCCACATACTTGGAGAATGTAAATTGGAAAATTTGATTGTCAGTAGCAGGGATCGAAAAAGTTACTGTCACCAATGCCAATGCCAAAGCTTTCAGAAACTTTCTCTGGTTGAGGTTTCATAAATCCTTCACCGTACTGTCATTTTGTTCACCACAGCATCCCTATTGTGTCTTGATGATATGTCCCTAGATTGTCAAACATTATTATTATCGTCATATCTATGGCACATCAGTGTCACATTGAAAAGATTATTAGTAGCAAACTCGTAACAAAATTTTCCACCAACTTACGCAAAGGCATGAACGCTATAGTAGCGACGCTCGTTTCACAAAAACTGAACAAAGTAAAGTTGCATTATTAGAAACAACAGCTTCATTATGAGCCTGGGAATGTCTCCAGTTGACATGGAGAGCCCTTAAACGAAGACAAAAGTAAAACTGGATGCTGGTAGAGCTCTTCTTCAGCTTCTGAGTGGATCTGAAGTGAAAGCTTTTTTTTATTAAGAGGAGAAATGTACCTTGTGAGCCTGAGCCTGAGCATAGAAACTTTCTCCATAGAGAGTTAGACAGAAACGGAGCTGTCCAGCATGTCTATTGTCAGGATTTTCGAGATTCTTTGGAAACTTCAGTTGATCGAGATAGGTCGAGTCATCGACATGTCACTCCTGAGTCATTCTGACCTTAGCTGTATCCCATCCTTCTAAATCATTAAATTGTCTTCATTGGTTACTTATCAACTTCTACCTGTCAAGCATTTCCTTCATTTTGACTTTCTCCGACTATTATAATTGAAAAAATTATTTGTAATTGCTTAAACTCTTATTGTTACTCTAGCATTCATAACTTACATTTTCGATGACATACTCCAGTATTAAAGGGAACGATCCCATGTGGTTGAAAATGTGAGGAAGTGGTCAGTTAAAAAACCAAAGAGTCCAGGAGTGATAGTCTAATCAAGCTCATTTCTCTTCTGGGAGTTTGAGTTTGATAATCACTTTTTTTTTGAGCAGACGGTGATGACGCTGCTGTCGTCCTAAAGTTTTGCCATATTGCTAAAAATTGATAGAGAAAGTTTATTACTAGGTCATTCCGGTAGTAAGTTCAGTGTTTTTGCGAGTTTAAACAGATTGTAGGATTTGTATGTTATAAAGAACCAATTGGTGGTAAGTGGTAAGAGTGGTTGGTGTTGGAGATAAGGTCAATCGATGGACCAATGGAAGTGTGTCATTTGGGTGTAGTTGTTTAGTGTGTGTATTGTAAACCGTGAGGTTAAAAAATTATACTCAGGGCAAGGAAACACTGTGGCTGGGAAATTACTTTGCTGGAACAAATTACATGGTTTCTCGTGGTTACCCTCGGTTAATTAGAGAAGATTTTTCAAAATTTTAAAATAGTAAAGTTCCAACTTGAAGTGATATGTGATAGTTTTGTTTTAGTTTTAGTAAAAGAATTAAATTAAAAAAACGTACCTTTTGAACTGATTAGCCATGCCGTATCGACTGAACAACAAAATTATTTATCATGTGAGTAAAACAATAAATCAATTAATCTTGTTTTTGCAGAAAGACAATAATAATAATAATTGTTTAATTTTCAAAGATAAAAAAAAATTAATTTTAAACATTTTTATTACTAAAAATGATAACAATGGACACTTCAATTGAATCAAACCAAATTCAAAATTTACCGCCTTTTTTCCAATTAATGCGGGAAAAAAATTTAAATATTCAAAATTTCCATTAGCCAATCAGATTTGAATAAANGCCTTTTTTCCAATTAATGCGGGAAAAAAATTTAAATATTCAAAATTTCCATTAGCCAATCAGATTTGAATAAAATGGAATAACTCGAATATGATTGGATAAACGATTTTAATTTCAAAATTTTTAAAATTTTGAAATTTTTTTGTAGTTTTGTAGTTAATTTTAGTAAACAATTGAGAAATATTGTTAGAAAGTTTAGACTTATTAGTGCTTACTAATTGTTGTTTGGTTTNGCCTTTTTTCCAATTAATGCGGGAAAAAAATTTAAATATTCAAAATTTCCATTAGCCAATCAGATTTGAATAAATTGGAATAACTCGAATATGATTGGATAAACGATTTTAATTTCAAAATTTTTAAAATTTTGAAATTTTTTTGTAGTTTAGTAGTTGATTTTAGTAAACAATTGAGAAATATTGTTAGAAAGTTTAGACTTATTAGTGCTTACTAATTGTTGTTTGGTTTTTACAAAAGTTTTCTCGTTTTGACTCTCTTCTTTCTTGATTGATGCTTGTGGTGTTTGTGTTTGAGTTTGAGTTGTTGAGTTCCAATTCCAAAAGTTTCCAACCCGAAAACTTATGAACCAGCAGAGAGAGAAGAAGAAGAAAAATGAATTAGAATTAAGTTTAAAGACTAAATACCGCCTTTGTTGTGATTAATTACTTGAACAAAGTTTGTTTGAGTGTTGATGTTGAGACGTTTGAGATTCTTAAAACTGTGTTTCTATTGTTTATTATTATCACATCATTGTTGAACAACTATGATTAATTAATTATTAAGCAGGATGTCGTTTGATAGAAAGTTAAAACGATTTGTAAAATAATTGGTGAGATTGATGACTAGGTGTTGAACTAACTTGAAGTACTTATGTAATTTTATATTATTTTTATTAATATTATTTTATTTGTTGAACTTTAGGTTGGTGATCGTGGTAGCGGATTTCGAACACGTGGGAATGTGGATGCACAAGATTATAATCAATTGAAAGCAAAATACCTTGAAGCTGGTAAATTATTTGAAGATGATCAATTTCCAACTGAAAATGCTTCAGTTTTTTTCACACGTGCATCTCAAAGAGAAATCTACTGGAGACGTCCTGGTGTAAGTTACTAAATAAACTCTTTAAGTTCTGTTTTATATACAAAACTTTCAAAAAATTTTTTTTGAAAGATTAATGACTCAATTTTAACCTGTCTCGTCTCTCTTGTCTAAATTCATCAGAATAATTCATGAAATGTTTATTAACTGACGAAAGAGGATGGTTTACTTTTTTACTTTTTATTTTTCACTTAAGTTATTGACACTTTGACTTTATATAACATAGTTTATACCTACAGAATAAATCCAATGACCATAGGATTGAACCGGATGTTAGTTGATGACCTTCTTCAACTTTTTTATTTACTTTCTTCTGCTGAATCCATCTCTTTTCACTTTCAATCACTGTTATTATTATTACCCGTTGGATTTTACACTTTCAATTTCAACGTAAAAAAAGAGTCTTTTTTTTTCGGGACTTTGGCCAAATTGAGTCAAATGGATGAAAAATTATTGAATTTGAAGTCTACCTAATGGAACAANATCTCTTTTCACTTTCAATCACTGTTATTATTATTACCCGTTGGATTTTACACTTTCAATTTCAACGTAAAAAAAAAGTCTTTTTTTTTTCGGGACTTTGGCCAAATTGAGTCAAATGGATGAAAAATTATTGAATTTGAAGTCTACCTTATGGAACAGAAAGTTGAGAGATCCTATCATTAATGAAATTTCATTGAAATTGGCACACTTCGTCTGGTGAAAGTAGGAGAGAGTAAAATAAGTGTCAAATTTGATAAAATTTTGTTAAAAAAATGCACATGAGTCTCATTGAAAAAAAAAAGCCAATCAAAAATTCAGTTTTTACCTTTAATCTTTTTCATATTAAGTTTAAAAATGACAATAATAATTCATAGAATTTCAATTTAGACAAGAAATTTTCTACAAACTGGCAAAATCAATTTGAGTCATTTTTAAATTCAACCAAAATTCAAAATTCAAAGTACTACTACTAAAAGTTATGTCAAGTAATCAATTAATTATTCATTCTATTCTAATAGGAAATTGTAAAAGAACCTCGTTTTTTTGTTGAAGGAGCTTCAAGGTTCGATGTTATGCAAGGAGAACTTGGTAAGTAAAAGTAAACTAATTGAAAACTTACTTAATTTTAATTATTAATAATAAATAATTATTATTATTCAAAGGTAGGTTAATCAACAAGTTGATTTTTCTAATTAACAAAATACAAAGTGTAAAATTCAAAAAAAAAATTACTCCAGACTCCAGATACACTTGAATTCCGTTAAAACCATTTTTGTTAGATATTCGCTAGATCTTGTTTTCCTCTTCCTCACTAGTTTCAGACTCATTGACCTAGTTTCATTTTTTTGATTGTCATAATCTAAAATTTAAAAGTTTAGGACCTCATAAAGGAGTACTTTATTAATTCTTCTTTTCTTCATTTCTACCAACCGTAAAAGTTTTCTATAGGTTTTTTTCTCAGTAAAAAGGATCAATTCCAAACTTTTTCTGTTGTAATTTATTAGTAGAACTTTCACTTAACCTTGTACTTTCTTTCCCAGACACGAAGTACTGCGGATGATGGGTTTTTTTCTCTCTCTAGATTGTCTAGATTGTCTAGAATGTCTTATAATATAAAAAAAAAGAAGCATGAATTGAAGAAAACTACGATATAAGTTCGTGTTTTGGCGCCAGGAGTAGTACTTTTGGAACCCTTATGCCTTAGTGGGACTACAATTATCATCAAAAAAAGAAGAGAAAGCGAAAGCGAATAATTATTATGACTACTCAGACTCACACGAACGGTTTATGTCTATCTGTCTCCTCCAACAGATGGGAAATTTCAAAAAAACTATTACTATTTTTTTTTTTAATCAAAATTCACAGGGGATTGCTGGCTTTTGGCTGCTGTTGCAAATCTAACTCTGGATGATGAGATTTTCTACAATGTTGTTCCAAAGGATAACAGTTTTGTCACTGGCTACTGTGGAGTTTTTCATTTCCGGTGAGTAAAAAAATAAATATTATTTTTGTGTTTTAATTTCTAATTCTAACTCGTTTTTTTTTTAAACTATCTGTAATTCTGGAGGAAAAATGAAAATTTTGGTTTAAATTAGAATTAAATTTGGGATGAAAATAGGGTCAAATGAGTCAAAATAGGTCAAGTAGTTGTNAGGATAACAGTTTTGTCACTGGCTACTGTGGAGTTTTTCATTTCCGGTGAGTAAAAAAATAAATATTATTTTTGTATTTTAATTTCTAATTCTAACTCGTTTTTTTTTTTTAAACTATCTGTAATTCTGGAGGAAAAATGAAATTTTTGGTTTAAATTAGAATTAAATTTGGGATGAAAATAAGGTCAAATGAGTCAAAATAGGTCAAGTAGTTGTCAAAATGATTTTGACAAAATCGTAGTAGTACTTTCTTTTATTAGAGTTTTTTTAATGTTTTGTGGAACAGAGAGATAAGTTATGAAGGGCGTGGTCCATGGGAGTTGATATTTAAAAAAATAATATTCTCCAATGACTTCACTTGGAGAAAGTTGTAGGAATTAATGGTTAGAAAGTTGTAGTAATTTTTTATAATGATTTCACACTGAGAAAAATTTCATTTCATTTAATTTAAAGAGAGACTCTTTAAGAGAGAGTGTTATGATAAAATTAATTGAAAAGATACAGTTTAATTTAACTTTATGAGTTTGTAAAGGACAGAAGAGGAGTCTGTTTATGAAATATGATCTTCATAATCTTCATCACATTAGAGACCACAAAATTATTAAAATTTTTTAGATGGTAATGTATATTCATATCACTATCGTTACCTTAGTCTCATATTTTCTAGGTTGTAAATTACTTCCGATGAAAACATTTCTAGTTTTTACACTTCCGGTGAAAGTGAGTTTCTTTTGAAATTTTTCATTTTATTGTTATAATGTAATGTACATAANAGAGTGTTATGATAAAATTAATTGAAAAGATACAGTTTAATTTAACTTTATGAGTTTGTAAAGGACAGAAGAGGAGTCTGTTTATGAAATATGATCTTCATAATCTTCATCACATTAGAGACCACAAAATTATTAAAATTTTTTAGATGGTAATGTATATTCATATCACTATCGTTACCTTAGTCTCATATTTTCTAGGTTGTGAATTACTTCCGATGAAAACATTTCTAGTTTTTACACTTCCGGTGAAAGTGACTTTCTTTTGAAATTTTTCATTTTATTGTTATAATGTAATGTACATAACTATGTATGTATTTGGTAAAACTTAATAGTGAAAGTTAGGAAATGAGATAATGGGAAAATGAAACAGGGTGTTTATTTCAGAGATATATTTCTTATAAGATACTCTTTAGATTTAGTCCCGTATGGGGGTGTCTAAGTATATTAACATTTTTGTATCTAAAATGATTCTTTTGACACCTAAATAAATTACATTCAATTCAATTCAATTCAAAAATAAAAAATATAAAAATGAAATTTCGAGACTCTACTTAAGGAATCTAATGGATACTGTTACTGTTGCCAATGAAAATAAATTACNAGTGAAAGTTAGGAAATGAGATAATGGGAAAATGAAACAGGGTGTTTATTTCAGAGATATATTTCTTATAAGATAAAAAATATAAAAATGAAATTTCGAGACTCTACTTAAGAATCTAATGGATACTGTTACTGTTGCCAATGAAAATAAATTCAAAAAAAAAAATTTTTTTTTTGTAATATGATCTTGTAATAGTATGTAATATAGCTGGACAAATGAATTTTTTGAAAATATAAACCCGAAATGTTAAGCTTTTCAAGTTTCAAAACGACGTGAGTGGAATTGTAATTGACATCTCAAATCCCATAGCTCCCTTGACTCAAATATCATTTTTTCTCTTGGTAAAAGTTAAAATAAAAGTTGAATTTTGAAANTTTTTTTTTTTTTTTTTTTTTTTTTTTTTTTTTTTTTTTTTTTTTTTTTTTTTTTTTTTTTTTTTTTTTTTTGTCTTTGCACAGCAGAATTTGTTAACTAATGCAGATCATGAAGTTCATCTCTAAAAAGACCCATTTAAAAATTTTAAAATTAAAAAATTTAAAATGAAAACAAAAAAAAAAATTTTTTTTTTTTTTTTTATCAACAAAATTTATCTAAAGAGAGATAAAAAAAATCCAAGAAATTGAGTTTTTTTTTAATGTGGTGGTGGTGTCTTTTGTGTTTTACAGATTTTGGCAGTATGGGAAATGGGTTGACGTTGTGGTAAACCATCAATATTTTTCCATAACTAGTTTTTTTTTATTCATAAACTATTTGTAGTTAGTTAATTTATATGTTAATTAATTTAATTTGCACAGGTTGATGATCGACTCCCAACAGATTATAAAGGTGAACTCCTCTTCATGCATTCTGAAGATAAAAATGAATTTTGGAGTGCATTGTTGGAGAAAGCTTATGCCAAGTAAGTTAACAGTTTTTTTTTTTTATTATGAAATATAATTTCAAAATTGTTTTCGATGGAGCCATCAAAAGGAGAATGTTCAGTTTGTATAAACTATAAAAGTGTTAATTGTTTTTAGTTCAGAAATTAGCGAAATTCGATTATTTGTTAGTTGTAGATTATNATAAACTATAAAAGTGTTAATTGTTTTTAGTTCAGAAATTAGCGAAATTCGATTATTTGTTAGTTGTAGATTATTTCAGTTTGAATTTGAAAGCCGCGTAATAAAATTTATTTTATCATTCACAAATTGTTTAGTTTTTTTTTAATAGTTTTTCGGAACCATTTTTATTGGTCTATTTTCGATATTAATTATTGGTATTTATTGGTAATTAAAGTTATACACAAGTTGTGTAATAAAAGGCTTATTCTTAATTTTGTAGTACAAAAAAAATTTTTTTTTTTTTTTTGTTTTGGCAAAGTGAGCGAAAAATTCAATGTTACATAATAAAGAAGAATTTATTATAACTTTTACTCTAGTGAAAGTACACTTCCAGTTGTGAAANTTATTATAACTTTTACTCTAGTGAAAGTACACTTCCAGTTGTGAAAGTAGACCTTCACTCTAGTAAAAGTAGGGTTTTTTAGTTTATAATTTTAAAGCCAAGTTTTATACATAAAATAGTAAGCAGAACATCTAAAGATCTCATTTTAAAGACCCTATTCTGTCTTTTATTTTGACAATATTCTTACTTTCTCGTTGGTGAAAGTAGGATTTTTAAGTGGAAAAAGTGATTGTAAAATTTTATGATCCTTTCACTCTCTTAACATGACCGTTGCCAACGATTTAGTTCCGGAAACAGAGGCAAAAAGTGAGAAAATTTTCTCTTTTCTACACATTTCATAAAATATTTTGAGACTAACCTTTTGAAATTTTGTCGTGTCACGTCATCATAACTCATGGTACCGGATGCAATAACAAAATTTCTATTTTACTTTTTTTTTTTTTTTTTTACTATGTATTTCAGACTTCATGGATCATACGAGGCGTTGAAAGGTGGGACGACTTGTGAAGCACTTGAAGATTTTACTGGTGGTGTAACTGAACTTTATGAAATTCAAACTGCTCCAACGAATTTGTTCAAAATTNAAGCACTTGAAGATTTTACTGGTGGTGTAACTGAACTTTATGAAATTCAAACTGCTCCAACGAATTTGTTCAAAATTATGTTGAAAGCGGCAGAGAGAGATTCGTTCATGGGATGTTCCATTGAGGTACTAACTAACTACTACATAACTTAGTACATTATTACTACTAAAAGTTACTCCAAGTAAAAATTAAGTGAAAGGACATAGGATTCATTAAAATTTTAAATTTATAAATGAATTTTTTTATAACATCAAAAGGGCGGGACTTGGCACTAAAGGGTTAAAATCAATCAGAATCAGTATATAATAACTTTTGGCTAAATTTAGAAATTTANTATGTTGAAAGCGGCAGAGAGAGATTCGTTCATGGGATGTTCCATTGAGGTACTAACTAACTACTACATAACTTCGTGCATTATTACTACTAAAAGTTACTCCAAGTAAAAATTAAGTGAAAGTACATAGTATTCATTAAAATTTTAAATTTATAAATGAATTTTTTTATAACATCAAAAGGGTNAAATTTATAAATGAATTTTTTTATAACATCAAAAGGGTGGGACTTGGCACTAAAGGGTTAAAATCAATCAGAATCAGTATATAATAACTTTTGGCTAAATTTAGAAATTTATGATAAGAAACTTAAAAACTTGTGCCAGCATGGGGTAGACTTATGGTATGGTAGTATAGGGTGCATGTCGTTCCAGGATATATGGTTCACCGTAGCAAGTTATTTTCTTAATTTAGTTAAAACTTTTTGATTTATTTTAATAGCCGGATCCTAGTGTATTTGAAGCAGTTACTCCAGAAGGATTGGTGAGAGGTCATGGTAAGTTGTTTTAAGATTTTGGTATATAAGTACTCCTAATTTTTTTTTTTTTTTCGTTTTTTTTTTGGTGTGTTTTTTTAGCCTATTCTGTCACCGATGTCAAATTGGTTGACATTCAAACACCGCGAATCAGTGGGAAGATTCCACTTTTACGAATTCGTAATCCATGGGGCAATGCAACAGAATGGAAAGGAGCATGGTCGGATGGGTAAGAGATTTCCTTCAAGAATCATGAACATTTTTTTTTCTTTCCCACATATGTCAACTGTTCAAATTGACATGGCCCTGTTCAGGGTCATTTCTTTTCTGTTCGACTATAAGTCTGACATGTAGTAATTTTGAGATTATTTGGAGGAGGGTTGACATGGTTAGAATAACTTAAACGACATTGGAGGAATTCTGACATTTGATCTGTCTAAACAATAAATCTTAACACTAAAGATGTGATATAATAATTATAACTCAGAGTAGAGTAGTTTTTGGTAGTAGTGTCAAGAGTCAAGAAAGGTCGAAAGGTTGGATAATTTTTGATTTTGATTTTGATTTTGATTTTTGTAAGGTCTTCCGAATGGCAGTTCATACAAGATGATACAAAAGAAGATTTGGGTCTCACATTTGATGCTGATGGGGAGTTCTGGATGTCACAAAAGGACTTTACAAAATACTTTCAACGTCTTGAGATTTGTAATTTGAGTCCTGACTCGAACGAAGATGATGGAGATGGAAAAAAGAAGTGGGAGATGAGTATGTTTGAGGTATGTAACAAGGGTCTAGACTCTAGAGAAGAGGATATGTTTGAGGGTGTCTATTATGTATTTTTAATCAAAATTTTGAATAAATTTTATAGGGCTCTTGGATTCGTGGAGCTACAGCTGGTGGATGTAGGAATTATATTGGTAAGCGAATCAAAATTTTTGTTACAGAAAATTTTAAAAATTTTAAAGAAATTTGTAAATCAGTAGTATATTTTTTTCATTGCTTCTAAGTTTTTACTTGTAGAGATTTTTTCCAATTTTTATAAAAATTCAAGACAACTTGGATCTTACGACAGAAAGTTGTTTCAAAATTAGTTGCATTTTGAGAAATAATGTCAAAAACGCCATGTATTTTATTTTGCGAATTTAGCAATGTTATTGTTCACAACAATGTACAAAAGTTTAAATATGATGCTGTTTTTTTTTCAGAAACATTTGCATTTAATCCACAATATATGATCAAACTTGATTCACCGGATGAAGGAGACGAAGATCACAAATGTACCGTCATTATAGCTCTAATGCAAAAAAATCGCAGAGCTCAACGAAAACTTGGCGTTGAGTGCCTTACCATTGGATTTTGTATTTATCATGTAAGAGTGAAGAGTCTTAATTTATTAGTTCTTAACTTCTAAAACCAAAAACTAAAATATTAATAACTTATGTAAGTATAGTAACTTTCACCATTGGNGATTTTGTATTTATCATGTAAGAGTGAAGAGTCTTAATTTATTAGTTCTTAACTTCTAAAACCAAAAACTAAAATGTTAATAACTTATGTAAGTATAGTAACTTTTGGTTTTTTTTTTTGGTATGTTTCTTGTTTTCTAAAAAGTAGATGAAAATTTAGAGAGAAACATACGAAAACGAAAACTTACAACAGAAGTTTAAGACTTCTTCATCCTATTGGATGAAAGTCTGTGGGAGAATGAGTGATCATGTAACTTTCACTTTCTGTTAAGAAAAAAAAAAGTTTTGCATAAGCCTAAATTTTGTAAAGGCGAATTTAGGAGGAGAGAAAAAGTTTTTTGTGTTCTTATTAAGTTAATTGTTAATTGTTGTAACTTTATTTTTGTCTAACAGTTGAAAACACCAGAGAGTCTCCCAATGCCGTTACCAATGAAATTTTTCAAGTACAGTGCCTCTGTGGCTCGATCACCAACTTTTATTAATTTAAGAGAAGTTAGTTGCCGATTTAAGCTCCCTGTAGGGACTTATTGTATCGTTCCATCAACCTTTGAGCCTAATGAAGAAGGAGACTTTCTCATTCGAGTCTTCTCAGAATCAAAAAATAATATGACGTAAGTCAAAACCATCAAATTTTAGTATTATTTTATGAAAATTCAATCACGAAAATTCCTCACCTACAACTGGAATATGGGTATGAAAATCTGACCCCGGAAACGAATGTTGGGAAATTTGTCAGAGTTTAGAGTTTGGTTCTAACCAATTGTGCGCCGAGTCAATATGGGTTACACCAAATATGTGCAGAACCATTATGGGCTACACCCAATATGCGCCAAACCAATATGGACTGCACAAAATGCACCAAACCAATATGGGCTACACTCAATATGCGCCAAACCAATATGGACCACACTTAATATGCGCCAAACCAATATGGACTACACTCAATATGCGCCAAACCAATATGAACTACACCCAGTATGCGCCGAACCAATATGGGTTACACCCAATATACGCCGAACCAATATGGGTTACAACAAATATACGCCAAACCAATATGGGCTACATCCAATTGGCGCCAAACCAATATGGGCTACACTCAATATGCGCCAAACCAATATGGACTACACCCAATATGCGCCAAACCAATATGGACTACACCCAATATGCGCCAAACCAATATGGACTACACTCAATATGCGCCAAACCAATATGGACTACACCCAATATGCGCCAAACCAATATGGACTACACTCAATATGCGCCAAACCAATATGGACTACACCCAATATGCGCCAAACCAATATGGACTACACTCAATATGCGCCAAACCAATATGGACTACACCCAATATGCGCCAAACCAATATGGACTACACACAATATGCGCCAAACCAATATGGGCTACACTCAATATGGACTATACCCAATATGCGCCAAACCAAATGGTCTACACGCTACACTCAATGTGCGCCAAAAACAATATGGGTTACACCTAATGCACCACCCTTAAAAATCAAAAAAAAAAAAAGACTAATTAAGATCTAGCATCTTAAAATGAGACTTTAGATAATCGAAGCGTAAAATAAATCTAAAAATTACAATAATAAACCTAAGCAACCTAAAACATTTCCTAACAAGTTTAGCCCATACTATTGAGTGTAACTCATGCTGTATTAGGTATTCCATAAATTTTCAAAGTTGGTAATTTCCGGGTTAAATTTTCGGGATGAAATTTTTTCAACCTGATTTACGGGGTCAGATTTTCCGGTCCGGATTTACGTAACTTTATTCACTAAATCGTATTTCATCTCAAACCTCAATTTTAAGAATTTCCTTTTACAGTAACTTTCTCCTAACTACTTTCTCAAACATTTTAATCTCCTTTCAGTCAATTTCCTCTTAATATAAACTTAAGAGACGTAAGTTTTCATTGAAGTTTCTCATTGATGTCAAGGATCCTTGTTTTTACTGTTTTGGTCATGTAACCTATTACTCATTGTTTATATTTCCGTTTTCTTTCTCTTAGAGAACATGATTCGAGCGTGGGAATGAGCGAAGTGGATGTCCGCGTAAGTTATTATTAACTACAACTTTCATTCCTTCTCCTTTCATTTCCTAATAATAAAAATCAATCTTCGACTGAATGATCCAATGAATTTGGTTCATTCAATCTATTCTCGTGTGATGAGATTTTAGTTTGTGAGACTAAAATTTAAGTTAGAAAGAGAAAGTTGTGTTTGTAAAGATATAAATCCGGAAACCAAAGAATTATCTGTTAGTAACTATCTAGATAGTCTATAGTACCTAGTAACTCTTTAGTTATAGGTCGACAGGTAGAGTGAACAATGGCACTGGGGAAATGAGAAATTCGAAATCCTTATTCAGCTCTCACAGTTTCTTCTAACTTTCTATTATTATCTCTTTAGAGTAAGATAACTTTCACTTTTTGGGTCGATGGGGATTGCTAGGAAGAACTTAACTATATTTTCTCATCACAAAATTTACAAAATCCACAAAATCTAACCTCTTTTTACTAACAGAAATTTCCTCTTGAGGAAATTTCTAATTAACCGTTTTGTTCTTAAAATTTAAAGATAAAATTCATTTCTTCTGACTTGAGTTCTTTAAATTGTAAAGGTTAATCTTAAAATAACTAAAATTATATCTCTAAAGTAAGGTTTTCTTAAACTTATTTATTAAGTTGAATTTAGTTGAAAAGTTATTTCTTAACATTATAAACATTATTTATTATAACTTGATAACTAACATTATTACAGTGAAGATTAACGAAAACGATTGCGCGGAAAATTGGATGCGCGCGCTGCAATACAGACTAGGTTTACGCAACAATAATTTTTGTAAGGCTTGTAATAATTTTAAGCAAATTTTGAGCAAATTTTGAGCATTTAAATATTCACTGAAGAATAATTTATGTTTACAGCTTTAGAAAATCACTTAAATGTCTCAGTTGCAAATTAAAATTAGTAGTANTTTGAGCAAATTTTGAGCATTTAAATATTCACTGAAGAATAATTTATGTTTACAGCTTTAGAAAATCACTTAAATTTCTCAGTTGCAAATTAAAATTAGTAGTATACTTTTACTGATATTGTTTGTTTCTTCTTAAAATTTTGAGCGATATGGTTTTCATTGATCTTCATTGTATATTTTGATGAGGTTGTTAGGTATAAGCTATCAAAATTTTCTTATTCTTGTTATTGTTTTCCAAATCTGAGAGTGCTTTTTTTTTAAGTTTTTACGCTGGTGTGGATAATTATGGAGAAAGTCGATACTTTCACTTTTCGGAGAGTAAAAGTGAAAGTTTTGTTGTTTACGGCAGGGTTAGAGAGAGAGACAATAATATTCTAGTAATTTCAAGATCTTTTTTTTTTTTTTTTTTTTTTTTTACTAGCACTCAGTGATAGATTTTTTCGTTTTTTTTTTTTTTTTTTTTATCGGTTTAGCTCTGTTGGCTCCTCGTAACACTTTCAATCTTCTTCAGAAGAGCCAATCTAACTGTCTCATCGGATATGTTTACCATAGGACTTTCTCTTCTTTTTTTTTTGTCTTGAGAGAGAAAAAAGAAAAGTGGACTTCTTCATGTGTTCTGAGTCCCAAAAAATTTTCTACTATTTTTTATGATCTCTCTTTTCTAACCCCAAACTTCTCGCTTTGCTTTCTTCTTACGTTTTTCACTACTTATAAGAATGAAAAAAGATCATTCAAAGAAGACAAGCGGAGAAAGTAAAGGAAAAAGTTAGGGTTATAATTTTGAGGTTCCCACTTTCTATCACATAGTTTTATATGTATGTAGTGTGGTAGTTATAAGTTACTAATTTCCTACGGCTGTCACGATGAATTCTTAAGAAAAAAAAACAGTGCTGAAGAGTATAGGGATTATATATTTTTTCATTATTTTTTGTCATTTTTTTTTTTTTTTTTTTGGAAACTTTTTTTTTTGATGGTCCTTGAGCTCTTGGTTTCATCCTAGTAAAGCTTTCACTAGATTAGTCAAACTAAATCTTCTCTTTTTTAGATGAAAGGTTGTTTTTAGAGTAGAAAATGGTATAATTTTTCTTGTAAACTTGTCATTGTTAAAGGTAATTGAGAAAAGCTATCAGAGAGAACAACTCTGTCTTTTACATAATAATAATGTGTCTTCATGACCACAGAGGTTGTTGACAGAGATAGTGACAATAGCCAAAAAGTAAGGGTAGAGTTTTCTACTTAATTTAGTTTCTCTTCTCATTGTTTGGTTTTCTTGTGTAAGTTTTTACTACTGTTGGTTGAGGTTCTCTTTGAAATGATTTTAACTTGAAAATGTGTATTTTTGAGATTAATTTATTTTCCCATAGAGAAAATGTTAGGGAATTTGGGTGTGGAGAAAGTCGACTCTTTTTTTGTTACAATAGAAAGATTTATGAGACAATTCTGTTTTCAAAAGGCTTTCTTTTTTTTTTTTTTTCTTTTTTTTTGAATAGTTTTTACAATTCGAAGAGATGATGATGACAAGGGGTATAATTTATTCCAAGGGTTTTTTTTTGGCTCNGACTCTTTTTTTGTTACAATAGAAAGATTTATGAGACAATTCTGTTTTCAAAAGGCTTTCTTTTTTTTTTTTTTTTTTCTTTTTTTTTTGAATAGTTTTTACAATTCGAAGAGATGATGATGACAAGGGGTATAATTTATTCCAAGGGTTTTTTTTGGCTCTAGAATGAAATTTTGTACCTGAATAAAATTCTGCCAAGTTTTTTTTTTTTTTTTTTTTTTTTTTTTTTTATTTTTTTTTTATAGAAAATTATATAACAATAAGGGAAAAGTTAGGTAGAATGGAGAAAAAAATGGGTTTATTTTTCTTTTATAAAATTTGAACCATTTTTGTCCTTCATTTTCAAATTACTCGCATGTTAGTACCGTATGCTATCTTTGAAAAGTAAATCGTTACATTTGAATTCAATAAAATAAAAAATTAAGTGGCGTCTAAATTCTTTTGATTACATAATAATGTTAACTAAACTTGTTGCAATAGACATGAAAATAAATTATAACATTTATTTTTATTTTTTTTTTGCTTAAAAGTAGAAAATGGCTATGAAATGAAAAATAGGCTCAATTTCCGTTTTCTAAATTACATTTTTATGCTAATGACTTCCACTACTAGCGTTCTGGAACATAAGAAAAGACACCAGAGACGACTAAGTACTTGGGCGTTGGCAAAGATTTCCGTTTTTTTTTTGACTGTTGGAATATTATACTTTCTTGTAAAAAATTTTTTTTCTTCCATAATGATATATCAAATGAAATGAGTTGGAATAGAAAAGCGAAAAGGCCTTTCCTTTGGAGAAGTCATTATGGTAGAATAAACTCAACTGGATTTCATTTCATTACTAAATGGAAAAAAAAAGTTTGTATTTTTCTTTGTCAGGATGATTGTGAAAGTGTGAGGGGTAAAAAAAAAAGTTTGTAAAGTTTGGAGAAAGTAAAAAGTAATAATTCAAAAGTCTCCTTTTTGTTTTTAAACTTGAGGCTTTTTTTTTTTGCTATCACAAGAGGCTAAAAAGAAAAAAAAAATTTTTTTTTTTTTTTTGTTTTCCGTTGGGAATATCATTCCGCATGGAGATCGATGAATTTGTTCAATAATTTGTGGCCTTGTGACCCTTATTGATTTTTTTTAAAGAAATTTTTGCTTATACGGAAGATTTATGAATTATGATGATTTCTTCATTTTTACTTCTCCTTAAAGAAAATTTCAAAAATTTTTTTTTTTTTTTTTTTTTTTAGTACAATAACTGTACTAAAATAAAATAAAAATTATTATTTGTGAATCATTTTTGAATGAATCGAAATTGAAATTAACATTTATTGAAATTTGCGTCCTATGTTATTAGTAGGCATCCATACTCCTTCTTTTTTTTTTATTCTGTAGAAATGATGCATAAAATTACAGGTGTAGTTTAGTAATTTGCATGAGCTCGATGGCAATGGGTTAGTGCAAAAATTAGTTAAAAGATATTTAAAAAAATTTCGTTTTTAATGTTATTAGTCGCAAAGTGCATGAAACTGTGGTTAATTGCACTGTAATCGTAGTTGTTAAATACTAATGCCTTTAATCTGTAGACGAATAATCCAAACCGGGATGGTACTAGTGCTGCTAGCAGCAACGTAAGTTAAATTACTTAAAATTTGAAATAAGTTTAAAAAAAAATTTTTTTTTATATACAGAATGTTTTAAGTTTTTGGGTAGCTAGTTTTTCAATTTTCAATTTCTCTAATAATGTACCAATTTATAAAGTCTTGGGTTTTTTTAATTGAAGTGGAGTGAAGAAAGTGTGGGGGAAATTTAATTTTAATGAAAAAAAAATGAAGAAAATCAAAATTTGAAATTTGAAAATTGAAATTCTAGCCCATAAGGAGCTGAAATGTGTTAATTGTGGTCAATGGCTAGGACGACATAAAAAAGTGAGAAAAAGAAAGTAAATTTTCTACAACTAAAGAGGGAACGGTATGAAGTTGCAAACCAATTCTTTCGTGAAAATATGAATTTCATCTACATTGATGTAACATAATTAATATGCAACAAGTCCTGTTTCAAAATGGCGATTCAGGAGGCAGTGTGGTAGTTTTAAAGAGATAAAGAACTAACAGCAATAAACGTGCTACATTAAGATAATCCTTTTCTCTTTCCTTTATAAACAAGTCTAGTGTGGAGGTTATGTATAAATGTTGTCTATAGCGAGACAAGTCACGAGTTCAATTCTCGGTTGTATTGAAAAAAAAAATTTTTTTATACAAATCAATTATAATAATGACTATGATAATTGAATTCGTTTCAAATTTTTAAACGCAATAAGTTAACTTAACTCACATTAAAATTTGTATTTATAAAACCAAATGACACACATTTTTGAAATATGAATTTATTAATTTATTCTTGTTAAAAAACTTTATCGTTTATGACTCAAGGTTTTGCTGAATAAAACTTTGTTAATTTTAAAATTCAATAAAACTCATTTTTGTAAATAGAAATTGAGTGCTGTTTCCATCAAATTCAATACTCATAAGCCTTTATTTATTAAATAATAGATAATTATCATAATATAATAGATATGGATAAATAAATTTACATTTCAATCCAACCGAGAATTGAACTCGGAACTTGTCTCGAAAAAAAAACATTTATACCCATCCTCCACACTAGACTTGGATATAAGGCTAAGAGAAAAGAACTATCTCAATGTACCACGTTTTATTGGTGTTAGTCCTTTATCTCTTTAAATTTATCCCACCTTCTCCTGAATGTCCATTTTGAAACAGGACTTGTATATTAAATAATATAACTACAATGTAGATGAAACTAATATTTTCACGATAGAATTGGTTNTAGATGAAACTAATATTTTCACGATAGAATTGGTTTGCAACTTCATACCATTCCCTCTTAAGTAGTAATGTACAAAAACTTAAGACATTTTGTAGGTTTATTTTTGTAATTTAGTAATAATAAAATAATGTAAGACACTAATGCTTTCTAGTGCTTTCACTTTTAGCTTGCTTTTACTAGTATGTTCAATATTTTTTTTATTGTAATATTTTTTTTTCGTAGTATTCAGGCTGTCAATTTTTGAGCCTTCTTCACACCATTAGAGTAAGGCATTGCTAAAAATTTTACTTTCTTTTTAATAACAAAAACAAGACTAATCTAGAGGAGCGTTTTACCAAACTTTTTCCAATTAACTTTCAATTTGTNTTGCAACTTCATACCATTCCCTCTTAAGTAGTAATGTACAAAAACTTAAGACATTTTGTAGGTTTATTTTTGTAGTTTAGTAATAATAAAATAATGTAAGACACTAATGCTTTCTAGTGCTTTCACTTTTAGCTTGCTTTTACTAGTATGTTCAATATTTTTTTTATTGTTAATATTTTTTTTTCGTAGTATTCAGGCTGTCAATTTTTGAGCCTTCTTCACACCATTAGAGTAAGGCATTGCTAAAAATTTTACTTTTTTTTTAATAACAAAAACAAGACTAATCTAGAGGAGCGTTTTACCAAACTTTTTCCAATTAACTTTCAATTTGTGAATTTAACTTGATCCAAAACTTTTTTGGACCCAGCTTGAATTTGTTTTCAAATAATAATTCTCTGAAAGCTTTTTCAACTTTCAATTATGTAACCTACAAAAATTTTCCTCGCCTGATTATCTGCTTCGATCTAAAAATAAGATTTAGATCAACAATTTTTATATTATATAATTTTAATCATGAATTTTGATCATGCAACTTTCTTATCATGCATCTTCATCTTTTGTGTTAATGTTACTTATCTTTTGTTGTTATACTTACTTTTGTTGTTACTTACTTTTGTTACTGTTTTTGTACCAGAAAGAAAAAAAAAATTTCTTTTCTTTTCATTTTTTCATTCTTTGTTTAGTTTTCAATAATGTATTTAATTCTATTATTATTCTTAAGTTTATTTTATCGTTTTTTGTAGTTTCGTAATTTTGAACTCACTAAGAAACATCAGAATTCTGTCACCTATTATTACAAAAGGAAGTACAGGATTCATTTCGTCTTCTTTATGCTTTCACCGATTTTTTTATTTTTAAGTTTTTTTTTTTTTTTTGAAAATTTTTATTTTATTTTTATGTATTTCTAAATTGATTTTTGAAGGTGAAAGAACCTGAACCTGTTCAGGATGAAGCTGCTCGACGAGTTCAAGAATTTTTCAAAACCGTTGCAGGAGAGGATTTAGAAGTGGATTGGGGAGAACTAAAGGAAGTTTTGGATTTGGCAATGAAGCGAGGTAAAATGTTAAAACTTTTACTCATTATTTGAAAGAGTTAAAAAAGATCTCTGAAGTGTTCCGAAGGCAGAAAAGATGGAAGAATGAACAAAAAAAAAAAGATTTGTATTACGAGATTTTCTTTGAATGTCTTTTTTTTTATCTTTTTTTTTTTGTATTTTGGAAACTTGAACTAAAAGGTTAACTTTCTCTTCCTGTTGGATTGAGATCTGTAGGGTCGAGTGAAAAGCTCAAAGTGGAAAAAAAAATAGAAAGAAAATTCGATAACAAAAAGCAAAAAGCTCGACAAATATAAAAAGTCCGATTGTTGATTTGAAAGTTTTATAAAGTCTCATTCTTTGTACATAAAATGGATAGACGTTAACTAAATTAAAATCAATGGAAACACTTTTGGATTGTCACTCAAAACAAAAAAAAAGAGCTTACTTTAAGAAAGTTCTATGAAAACAGAATAACTTACAACAAATGTGTCATAGAGTCTGTTGTGTAGTTAAAATGTTGATTTTTTGTATTTTTTGTCGTCGAATTTTTTTTTACAAGTACAGGGTGATTAATCTTCTTTTAGTTTTTTTTTTTACATGCTACAGTGGCCCACAGGTTTTTAAGAACGCTGGAAGCTACTTTTGTCCCATGCTCTTTGCTGGGGAAGCAGTGTTCTTAAAATTGTGTGCCGTTTATCTTCTAAACAAAATTTTTTTTTGGGGAAACACTTTTTAATTTCAGAAAGACTATTGAAAGGTTGTTTTTGACGTCAAAAAAATCAAGTCTCTACCATCAATAATGTTTCAGAAGTTTATAATGTTTTAAATACTNTTACAAGTACAGGGTGATTAATCTTCTTTTAGTTTTTTTTTTTTTACATGCTACAGTGGCCCACATGTTTTTAAGAACGCTGGAAGCTACTTTTGTCCCATGCTCTTTGCTGGGGAAGCAGTGTTCTTAAAATTGTGTGCCGTTTATCTTCTAAACAAAATTTTTTTTTGGGGAAACACTTTAATTTCAGAAAGACTATTGAAAGGTTGTTTTTGACGTCAAAAAAATCAAGTCTCTACCATCAATAATGTTTCAGAAGTTTATAATGTTTTAAATACTAAATTTTTTTTAATATTTTTTCTTTTGAAACATGCCCATCTCTTAGTACATCGTCTCAAAAAAAATGTCTAAGATTTACAACTTTCAAAAATTTATNTAATTTCAGAAAGACTATTGAAAGGTTGTTTTTGACGTCAAAAAAATCAAGTCTCTACCATCAATAATGTTTTAGAAGTTTATAATGTTTTAAATACTAAATTTTTTTTAATATTTTTTCTTTTGAAACATGCCCATCTCTTAGTACATCGTCTCAAAAAAAATGTCTAAGATTTACAACTTTCAAAAATTTATAACTTCTTTCCTAACGATCGTATTTCCATTTCATTTCAATTTTTTATGCATGTATACTTCATGGGAACGTCATGGGAGGTTCAATTTATTGACAATTTTCAATTCTTGAAAAGTTAACTACCCGTCAACTTTTCTTGAAGTGAAAGAGAATTGAAACATCAAGTTTCCCCAAACCATAAAAGTACCGCTGTTTAAAAGCTTTTAGTAAATTCGGTGAGCAATTAAGGGTTTAGAGACAACTGATCCCAGGTTCATTTTTATAAAAATGGTATGAAATAGTGGCAATTTTGAAGTATTTAAAGTACAACAATTACTGCGATATTAGTTCCCATAGAGTCACAACTTGTAAGTACTTTTTTTTTATTTTTAAGTTGATTTCAATTTACCATTGTAGACTTCTTGAAGTGAAAAATTTAGATGAAATTGAAAAGAAGCTGAAATGAAAATGAAGTGATATTTGCTCAGGAANACTACCGCTGTTTAAAAGCTTTTAGTAAATTCGGTGAGCAATTAAGAGTTGTTTGATCCCAGGTTCATTTTTATAAAAATGGTATGAAATAGTGGCAATTTTGAAGTATATAAAGTACAACAATTACCGCGATATTAGTTCCCATAGAGTCACAACTTGTAAGTACTTTTTTTTTATTTTAAGTTGATTTCAATTTACCATTGTATACTTCTTGAAGTGAAAAATTTAGATGAAATTGAAAAGAAGCTGAAATGAAAATGAAGTGATATTTGCTCAGGAAGTCTACATGGCTACCAAAAATTGGAATGAAGTTGAAATAAAGTGGAATTGAAATGGAAATGAAAGTTATACTTTTTCAGGAAGTATACAACAAGGGTCACTTACATTTACCAAAAAATTTCATCAAATCTTGCGCAAAAAGTTGTATGATGTAATCCTGGCATAAATCTACGACATGTAAACTAAAAGCTTAAATTTATAGCCTACTTTACTCAAAATCAAACAAAAATTAATCACCCTGTACTTATTTCAAACGAATACGAAAAAAAAATAAGTTGAAAAGTTGCCTATTTGATGACGATTTTTTTTCTCTAAGTCTTAATTGTTATGTCAACGTCATCTAAAAACCGATCCATCTTCATTGGATTGAAGAGTGTAAATTGATTCTNAAAAAAAAATTAATCACCCTGTACTTATTTCAAACGAATACGAAAAAAAAAAGAAGTTGAAAAGTTGCCTATTTGATGACGATTTTTTTTTCTCTAAGTCTTAATTGTTATGTCAACGTCATCTAAAAACCGATCCATCTTCATTGGATTGAAGAGTNTTTTTTTTCTCTAAGTCTTAATTGTTATGTCAACGTCATCTAAAAACCGATCCATCTTCATTGGATTGAAGAGTGTAAATTGATTCTATAGATTTCATTGACATGGAAGAGAAAGTGAAAGAGGTCAAGGGATGAAATAAGGGCGTAGTGCTATGAGGACAGTGTAGTAAATTTTTATATAACGGAAGTCATTTCGTCTAGTCATTACTCATGTAGTAGGCGTCGTGTCTGTCGTAATAACGGCTAGTAATGGTTAGCTATCAGGGAAAGCTTCAATCTACTAAATTATTGGGAAAATAAGTAGAAAAAGTTTACATGACTGGACTCCATGGAGAGAGAAGTGTGTTAGTAAAGTTGGAAGTGAAAATAAGTTAGCGTGTAGTGAAAGTACGATAACATTATGGTAGAAATAGGAGTAAATCCTGATGAAAATCTAAAAGAATTGGTTATTCCATCCTTAAAAGCTTTTCTTGTTTATTTAGTCCTATGACGAAACGAACTTTCACTCGAGTGAAACTAATCTTATGAATTTTAGGCAAGATGTGACGAAAGTGGTTACGGTTGATTAATTCTTATTAGTTTCTAACCAAACGAAATTTTTATAAATGTGAAAAGAGGTTTTTTAAGTTTAAAAGTAAACTTTTTTTTTTTTTTTTTTTTACTATTAGTATTTGATCATTGATGAAATGAGGATGATGGTGAAAGTTAATTGACTTTTCACTTTCTCTTGTTAGTTTGTAAGAACTTACTTATGTATGTTATGTTAGTGTGTATCATGCATAGTGGATTTACATAGAAGACATTTTGAGACTGTTTTTTTCTTTTGATTATTGAGATTTTTTTTTTTTTTTTTTTTTTGATTATTTACCATTCTCATCATAGCAGTTTCGAATCTGATGGGATTTTTTTTTTGTATGTACAGTTTGGCCATAATTAAAGTTTCCACTACCTAATGTCGAATTATTTCCGTTTATCTAAGGAATCAAAATTTAACCGCAACAAAAATAGATAAGTTATTTAAGAATAAACTAGAAATGCAAAATTCCGNCAAAATTTAACCGCAACAAAAATAGATAAGTTATTTAAGAATAAACTAGAAATGCAAAATTCCGCATTAAAAAAAGTAAAGGTTATATTAAATACAGCCAAAAAACTAAAGTGAAAGGAGAGAAAGTGGCCATAATTAAAGTTTCCAGTGGTTTTAATCCTAATATTTCTAGATTGTTACTAGGAATCTTTAAATTTTTTCAACACATTATAATTAACTAGTAATAAATCGATAATATCTGAATTATAAGTAATGCCAATTTTGTCTCTAGCGACAATGGCAGTCAAAAAGCAATTTAGCGAAGTTGATAGAGGGAAAATTGTAGTTCTTCATTAATTCGGTGACTCAATTTGACAGATTGCTAATTTATTAGCAAAAACACACCCCTATATCAATAATTTCTTAAAGAAAAGCGAAAACTCGAGACCCAAATTGACACCAGAGCCTAAAGAAAAACTTTCACCAAGGGACAAGTGTCGAATAATTATCTGTAGTAGCAACAAATCGACTTCTTAAAAAAAGATCAAGTCAAATTTGAACCTCTCTGTATGTCCGAAATCGTTCCTGAACCGTTCAAAAGTTGGTGGAGAAATTCAGATGCATTAAATTTGAAAAAACTCAAGAAACCACCACTTTCTCCAGTCCACAGGGAACGTCGATTAGTTTGGGCTAAGGAAAAAATTTCCTTTGAACAAAGATTGGCGCTCTATCATTTGGAGCGACGAAAAGAAGTTCAACCTTGACATTCCTGACTGGTTTGCATTTTATTAGCATCACTTGCGCAAGGAGAAACTCCTATTTTCCAAAGGGTACGCAGGAGAAAGTTTCGTATTGATTTGGGGGGTGTTCAGTTTGCAGAGCTAATCACCTTTGGCTTTTCTACTCGCCGCCAAAATACTGTCGAGTATCAAAACCATATGTTGCTTAAACTGATCCCTCATTTTGGACGCTTTTGGCAAGGTAATGGCGTCTTGATGCAAGAAAATGCCAGTTGCCACACGACTAATTCCAAAAAAAACTTTCTCCAAGCAAGTGAGATTCTAGTGGCGCTTCGCTCTGCACTTTTTCCAAGATTTGAATCTGATCGAGAACTATGGGGTGACCTCGTGAGAGAGGTATATGATGAAGGGAAGCTGTTCTATTTGGTACGAGAGTTAAAAATGGCGATTGAAACTGCTTGGATCGAGATTCCCAATTCAAGAATAAGAAAATTGGTTGAATCAATCCAAAAACGTGTGTATGAAGTTATTCGTGCAACTAGTGGACCAACTAAGTCTTAATCTATTAAATTTTGTCACAAATTTCCGCAAAAATAGAATGTATACCTAAGAAACATTCACTGGAAACTTTAATTATGGCCACTTTCTTTGCTTTCCTTTTAGTTTTTTGGCTGTATTTAATGTAACCTTTACTTCTTTAATGCGGAATTTTGCATTTCTAGTTTATTCTTAAATAACTTATCTATTTTTGTTGCGGTTGAATTTTGATTCCTTAGCTAAACGGAAATAATTCGACATTAGGTAGTGGAAACTTTAATTATGGCCAAACTGTATGTATGTATGTATCTATTGAGAAAAGTCATGAAAAGAAAGAAAGTTTAGGGTTGGGAAAGTTATGTAAGAGAAAGTGAAGGGATGTAAACAGAGATGGTAGAGATTTGAATTTTTTTTTATTACAACCAATTTGGTCTGTTCAAGTACAGTACGCTGTTGTGCATAATAAGTAAAGTTTATAAAAAAAACTTTCTCTTTTGAAATTTTTTTTTTTTTTTTTAGAAAAAGTTTGATATTTTATATTCTTGACGTAAGCTTAAGCTTACTTTGTATACTGTACTACTTTAAGTCTACATGAAGTTATTAAGATCACAGGGCAAAAAAAAAAAATAGTAAAAATTGTGCGAAATCATCATCAATTGCCAATTTTTATTAATGTACTATATGAGTGTTATTAACATACTATTCATTTTTGCATTATTTCTTGCTGCTGTTGATTACTTAAATTTGGAGAGTAGAATATGGTAATTTGAGAGGTTTTTAGTTTGATTATTATTAGATTTTTGTAGAAATTTTAGATTTTAGAAAATTAGTTGTGAATTTTAGAATTTAGAATNAGTTTGATTATTATTAGATTTTTGTAGAAATTTTAGATTTTAGAAAATTAGTTGTGAATTTTAGAATTTAGAATATGTTAATTTAGCAAAATTTGAAATTAATTTTTTTTTTATTAATGAAATGCTATTTTCTCTTTTCTATTTTAATCTCTCGGGTTGACTTGCGTTTGGAAAATNAGTTTGATTATTATTAGATTTTTGTAGAAATTTTAGATTTTAGAAAATTAGTTGTGAATTTTAGAATTTAGAATGTGTTAATTTAGCAAAATTTGAAATTAATTTTTTTTTATTAATGAAATGCTATTTTCTCTTTTCTATTTTAATCTCTCGGGTTGACTTGCGTTTGGAAAATNATTTTTTTTTATTAATGAAATGCTATTTTCTCTTTTCTATTTTAATCTCTCGGGTTGACTTGCGTTTGGAAAATCTATACAAATTCTCAACTTGATTTTACTACAACAAATTCTCAACTTATTTTTACTACAACAAATTCTACAACAAATTACAAAATTTATCAAATGTCATTTTGTAGAAATGGGTAAGGAAAACAAAATTATTTTTGTAGTAATTTTGTACATATTTATGTAGAAATTTAGAAATTTAGAGTAGAAAATGATGAAAGGCTTAAAGCAAAAAATAATCCTTTAATCCATACCTATTTATTTCCTACTGCTAAAATCTTTTACTAATTTAATTCTTCCGTTTTGATTAGTTTCATTTGCTTTCACAACAAATTTCTACTGTATAAGTCGTAATTTTACTAAATTTTTCTTGTTTTTCGTTATTTGTTATTAATTAATAATCCGTCTGCCAAAAAATTATTATTATTATTGCTTTCACTTGGCTTAGCATTTGGTTCAGTTTTACCACTGGATTTTCTGCACTGTTGGATTTTAGCCAGCTGTCAGAATCTTCAGAACCTTGCCAATTTATTCCAAATATTTACTTATATAACTATATGTATATGTAATATAAACTTAGAAAAANTTCAGAACCTTGCCAATTTATTCCAAATATTTACTTATATAACTATATGTATATGTAATATAAACTTAGAAAAAATATATATAATTATATAATATTATATATCAGCAGCAAGGTCTGGAATTGTATGTAAAATCTGTTCCATCTTACTATATAAAATCCGATTTACGTGACTCCTACTGTAATACATATAAAATTTCCATCTACTATATCCCAAGTCTTTTGGTATTCATTCCCTTTGCTTTCTATCAGAATATTATGCAAAGAGTAGTAAGAGTGGTTTTTTAAATTCCATACCATGAGAAAATGGAAATAAGACAAAATTACTAACCCTTTTTTTTGTATTTATACTGTTTTTGTGCGATTTGAATATAAAAATACAAAAATTTTTACCATCTTTTTGTATTTTGAATTGTTAATTTATTCCCAGCAGACGGTTGTAACAATAGAGAAACATTGTTCATCACTTATCGGATTAACAAGTCAATACTTTTCTTCTTTGGAGAAAGTTTATAAAAAATTTTACTATACATAAAAAAAAAAACCACAATAAGGTTCATTTTTATTGTAAAGTAAAAATATGTATAACCTATTTTTACTTTACAATGAAAATGAATCCTTATAACTACGTAGGACCAAAAAAGAAAAAAAAATCATAACCTTCAGATTTTTTCTTAAATGTAACAACAGACTTCATTGTTGAATGGTTTTTTTTTTATCATTTTTTGGTTACTACAGTAAACAGTAGTTACAAAAGTGTTGTCATTTGGAAATTAACCCTCTGACTCCCATGGAGAAACAGCANGGTTTTTTTTTTATCATTTTTTGGTTACTACAGTAAACAGTAGTTACAAAAGTGTTGTCATTTGGAAATTAACCCTCTGACTCCCATGGAGAAACAGCAAGCGACCAGAGTTCGAAAAAAATGGATTTTTATTTGTTTATAAAAATCCAAGAAAATCTGAATTTTTATTTATCACGATTTTCAAATTTTTATTTAAATCTCGATTTTTATTTATTTATATTTAATTAAATTTCAATTTCTTTGGGGATTTTTATAATTTTTATATTTTATAATTTTATTTTTATAATTCTGTTTGTCGCTCAATTTCTATATTTAATCAAAATTATCAATTATCCTAAANTGAATTTTTATTTATCACGATTTTCAAATTTTTATTTAAATCTCGATTTTTATTTATTTATATTTAATTAAATTTTAATTTCTTTGGGGATTTTTATAATTTTTATATTTTATAATTTTATTTTTATAATTCTGTTTGTCGCTCGATTTCTATATTTAATCAAAATTATCAATTATCCTAAATTTTTTTTTCTAAATTACCAATTTTTGTGAAAAGAATTCTTCAATTTTGTATTTTTTAAGTGTTAAAGTATTTTATTCTGCTTGAAACGAAATTGAAACTAAGAATTTCAATTTGAATGCAGTGTTAGTGCTGTATGATTCCAAATTGGTCTTATAGGATGATAAAAATAAAAATCCGAAAAATCATATCGATTTTTATTTTTGGACTTTAAACATGATTTAAATCAGGTTTTAAATCATGATTTAAATCCAGACCCAAACTACGATTTTAATGCTGATTTAAAGCAAGTCGTAAATCCTGATTTAAATCCGACTTCGAACTCTGACCATAAAGCTAAATCAGGAAAAAAATCCGAATCATCTGNATTTTATTCTGCTTGAAACGAAATTGAAACTAAGAATTTCAATTTGAATGCAGTGTTAGTGCTGTATGATTCCAAATTGGTCTTAGTGGATGATAAAAATAAAAATCCGAAAAATCATATCGATTTTTATTTTTGGACTTTAAACATGATTTAAATCAAGTTTTAAATCATGATTTAAATCCAGACCCAAACTACGATTTTAATGCTGATTTAAATCAAGTCGTAAATCCTGATTTAAATCCGACTTCGAACTCTGACCATAAAGCTAAATCAGGAAAAAATCCGAATCATCTAAGAACACCATAAAAATATTGATGCCTTGTGTTGTTTAATTAACCACATTTCTATTCTCCTGATGAATCCCTTCANAGAACACCATAAAAATATTGATGCCTTGTGTTGTTTAATTAACCACATTTCTATTCTCCTGATGAATCCCTTCAATTTATTTTGCTTGCTCTGCACTGTTACATGAAGCATCTGCTCGCACCATAGAAATCCTGAAGGAGAAAGTTATTTTGCTACTTTCATTCTGAATGAGTTGGATGAAGGTTATCATCACATTGCCTGACTCCGACAACACCGCTAAAATGTCGAAATTGTTAGTAGTATACACTATAGTATAGTATTTTGTACCTTCGTGCCTGGAAAGTTATGTATTCGTCAGTTATCCAACCACAATTTGAAGCTTACTGTGAACGGCTAAGCTTAAGTTGTTTCTAAATGTTCCTTAGAGGCAATAACTGTTGCCATTGCAAAGAATCTTCTGAAAAACGGCTCCTTATAAGATCCTTGTAAATGTATTATTCGATAAAACAGTACTGAGAATGCTCTATAATGTCCCATTGTCATTATTGTCTCTGATGTGGATGTGATACTGCTGATATGAAATAGATNTGAGAATGCTCTATAATGTCCCATTGTCATTATTGTCTCTGATGTGGATGTGATACTGCTGATATGAAATAGATATTGGTGGTGGTAACCTGGTAACAATGGTGGTGGTTATAGCTTGATATTGTTTGACAAAAAAGATATAATTATATTATAGATGTAAACTAATGTGAGTACCTGTTTTTTTTTGTATTATGCATATTCTTTAGAGTTCGATTTTGGCGGATTTTCAAAAGAAGTCTGTCGTTCAATGGTTGCTTTGATGGATGTTGATCGTTCTGGCAAATTAGGATTGGATGAATTTATAACCCTTTGGAAGAGCGTTCGGACATGGAAGGTAAGGTCTCATAATTCTTTCAACAATAGTTATTCTTTGATATTAAAATAATAGAATATGATTGGTTGAATTTCCAGAGCGTATTCAAAATCTATGATGCAGATAAGTCAGGTCATTTGAGTTCATTTGAACTTCGTGGAGCACTCCAATCCGCTGGTTATACAGTCAACAATAAAGTTCTTGAAGCTCTTGTTCTTCGGTATGGAGATAAAGCTGGACAGGTTTGGTTCGATGATTTCATCATGTGTGCTGTAAAACTAAAGTGTATGATTGGTAAGTAATTGGTTGGGGGAGAGTTATGTCGATGAAACTTTTTTGTCACCAATCACTTTCGTGATGTGATCCGCAGAGCTTAGCCAAATCCCTTTGGATTATTTTAAAACTTTTCTATTCCCTTCACTACCTTAACTTTTCCTCTTTTTTTTTCAGAAATTTTCAAAGAGAGAGATATTGATGGAAAGAAAATAGCAGAATTTAGTCTTGAAGATTGGCTAGGGAAGACACTTTACTCTTAAAACCGTTGCAGCAAGGACCGCCACAGTGAAACCGTAGAAATACAGCTAGGTCAATAAGAAGCCTTTAAAAAAAAATTGGCACTTAAAAAAAAATCACTTCCTTTAGATTCATTTTAGTCCAATAATTATTTTGCAACAACTTTTCAAAGTGAAAGGACTCGTTTTTTTTTTCGTACGTTATTAATTACTTATTAGTTATTAGATGAAAAGTCCAGTGGAGACTTAAGGATTTAATTTAATTAGATCTGAATCTTGAATCGAATTTGTAATATTGCCAATTGGAATGCCACTGAATCGTTTGTTCAATTTGATGGTTTGAATTTCAAAGTACTAATTAGCTCGATTGTTAAATTACTGAGGGGATAATGCCGTATAAGCAGTTATACAGAGGTATTACTAACTAATTAACAGAGCTTAACTCCAAAATTCAAGTAGCTTAAAAATTGCCAATATTGGTCTTCAGTTTAAATTCAAACAAAAGACGTGTCTTCTTGTTAAATCTTGCCAAGTAAGTAATAATTTTACCATCAATCACTGATAAGTTAAATGAGTAATTTACTAATTAATACCTCTTATGTTCTCTGAAAGTGCTAAATCTCGTACCTGTAAGACATAATTATTAATTAACTAATTTAATTAGTAATGAAATGCTTAAGAGATTCGATGTTATTAGGTAAAAACTGCTTACATTGTTATTAGAATTTCGCTAAAAACTTTCCATGCAAAAATCACTGCCTGGAGAATGAACTTGCTGGATTATTTTTACTAAAAGCTAACTTTAGGTCGTAAAGACTAAAATTTGCTTCAAAAATCGTTTCAATTTGCTAATTTTTAATTAGCAAATCATTTCAAATTATCTATCACCTTGAAGGTATTATTAATAAGGTAGTTGTAATTGAGTTTTTTAATTTACTTAACTTTTACGCTTCTAAATTTTAAAAGATTTATTTATAAGTTTATTGGGTCTCTCAAGAGGAATTCTAAATGAAAATTCAAAAATTCAAATTGAACCAATCAGATTTGAATATTCAAATAGAACCAATCAGATTTGAATATTTGAAAATTTTTATTTGAATCTGATTGGTTGATTTTTTTTAAATTTTCATGGACGAATAATTAGTTGAAAGAGTCTAAGTACGCTAGTTTTTTTTGGAAATGTTATCCAATACTTAGACAAAAAAAAATTTTTTTTTGTCCAAGTTGCTAAGCCATAAGATCATAAGAAGATTAAAAGTTTAACAAGTAACCGGATATGATTAATTTGTGATGAATGGTGGTAAGGTTTGCTTATCTTGCAAGTGTTTTCGAAAGTTTCAGTTTTCAAATATTTTATTGCCTGCAGGTTCAAACATCTGTGAGTGAGGTCAAGAAAAAGTCATGTGGAGTTCTTTTAGGGGAAAAAAGGTAATAAACATTAGTGTGAAAATTACCAAAGTTGGAGTTTGGTTTTGGGTCAAAGACAAAGCACTTAATCCATCGTTCTCGTTTTGGACCTTTTGTGGACTCTTTGACTTTTCTGTCCAGCAGTAGGTTTTTGGGTTTTTTATTACCGTTAAAGGNTTTTGGACCTTTTGTGGACTCTTTGACTTTTCTGTCCAGCAGTAGGTTTTTGGGTTTTTTATTACCGTTAAAGGTTGTTAAAACCATTCTGGAACTATCGACCAGAATGGTTTGATTAAAACCAAGTGATTTCAATCATGGTTAAAACCATTTACGTTTTAAAAAATTACAATTATTTATTATTATTTTTTTGAATTATTTACNGAACTATCGACCAGAATGGTTTGATTAAAACCAAGTGGTTTCAATCATGGTTAAAACCATTTACGTTTTAAAAAATTACAATTATTTATTATTATTTTTTTGAATTATTTACTCAAATTGCATAGCTTTTCCCATAATGATGGTGCGATTAACATTACGTGCGAGTTTAGAGCATCTAAATTAAGACTGTGCTGAATTAGGTTCCTTACCGGTTGTCTGCCTGGAATCTCTCTCAAATGGTAATAAACGTTTTCCACATTTTTGTTCATTTGTGTTGACAGAAAGAAGGATTTGCAGTTGTGTAGTTACCATTTTTCTAACTTTAACCACCTTTCAATGGTATTTTAATCAATGGTATTTTAATCAATGGTATTTTAAATTGATTTCTCAAACCAAATCGCTGGCATCTAAGAACACTTTGTTCTAAATTTTAAATCCCGAAACCAACTTTTTACAAAGTCGTTTTATGCCAGTAATGGCAGACGGTCATATCTGTTATTTCAACCGGTTTTGCGAATGATGTCCAAAATTGAACATCGCATGGTAACANCGGTTGTGTAGTACCATTTTTCTAACTTTAACCACCTTTCAATGGTATTTTAATCAATGGTATTTTAAATTGATTTCTCAAACCAAATCGCTGGCATCTAACAACACTTTGTTCTAAATTTTAAATCCCGAAACCAACTTTTTACAAAGTCGTTTTATGCCAGTGATGGCAGACGGTCATATCTGTTATTTCAACCGGTTTTGCGAATGATGTCCAAAATTGAACATCGCATGGTAACATGTCGAGTTAAATTCAACCAAAAACTTTTTTTAACCAGTACAGTAAATGATCCAATTCCGCAACTAACACTCATAGGACAGGTGAGATTAAAGCTCCTCCCAAACACATCTACCGTAACGTTACAGTGTGAAGGATGTTTTTATTTTAAATAGCTTCTACGCCAACTTTTCAGTTTTTGTGAAGCAGTTAACAATCCTTGTTTGTTTGANTTATTTTTACAAAGTGAAAAATGCACTATAAATAACAAAGTAATACTTTTTTGCAATATTGCAAAATAAAAGTTGAGAAATTATGTCGAGCATCAGATCATGATCAAACATAAATAAAAGTTAAATTCTTGACCTAAAAAGTTCAGAATTTCGAAATAAAAAAATTTAATAATGAATTTAAAAACATCCTTTAATTTGCTTCCCATGTCTCGCCATAAATTATTAATTTTAAAATCAACATGCCAGGCTTTTAAATATTGAGGTAAATGTTAGTTACTGTAGATTATGTCAAAAATGTGACAAGTACCAATTTTGCAAGTTTTTTTCTGCAATGCTGCTAATTTGCAAATTAATACAAAAGAAAATTTGAAATTTGTTTCAAAATTAGAAACAAAAACACGGTTTTAACACAGAAAAACGTTTTTCTTTTGTTAACAAAAGTTTATCTTTTGTTAAAAACAAACGTTTTTTTTTTTTTTCAAAAAAAAAAAAAAAAAAAAAAATCCCCCCCCCCNTGTTGTTATTTTAGGCATTTTGAGGAACTTGGAGGGAAAATCTGTAGATTATTTTCCCCTCTTTGCCTTTTATTACAAAGTTTTCTCAATTCCTCACATTCAAGACGAGTAAGAAGTGAAGTAAGAAGATAGGCCATGGCAGGGAGAAGACAGTCCTTCAGCTAGACGATTTGAATTACAAGGTCAATTCACTGGATCAGTATTGTTAACAGTGAAATGTCAATAATTACGAGACTTCCTTTCATTAAAAGGTAAATTTACTTTACACAATGGTTAATTAATTCCTATTGTTCCTGCTTAATGTGAGATTCATTGATTCATATCACAGTTGCAACACTGACCCACCGATCTCAATCTTCTGTTCGGGTGATCGATTGGTACCGATCTCGTTCTCGGTTTTTCATAAAGGATGATCGACTGACTATCGATCTCGATCACGTTGTTTAGTTCTAACTAAACAACGTGATCGTTCTAACTTAGAACGATCGACCAGCNACTATCGATCTCGATCACGTTGTTTAGTTCTAACTAAACAACGTGATCGTTCTAACTTAGAACGATCGACCAGCGCCGATCTCGATCTTTAGTTAGAACAATTGATTGAAGGCCGATCTCGGTCTCCATCTTTTGGTTTAGAGATCGGCAAGTGTCGTCTCGATCTTTCAAACAAAAGATTGACTACTATCGATAGCGACCTTTCCGTCGAGAGATTGATCGATCTTGATCTTTGGTTGGAAGAACAGCTGTTCTGTCTATCAATATACACCCGTATAAAAATAGAAAGATAATTGAATTACATTACGAGGCATGGTTGCATTACATAAGTGAACGAATGGGTGAAAGGCGGTTGTCCTAGAGAATATTGGGTTTCCCTGGATAGTTTCTAGTGATTCTGACTCATCAGATTAGTTGAATAGCCCGTCAAAATATTGATCTCGATCACTTGATTTAAAGATCAACGCATACCGACCTCGATCTCGATCCTGATCTTTCTAACCAAAGATAAAGTTGCCGATTTCGATATCGATACACTGTTCAACAAAGAAAGTCGATCTCGATCTGATCGAAGATCGAATAGTTGCAACTATGATTGATATTTAATCAAAGGGGCCTTAATCTTTATAGCACATGGTGCATTTAGCTTCCATAAAACTTAAGAATAGGCGGTGAAAATGATGCTTTCCACAGGCGGTTACATTCAACCGCAGCCTTACTCCAACAGTCCAACCATCTAACAAATAGGGATGTAAGGAGTCAAGGACGCGACTGAAAGTTACCGCCTACCATAATTTTGCATTATCTTGTGTTGTTAGGTTACTATTTTACTGTAAAGTAAGTTGTTGTAGTTGTAAGAATTCTTCCTAGACGGTAGCGGTTATGGCGCTAGCGGTTCTTCTTCCTTATTCCAGGAAACTAATTGCATTAGCGTCAATTTGAAATTTATTATAATTTAATTTCACAGTGATCCTCATCTTATAACACCAACGGTTAAGCAGGAATCTGCACAAATTCCAATGCTTCCTTTCATTCGAAGGTATTTGTATTTTGGAACGTTTCTATTTAAATTTATTCTATTTTTTTATGTATTACTGAACGATCTGAATATTTGAGTCAACTTAGAACGTGGTTTAAGTCTTACAATTTAAAAGATGAAGATTATAAAAGTAAATAGTGTTGATTTTAATTTTTCTAATTCTGTAGATACAGAGTAATGACACATTTGCTCAAACCCCCTGGGACTGAAATGAAAGTTGAGCGAGATCGATTAGAATCAATGTCACCATCGCTTCTATTGGATAGATCCAGACCACCAACACCACTTCCACGAAAGTATATTTGCTCAAAACAAATTACAATTCGTTTGAAACGGCTCGATGAAAGTCATTTAAGAAAGAGAAAACGGACCAAATTGGATTTGGACTATATCATGAATACAAAAGTGGCTATTAAAATTAGAAGACTTGACGAAGATAATAAGCGAGAAAAACAAAAGAGTGAAGAAAAGGCTCTGGAACCAAAAAAGGAGTTACGGGTGTCACTGTTACAGATGAAGATGGAGCAACTAAACAAGCACAAATCATATTCTCTCAAACGTAAATTTGATGAAANGTCACTGTTACAGATGAAGATGGAGCAACTAAACAAGCACAAATCATATTCTCTCAAACGTAAATTTGATGAAAGTGAACTTCATACATTGAGTCATTCAACTGGAAACAGAATGTCTCTTGAGTTGGAACGGATTGACAAAAATATTTTATTTCATGTCAAGATTAGTAATCCGTAAGTTCAATTCAAATCATAATATAAAGTCAAAATCAATACCAAACTCTAGGTCTGAATGTCATAAATCTAATTTATCAGAGAAGCAGTAATGCATCATCATTCCAAAGTCAATGTGAATACGCCAGAAGTGAATTTTCGGCGTAAGGAAGTACTAAAAATTAAAAAAGAAATCGAGCTTCAACGAATCCTGGATAATTCACAGAATGGATTACTTCAATCATCAGGAATGTGAGTAAGAAGGAACCATGCCCAGAATTACATATTCAAACTTTAGAGCATCAGAATTTTTTAAAACCAAGACTATTGTTTGAATTTGTTGAATGGTATTAGGTCTTGGCAAGATTTCTTCGATCAGAATTCTGTGACCATTCCAATTGCTTCAGATACCGTTAGAGTGAAGCGTGTTCAGTTTCAGTTTCAGGATCAAAAAGTACTACCATTGAAGAAATCGGAAAGGATTATTCGGCAGAACCGTCCTGTTGGAATGCGTAAGAAGCGGAAGCGATTGGGTGTGAACACAAAGGGAACATTACGCCGCTACCGGACTCGTGGAGTTGCGCGATTCCACGGTCCGTTGAATAATTACGCAGGGAATAAACGGAAGCGACATCAAATCAAACGTCTGGGAAAAGTTTCAATGACAAAGTAAAGATCAACACCAAATATTTGACATCTCTCTACAGAGCGTTATAAAACGGGTGAGAAATTGAAAACCTTTTCTATTGGCTATACAGGATGAACCATGTGACCAATATTGTTGGAATTTTGTAATGTTATTTTATTACAGTAAATGATCCAACTTTGCAACCAACCAACCATTAGACCAGGTGAGATTAAAGCTCCTACCAAACACATCTACCATAAAGTTACAGTGAGAAGGTTGTTTTTATTTCAAATTAGCTTTTATTCTATGCCAACTTTTCAGTTTTTGCGAAACAGTTTAAGAATAGTTGATTCTTAGACTTCAGCTCATGACTTACAAACCATGTCAATACCATGAGCAAGAGTGATATGTTTAAAGTTATTCCNTTCTTAGACTTCAGCTCATGACTTACAAACCATGTCAATACCATGAGCAAGAGTGATATGTTTAAAGTTATTCCTTTCGTCAAGAAAGTTGACAAGTGATTTCGAATAATTGGAATTAAATATCGACTGTGATAAGTGTCCTCCAAATATTTGAGTTAACACGGTTGTGGCCACTTAGGGAATGTGAAACAGGGCGGAGTAATGTGATTGCAAAGTTGGATCATCTACTATTTTATATGACTACTCTTAATATCAATGTTGGACATGTCACCTTCCAGCAGTGTTGGTTATCATGTTCACTCTTTATGGGCAGAAGAAAATTTCCAATTTCCCAAAAANTTCTTAGACTTCAGCTCATGACTTACAAACCATGTCAATACCATGAGCAAGAGTGATATGTTTAAAGTTATTCCCTTCGTCAAGAAAGTTGACAAGTGATTTCGAATAATTGGAATTAAATATCGACTGTGATAAGTGTCCTTCAAATATTTGAGTTAACACGGTTGTGGCCACTTAGGGAATGTGAAACAGGGCGGAGTAATGTGAATGCAAAGTTGGATCATCTACTATTTTATATGACTACTCTTAATATCAATGTTGGACGTGTCACCTTCCAGCAGTGTTGGTTATCATGTTCACTCTTTATGGGCAGAAGAAAATTTCCAATTTCCCAAAAAAATTACTCTATATTTTCATAGCCTCCAAAAGTGAAAATTTATCAAATGGAAGACTGTTCCTCAATAGTTCAGGACTAATTAACTTTTTTGAGAAGTTTGTATTCAGATTATTTGATTACTTTTATGATGCTTTCAAGAGCTTATTATTCTAATTGATTCAAACTAAAGAAATAAAGTCAAGAAATTAAATTCAAAGCCAATTAATCAATTTGTCACAATTTTTATTTTTTTTTAATTTTTTTTTGGTAGATTTTTTTCATTTTCACAATATCCCACTTTTCGCAAGATATTGAAATTTTTAAAAACCGCGCGAAATGGGAATGATTTGAAATTGCAAAAAAATAATGTGAGTCTGAGTAAAAACTTGTAAAAGGGAACTTATCACCATAAAAATTGGTGAGGATTGCGAAAAAAACAAACAATTGGGAATTTTTTTTTTTCAATTATTATTATTTTCAAAAACTGACAATAATCTCAATATTGTCTATTTTATTAGCAAAATGCTGGTAATAATTTCATTATCAGGGGCATTTGCTTGATTTAGCCTTCAATTTTTGATGAATTGTTCAATTCTTCAATTTATGTTACCGTTCAGTCTTGTAATTTCAGNACAAAGAATTGGGAATTTTTTTTTTCAATTATTATTATTTTCAAAAACTGAAAATAATCTCAATATTGTCTATTTTATTAGCAAAATGCTGGTAATAATTTCATTATCAGGGGCATTTGTTTGATTTAGCCTTCAATTTTTGATGAATTGTTCAATTCTTCAATTTATGTTACCGTTCAGTCTTGTAATTTCAGGTTTCCTTTTCAGGAAATATTTTATTTTCATATTAGTTGCTGCTTTTCCAATGTGTTGCGAAGCTTCAAAAACTCGAAGTCTTCGGTCAAAGTTTCGAAGGTTAAATTTCTCAATTTGAGCGCGTCGAAAACACACGTTTTCATTCATTTCAGAAAATGATATCACTCGTTTGGTGTTCTTTGTTTGAAATACAATTACAAATACTAAAAGCTACTTTGCGTTTAATTTTATTTGTTATATAGAAATAAAATTCTAATTTCTCAATTTAAAATGATTTACGCTTGTTATTACTATTCGATAGACACCCTACATGCAAATCCTTCGAACCTTCAATCGGATACTTCGACCGGAGGCTTCAATCTTTGATTTTGTATCCCCTTCGCAACACTTCCACTTTTTAGTATACTTTGGAAATTTATGACATTTTGCCTTTGTTTTGCTGTCTTTCGCTNTACTTTGCGTTTAATTTTATTTGTTATATAGAAATAAAATTCTAATTTCTCAATTTACAATGTAATGAAACGTTAAAATGATTTACGCTTGTTATTACTATTCGATAGACACCCTACATGCAAATCCTTCGAACCTTCAATCGGATACTTCGACCGGAAGCTTCAATCTTTGATTTTGTATCCTCTTCGCAACACTTCCACTTTTTAGTATACTTTGGAAATTTATGACATTTTGCCTTTGTTTTGCTGTCTTTCGCTTCAATAAAATGGTCCCAGATTCCAGTTTTTCTTATAGAATTGATCCGTACTATAATATTTGTACATGGTATTTAGCTATGTATAAAATATTATATATAATATATGCGCAAAAACTGACCAATGTTTATACTTATATATTATGCAGCCAAGTGTTATATAAGAAATGAAAGAAGTCAGAATATAGACGTACAATATGAATCCGTCGCCGTTAACACAAATTTAAATTTTAACTGTAATGCCTTGTTTATAGTCCGTCAGCTTTCCGAATCCTCTTTATGAATCAGAATTTGTGGCCAAATTCGAATTCTGAAAGATATAAATCAAATTCCGTTTCCGGTAACCGGGTTCCAAAAAACTGATTCTGAAAAAGGATTTTTGTTTATACTCGCTCGTTCGACTAAAACTGAAGTTTTTTTTTCAAAACAATTTATTCTAAAACAATGGGTGACGATTTGATTGTTCTTGAGCTGATTCGGCATCCTAAACGAAAACGCGTAAGAATAATATACATTCGAAATAATATTCAGACGTCGGAACATGACAGGGGAGATATTTTGACAATTAATTTAAACTTATAACCCACAAATTAACTAATAATAACCTCGGAGTGAAGTGTAGGGTCATCTATGAACTCACTTGTACCAATAGTGTAGACCTCAGCTGATTCTAATGTAAATAGAGATGATATATATATACATGTGTATATAGAAGAAAGGATATACCTATATCCTGCAGAAATTCAGTTTTCGATTTGCAAAAAAGTTGAACCTAAACCTGAAGTTAGAAATCGGAAAAAACTTAGTCCGTTTCAGGAGAAACGGAGGAGTGTAAACTAATTTCAGATTTTGCCACAATCGGAAGTTTTCCGATTCTTGTAATTCGGAAGTGGATTCTGTTTACGGAATAAGAGTATAAATTGAAAAAATTTCCGAATCCGACAAANATTCTGTTTACGGTATAAGAGTATAAATTGAAAAAATTTCCGAATCCGACAAAATTGCTGCCGAAATCGGAAACCTGAAGGACTATAANAATCTGTTTACGGAATAAGAGTATAAATTGAAAAAATTTCCGAATCCGACAAAATTGCTGCCGAAATCGGAAACCTGAAGGACTATAAACTAACCATAAAAAAAACAAAACGCATTCCACACTGTGGTGAACTAGGAGTAGCACTAACGTTTTTTATTCGCGAATACAATCATTTTATTTCGTGAAGTGGACGAGTTGGTGGACTTGAATCGACAGATTCAGCGGCGATACATCGGCTAAGCACTGATGCGGCCATTGCCTGCATCGGTGCATTGGGGCAACACTAAAAATAATAATAATGTATTTTATTCGAATGAAGCATTAATATATTTTATATATATGAAGCATAATTACTTGCTTAAGGTTAGACATTTTTCGTAAGTTCTGTTCTGCTTAACTATGTATTTAGAGTATCCCACTAACTATGCAGCATTTGGGAGAAGTTATTTTTTATCTCTAAGGCAAGCTTTCATTTCTTTATTGATTTTGATTTAATTAATAACTCTAGTTGTCATTATTAATTTCATCTTCATCAATAATTATTTCTCTTACTTTTCGTGAATTCAAAATATATTTCAAAACAAAAAAAAAATATCTAATTTAATGCTAAATACATGAAATTATGTAAAAATCAAACATTAAAAGTTAAAAATNAACAAAAAAAAAATATCTAATTTAATGCTAAATACATGAAATTATGTAAAAATCAAACATTAAAAGTTAAAAATCTAAGTTATAAATTATAACTAATAATACCTACAAAAACAGTTCTCAAATCCCAATTTTTTGAATATGAAATCAAAATTTCAAATTCAAACTATGAAATTTTGACTTTGAATGCCCATANAACAAAAAAAAAATATCTAATTTAATGCTAAATACATGAAATTATGTAAAAATCAAACATTAAAAGTTAAAAATTTAAGTTATAAATTATAACTAATAATATCTACAAAAACAGTTCTTAAATCCCAATTTTTTGAATATGAAATCAAAATTTCAAATTCAAACTATGAAATTTTGACTTTGAATGCCCATATTTGGTGATTTAGAACTTTTGGTTACAGTTAGTAGGGTAAGAGGATTTTTAGGTGTGCATTATTATACAAAGAAAAATATAAAAAAAATAATAATTTTTTTTCTCAAATGCGATTAAAAAAAGTTGTTTTTTTAGATTTTGATTGTCTCCATTTTTGTAAATAGATTTATTCTAAAACTCGTCGTTGGTTATTCTAGTTTACATACCTTGTGTTAGGTGATACTTCTATCCCCCAATTCCAGTTCTCAATTCTATCAAGAAGGGAATTGATCACATCTGTTGTCAGCTAAAAGTCAATGGTGAGTTGTTACCTTCTCTTTGATATTGTTCATTTATCACTTAACATTACATTGACTTATGATATCCAAACATTCACTTTATTTTGCTTAAATTAGAAACACAATCTAAAAAATGGACACAGACTTTAGACTGAAAGAGCCATTACTACCAGAAGCCATTGAGAGTGAACCAGAAATTGAAGTACCACAGTTTCAAAAACCTAAACGAAAGAAACAGAAAAAGTTGGTCAATTCTTTCACCTCTCAGCAGGTTACGGAGCGGTAAGTAAAGTAGTGTTGAAAATATTAGGCAAATATAACTTAAAAAAATAAGACTAGTACATACATAGTTTAGTTACTCATTTCTTACTAAATTTTTTTTTTTTTTTTTTTTTTTTTTTTTTGTAACTTTTGTAGGGGTCAGAAATTTATTGAATGTAATAGGAATGAGAGTGAAGGTGAATATTCCAATTCTTCCAGTTCATCTGCCATGTATATGACAATAAATCAATCAGACCTAACTAACGAGATGATGCTAGGTGTAAAAGATGATGGACGTGAAAGAGAAAGCAAAGGACGACAACCAGATGACTTTTGTTGTATTTTCTGTTCCAAATTATTCAAGTAAGTATAGTATTAATTAAATTAATCAATAATAATATTAATAATTATTGGATAATTTGGATAATTTTAATTTCTAATTTCAATTTTTAGAGAATATGGAACCTATGAGGTTCATCTCCTTACTCATTCAAATATACGACCCTATACATGTCCAATTTGTTCAAAACAGTTCTCTCATCAGGTTTGTGGTTTCATAAATCAACATAATTGAAAAAAAAATATATATATATATCTTTTTTTTTAACTGNCCAATTTGTTCAAAACAGTTCTCTCATCAGGTTTGTGGTTTCATAAATCAACATAATTGAAAAAAAAATATATATCTTTTTTTAATTTCTTTTTTACAGAACAATTTGTCCCAACATTCAAGAACTCATGCAAAAATGAGATCGCATGTTTGTACCGAATGTGGGAAAGGATTTACACAGAAAGGTCAGTTAGTAATTAAAAAATTACATCTAATACCAAAAAAATTCTGATTAAAAAATTTTTTATTTTACTTTCAGGAAACTTACAAACACACATACGAGTTCATACTGGTAATTCTCTAAAAATTTAATAATTCTATTTAGTCTATAGTATATTAGTTCTATTTAGTCATATTATTCAATTTTAAACTTTTATCATAATTATATTTGATATATCAGGTGAGAAACCGTACGCTTGTGAATTCTGTGAAAGATCTTTTCGTCAAAAATCAATACTTGATCAACACAGACGCACTCACTCCGGAGGTAAACATTAATAATCATTTCAATCTAAATTTTAACATAGATAAAATAATTAATTTGAAAATATTATTTTTATTTAGAATCTCAATATAGATGTCTAACATGTGGTAAAGAATTTTTACAACTTACAAACTTCCAACATCATCGATGTGCCCTCAAACCAACTGAAACACCATAAATGACGAAGATATATGGCAGAGGAAATAGGCTGGGATTTATGAGTGCTCAATTCAAGTCCTTCTGGGTAAGAATATCTCCAAAGGAAAAAAAAAAACATAATAATAATAAATTATTGAAGTTGAAAATATGGATGCATGAGAGATAGCGGTAGCAGTGGAATTGAAAAAAAAAAAAAAAACGAAGCAGCTACTCCTAAATATCATATATCCATAAACACTTCAAAAATTATTAACCTAGTTTTTTTAAATTAATTTTTTTTTATATTATATAAAAAGAAGTCGAATTTAAATTGATTATGAACATTTATGTTCAGTACGGTGCAGCAGGTTATCTGGTTTATTTATTAATAATCAGAAACCTTGAATTAATTGAATAACCTTAAGTTAAAGTTACTTCTTGTCACTATTAATTTAATTATTTATTGATTTGTAAGATTGATAGGTTGTTAGTTTGTTTCGATTGTCATTGTTTCCACTTTTTTTTTTTTTTTTTTTTTTTTTTTTTTTTTTTTTTTTTTTTTTTTTTTTTTTTTTTTTTTTTTTTTTTTTTTNNNAAAAAAAAACAACAAAAGTTAATGAAAATAAATCGTTTCAAGTCCAGTATGGAGTCAAAGTAAAGGATTAGGGTAAAGTGTAAAGGATATGACATCATAAAAAATTATGGTATCTCAATGTGTTCATTAAAAAAAACAAGAGCCACATCAGAATCAGAAGGTAGAGAGTTCAACTCATGTGGTTTTGTGCTGAAATTGATAAAAAAAGAAAAAAAAAAGTGAGCTGACAGTGACAGTCGAGGAGAGTGAATGACGATGATGAAGAAATTAAAATCTCGTCAATCGCTTGGGTTGTCCAACGAAATGTCTTTGACACTCACTTGATTGCCACACGGTCAGTTGTCCTTATTAGGTGCTCTTTGATCTTTTTATGACTCTTATAAACTCCTCACTCTGGTTTATTTGCCAATTTTGGACTTTTGAGACTTCTTTTTTTATACTTTTAGATACTTCAAAATTATGTCCATTTGCAAAAAAAAAAAATAGCAAAAAAAAAAAATTTTTTTTTTTGATATACACAACTTGTAAGAACTTCATCATCCCTTACATACAGTATACAGTATACACTTACACTTGTTATACTTGTATACTTGTATACTTGAATTCTTGTATACTTGTAGGCTTGTTAGGCTTGTAAAGCTTGTATGAAAGAATTGACGTCATTCAACTCTTGCTGAAAAAAATTTTTTTTTTTGAACATGATTCTCTATTCTTTAGTTCAGTTCCCATAGGCTAACCCTTCCATTTGAGTTATGTATGATGATGACGATGTGCGTGGTGATGAGTTTTTCGGATCCTTACCTATATAGTATTCTTATACCCAATGAGAAGCTCTAAAAAAAAAAGTTTCATTCCATGTTATTTCCAAATGGTAAAGTTGAAGTTGAGAAATGTGTCCTTGAAGATTTTTTTTTTTGCTGTAGATTCCCATCCTATTCGGAGTCTAATGTTATAACTTGACTTGTTCTATTTTGCAGAGAGAATTCATTTTCATATCCTTTGGGAAGACTCTCTCTCTGTTGGTTTTGGTGGTACTGGATAATAGGTTTTTTTTTAGGTTATAAAACATATCTAATGCAATTTTCAGTCTCATCATCAGTCCAGTATACACTGGAGTAAGAGTTTTAACTCTAGTTGTGTTGCTGTGATGAAACTTTATTTTTTTCTTTATTTTTCCTTTATTTTTTTTGCATGTCGAGCCAAGTCAGGCTCAGAAGGACTGAGGACTTGTGAGATTTAGTATTATTTTTATTTATTTTTTTTTTTTTTTTTAGAAATATCTTTTTCTAACCAGTTGGCAATGTGTATGCGAAAATACAAACGTGTAGGTATGAGTTTTGGTGCAGAAAATTTGCTAGCTTATGTAAAGTTTAAATTACTGAGAGAGAGATAAAATGCATTGATAAAAAACACTTATGTAGTTGGAATTTGGAAACTTTTGTGTTAGAGAAATAAATGTGAAAAAAAAAATTTTTTTTTCTTGCTTTTTTTTTTTTTTTGCAAAAATAAGGACAAAGTAGGAATAATGGTATAGTATAGCATAGCGTCTTTACTGAAAATGGAAATTGACCAAACGCTAAGACCTAAGACCTAATGTTATATAAAAATTATGGAATTTTCCAACCAAAAGATTATTATTATTATTATTAAGTTAATAGAAAAAAATTATTATTTGGTATGTTTTATCAAATATTATTTACTCTAAAGACTGTAAACAAGATCCGGATAATAGGGAAATAATAATATGATACTAACGGGAGTACAACGAAACTAAATTTACATCAATGTTGAGTAATAAATGTTTAGAAATTAGGATTCAATGATGTTAATCACTTGTACTACTCAGTACTCACTAGTAGTAGTCTTAATAGTGTTAAATTTTGTTCTACTACAGTCAAATTCGGGTATAAGAAGAGCGGATATAGTGAAAAAATTTCCGGATAAAAGCTTTGCATACAGTATTGACTAAAATGAACGTTTTACCACCAGTGAACGGATAATTGATAGTTGGGGTTCACTGTATGAAGTATTAAATAGTATACGTGTATACTGCTCAATGCTCAATGCTCAATGCTCAATGCTCAATGCTCCATACTCCATACCAATGACTCATGTGCAACAGCAGATGAGTTCCCATTCCCAATGTCAACTTAAATAAAATGACGATTTTAGTATTGTCATATTACTAATACCTTCTTTTTTTTTTATCTTACTACTATTCTTTTTTTTTGTTACAATTTATAGGATGATTCGGTGAGAGCCGGCACTGTGCCTTTCTGCTGCTAACTACTGCTACCAAGCGACTCTTCAGAATTAGAGGTGACCGTGTGACGCCGTTTTCCATTACTATAGAGAGAGAGAAAAAAAAACGAGTTTTTTGGTCCATGTCGACTCTTGAGTACGTGTCCAAATATTTCTTTTACTTTATAAGTTTTTATAACTTTTTATATTCTCTGGAAGTAGTAAGGTTATTTAGTAAGGAATAATATTTTAAGTTGAATCTTTACCATCCATAGGTACTAAAGAAAACAAGTCAGAACGGAGCATCATGAATTTCTATGATGATGTTTGTTATCCTCATTCCATGTATCCTCATTATGCCATCGTGTTATTGACGTCATTCTTTTTAAACATCCATCGCATCCATGCACTTTTTAACACTACTACTACTACTATCTACTAGTACTAGTTACTAGTTACTAGTTCCTAAACTAATTAAAATATTAACCAGTATACTTTTAAGTTAAGTTTTAAAACGTAGCTTACTCTACTGGATGGGTATGTGATGATGATAAGAGCTTGTGCTATCACCTCGAGGCTGTATTTTTTTCTTTTTCTTGTTGTCGTCAGACAGGCTATAACGTTATTAAGTATTATTAGTGGCTTGGGGTGGTGGTAAGTAGTGGTGGTAGTGGTGGTGGTATTGGTTATTAGTAATACTAAATACTAAATTGTATAACTTTTAGTAATAGTAATACTAATACTAATATCATTAGACGACGATACCTTTTTAGTTTAAGTTTAAGTTAGAAGTAATTATGATTAGAGTTATGTAAGTAAGTAAGTAGGGTCTTGTGGTCTTGTCCTTGTTATAGTATTATTTAATAACTAACTAACTAACTAACTTAGNCGTAGCTTACTCTACTGGATGGGTATGTGATGATGATAAGAGCTTGTGCTATCACCTCGAGGCTGTATTTTTTTTTTTTTTTCTTGTTGTCGTCAGACAGGCTATAACGTTATTAAGTATTATTAGTGGCTTGGGGTGGTGGTAAGTAGTGGTGGTAGTGGTGGTGGTATTGGTTATTAGTAATACTAAATACTAAATTGTATCACTTTTAGTAATAGTAATTACTAATACTAATATCATTAGACGACGATACCTTTTTAGTTTAGTTTAAGTTAGAAGTAATTATGATTAGAGTAGTAATATGTAAGTAAGTAGGGTCTTGTGGTCTTGTCCTTGTTATAGTATTATTTAATAACTAACTAACTAACTAACTTAGNTGTAAGTAAGTAGGGTCTTGTGGTCTTGTCCTTGTTATAGTATTATTTAATAACTAACTAACTAACTAACTTAGTAACGTCTTTTGATGATGTTGATGTTAGACTTATGTGAATGCTTAGTTAATGAAATGAATAGCTTTATTTACTAAGGTAAATTACATTATAAAGATGCTTTTTTTAAACTAATTTTATAGTCTAATCTAAATTTAAGTCAAGCTAATGTAAAATGTTGTAAAAATTTATAACTATAGTACTATTAGTTTTGATATAAACTTTATAATAGTTATTTAGTTATTTTTATTATTTTTTTTTTTTTTTTGTAATGCCAAAAACATGTTCCAGAAAGTTTAGGAGGAGGTTTAGGTTTTGATATTGCGAATTTTTTTTTTTTTTTTTTTTTTTTTTTTTTTTTTTTTGTAAAGAGTGGGTGAGAACTGGGAGAGGAGTTTAGTAGCTGGCTGGCGCTTTGGTTATCTTTTCTCCAACTCCTCCATGTAAAAACGAAATCACCAAAAAGCAAACTCTCCTAACCCACACACCCATTTCTACTTTTCCATTCGCTCGTCGTGTGTGTATGTTGTTGTGTGCAAGTTAAGATTCCTCGAACATCTGGACAACCTTCATTTTTCCTCATTTTTCTAAATTTTTTTTTGGTAAGTTGAACTTATTTTTTATAAACTCTTTTCAATTAACTTAACATTTAAGACTAAAAAGNAGTTGAACTTATTTTTTATAAACTCTTTTCAATTAACTTAACATTTAAGACTAAAAAGTTAAAAACTAAAGACTAAAAGAATTATTCGTTTTTATTATGAATCTAGAGGGTTTATTTATTACCCACCTACAATTTGCATTTACAAGTTCCGACAAGATTTTTTGTTAATTTTTTTTTTTTTTTGCAAATAATTGTAAATTTTCTAACCTTGAATGCTCGACGTGGGGTCGTCCTTCTAAAGTATGATAAAGTAACCCATAGTTTTAATTTTGAAAAACTGCCACGAAGAGAGTACTTTAGTAATAGTACATACTTTGTAGATTGTATTTTAGGGGAGTATTTTTTTCTTCTAAATTTCAACTTTTTTTTTTTTTTTTTTTTATGTGTGTGTGTGCTAACGTATTGTTGCGTAATAAGCTCTAACTTGCCAACTGATAAGGTAATAATTTTGAATGAATTTTAGTCAATAGTTATATCGTATTTTCGCATTCAAGGGCTTTTTTTTTTTATTCTAAATAAAAATTTTGATCATGTCATGTTATATCATGTCCAGGTCAATGTCCATGTCCATGTCTATGTCTAGTAGTAAATTAAATTAAATTTTGAAAAAAAAAAGTAACTGAATATGAAGCATTCATAAATTAAAATTATTATCTAATCCTAAAGTGAATGAAAATGAGAATTTAGGTTTAGTAGTTAGTAGTTTTAAGTTTTAAAGTTTTAGTTTTAAAGTTTTAGTTTTAGTTTTAGTTTTAGTTTTAGTTTTAGGTTATTATGGAAGGGGTTAGAGTATTTTTTTTTACTACTGAAAATAGCACAAGTAGACATTTCGGTGCTATTAGAGTAGAAACTTGTGCTAAAAAGCTAAACTGCTACTGGAAGAATCCATTATTTATTGAAGAAACCAAAAAAAAAAAAATCCTTTATTTTATTATTAATATTTTTTTTGTCGCAATCTCTAAGGGTCTCATTGAGTTTTCGATTTTTGAAATTTCGAGTCTCTCAGTCTCCTCAGAATAAGTCTTATTTGGAAATTAGAAATTGGAAATTTCAATAATAGTGTGACATAATCTTATATTTCTTGTTTTTTTTTGTAATAAGTTAATATATACAAAAAAAGTGGTGGGTGTTTGAGATTTGAGAATGAAGGTATCTTTAATTTTGAAGAAGATGAGATACCCTTGGTAAGATTAGTAGAGTGTCATCTCATCTCATCTCATNAAGGTATCTTTAATTTTGAAGAAGATGAGATACCCTTGGTAAGATTAGTAGAGTGTCATCTCATCTCATCTCATATCATCTCATCTCATCGGTAGAGTTTAGTAATAATGTGTACTTGAGATGAATGTGAAGAGATTTTAAAGAACTCAATTGAAGGTGAGCCAAAGCATGACCTTGGACATCTCTTCACATGGACATGGACATGATGACACGCTAATTACTCTTGTCAATAACAATAAAAGAAAACCTTTTATAATTTATTACATAAATGGTTTTTTTTTTAAACTAATTAGATTCATGGATTCTTCCAGAATTTAAATACTTTTTATTCAATTTAGACTATTCAGTAGTGCTCTCCTACTGCTAGCGCTACTGCTAAGGCTAAGGCTAAGGCTAAGGCTACGGCTACTGCTACGCCTAAGGCTAANAAGGCTAAGGCTAAGGCTAAGGCTACGGCTACTGCTACGCCTAAGGCTAAGGCTACTGCTACGCCTAAGGCTATGGCTACTGCTACGCCTAAGGCTATGGCTACTGCTACGCCTAAGGCTATGGCTACTGCTACGCCTAAGGATACAGCTACTGCTGTGCCTAAGGCTACAGCTACTGCTACGCCTAAGGCTACGGCTACTGCTACGACTACTGCTACGCCTAAGGCTACGGCTACTGCTACGACTACTGCTACTGCTACTGCTACGTCAATTCATGATAATCCCAAACCTGATTAGATTCTTCTACCTTTTGAAACTGATTAGTAGAGACTACTTTTTGTATTGGANCATGATAATCCCAAACCTGATTAGATTCTTCTACCTTTTGAAACTGATTAGTAGAGACTACTTTTTGTATTGGACTAAAGTATTATTTTTCATATTGGATGTGATTTCTCGATAATTATACAATTACTAACCATTCTTGAGTTGTTATAGAGAAGATGAGCTAATTATTATATTATTTTATTTCCATTGAAGGTAAAAGTTAACGTATTATTATTTAAATTTAGTTAATGTTAATTTTGTGGTGGTTGGTGAGTGGAATGATTAATGGCGTCATGGACTTTGCACAACTGCCCCTATCTCCCCCTTCTTCCCTGGGCAATAATTAAGTAGTCAAACTCAAAATATATAAACACAAAATAATCATTTGTAACTTTATATAAACTTATATAAAGTAGTTGTATAGGTTGTAGTAGTATATAACCTTTTCAATCGTATAATAAGTTTAAAGAAATTATTCCAGCCACATTTTGGAATTATATCATACACCATGTGTGTATTAAATGGAAGTAATGTAATTTGCAAAAAAAAAAAAAACAAAAAAAAAATTGCAAAAAAAAAACAAAACAAATTACAATATGTCAATCTCTCAAAACCTGTAGTTAGGGTTTAGTTTCAGTTATGTAAGGTTCAAGTAAGTTGAATTTTGATTCTACTAGGNCTCTCAAAACCTGTAGTTAGGGTTTAGTTTCAGTTATGTAAGGTTCAAGTAAGTTGAATTTTGATTCTACTAGGGTTTAGGTATTATAGTTATTGAAGTATTTTTTTTTATTATACGTACTTGTGTATAGAAAGCTAATTTACTGAATATCAATAATAATTTTTGCAGAGATTAGGTAAAGCATTTGACTACTGACTCTATAAGAGTTCAAGGTTAAAGAAGTTATTTTGAAGGAATTTTATTATTATTATTATGTTTTATTATTATTGGAAAATTATGGATTTTGCAANTCAAGGTTAAAGAAGTTATTTTGAAGGAATTTTATTATTATTATTATGTTTTATTATTATTGGAAAATTATGGATTTTGCAATGATAAACAGAAGTAGTGTAGAGAAATTTGCAAGGGTAAGCGGTAGACTTTAGNGGAAAATTATGGATTTTGCAATGATAAACAGAAGTAGTGTAGAGAAATTTGCAAGGGTAAGCGGTAGACTTTAGATGTCTGATGTGTGCTAGGTGCTATGTGCTTATGTGCTTATGTATACTATGTATTTTGTGCATAAAGGAAGTTATTTATAATAGGAATAATGTTTTGCAAAAAAAAAAAAAAAATAGGATTTTTTGAAGATAAAAAAAAATTTTTTTTTTGCAATATGTAGGATGTTTTTATTAGATTAAACTTTGTAATGAAAGCAACTTTCTTCATGACGTNCTCTCAAAACCTGTAGTTAGGGTTTAGTTTCAGTTATGTAAGGTTCAAGTAAGTTGAATTTTGATTCTACTAGGTTTAGGTATTATAGTTATTGAAGCATTTTTTTTTTATTATACGTACTTGTGTATAGAAAGTTAATTTACTGAATATCAATAATAATTTTTGCAGAGATTAGGTAAAGCATTTGACTACTGACTCTATAAGAGTTCAAGGTTAAAGAAGTTATTTTGAAGGAATTTTATTATTATTATTATGTTTTATTATTATTGGAAAATTATGGATTTTGCAATGATAAACAGAAGTAGTGTAGAGAAATTTGCAAGGGTAAGCGGTAGACTTTAGATGTCTGATGTGTGCTAGGTGCTATGTGCTTATGTGTTATGTATACTATGTATTTTGTGCATAAAGGAAGTTATTTATAATAGGAATAATGTTTTGCAAAAAAAAAATAGGATTTTTTGAAGATAAAAAAATTTTTTTTTTTTGCAATATGTAGGATGTTTTTATTAGATTAAACTTTGTAATGAAAGCAACTTTCTTCATGACGTCATACGTAAAAGTAAAAGTGCAACTTGATCGTTTTTCTCCAAGTTTCGAAAAAAAAAAGAGTAAAATAATGAAAAAAACAAGCTAAAAGATGTGATTTTGCAAATGAGCAAAATCGTCCCTGTTTCCCTGACTTGCTCTCATCTTTGCCAATTTTTTTTTTGTTCTACCCCCAAGGATCTAAAATTAGAGCCCTCATCTCTAGTTTCTTCTCTTTTTAACAAAAAAAAAAAAAAAGAAGAGCTATCCCAAAAAGACCGAGAAAGTAAAGTAAAGTTGAGAACATGGGGTATCTATGGTTATAATGAAATATATATATATATATATATATATATATATAAAGTTTAGTTATATGTAGTATATATATAATCGATTGACCTAATTTTAAAAGAAGAATATTTTCTAGGCTACAAGAAAGAGTCCATGACGTCAAGGAATAATGTTAGTAACGTAGGAGTCCGGGTTTTCGGTTATATCCGACTCTTCGGATTTTCTCTCTCTCTCTCTTTCGCCCACACACATTAGACTTGGCAGACGGTTCTTTGAGTACTGTGGATATTAGGGACTCCTACGTATCACACAGTACTACTACTGTGTGAGTTCCTTCAATTTATAACCTAACAACTTAAGAAGAAGTTGAAGAAGAAGAAGAAGAAAAAAACAACCAACTTTCTCTCCTCATCCCCACCTTCTTTCTCTTTCATACCGTTGTTACCGTTGTTGTCGTGGTCGTTGTCGTTGTCGCCCACACATTGGAATCAGGGTCCTTCCGATTACGATTCCGACTCCTACTTCTACTCCTCGTTCAATCCGCAGTACTCTTCATTTTCTAGGTTTTTTTTTTTTTTTTTTTTTTCAAATAAGATGAGTCTATAGAGAGAGAGGCATGAGCTAACGTCAAGAATACATAGTAATGTCGAAGTCGACTAGCTAGAACTAGGATCTAGGAGCTAGGAGCTAGGAGCTAGGAGCTAAGAGCTAAGAGCTAAGAGCTAAGNCGACTAGCTAGAACTAGGATCTAGGAGCTAGGAGCTAGGAGCTAGGAGCTAAGAGCTAAGAGCTAAGAGCTAAGGACCTAGAACTAGAATCTAGAACCCAGAACCTAGAACCTAGAATCTAGGAAACTGGTAGCTCAAGTACTCAAGTAGCTACTAGCTACTTACCTAACTTTACTCTTTTCTAAAGTTGTTGAGTTTTGAGCTTGCGGAAAGTCTCGGAGCAGAAGCAGTGTCTTCTATAACCATCTCTATTTTTTTTTTTNTGTTGAGTTTTGAGCTTGCGGAAAGTCTCGGAGCAGAAGCAGTGTCTTCTATAACCATCTCTATTTTTTTTTTTTTGCAAAGTAGGGAAATCTAGGTGACCTCTATTTTTTTTTTTTTTTTTACCAGATCGATAGGATGTATTTATATAACTACGTGAAGGAAATAATAAAGCGTGTGGAGCTTGTCTCTAAGGTTTTATTTTGATTTGATTGTCTTGACTGGAGGTGGTGGTAGGGGGGGCTAAAGGAGTATGAATTCGTACTTTGTATTTGTTTTTTTGTTCTTTTTTTACACTTTTTTGCATATTTTTTATAAATTTTGACCTTAAAGGTCAATCTGAACGGCGAAATTATTCAAATTAATTGGCTACTAAAATTCAAACTGAAGCTGAAACTGAAACTGAAACTGCAGCTGAAACTGAAGCTTCAAGTCTTAAAATTTTAGCTCCACGTGTCCACACGTCTATAGCTTTTGATTAACTTTTTTTTTTTTTAAGTTTCTCTCAACTAAATAATTGACGTGGGTGGAGTCTCTGGAGAAAGGTAATATTGTTTTTTTTTTGATAGATTTTTTTATGGGTTTTGAAGAGGTGGGTCCAGAGTGGTACTAATTCATTGAAGCATGGAATTAGTAAATAGTGATGTTTTTTTATAGGGAATTCGGAATTGTTAGGGATTATATGGGATAGTGGGTATATTGGGTATATTGGAGGATACGTTAGTTTTTTAGTAAACTAAATAAATACCTGAGACGATTATAACCCAAATCCAATGGAAGTTAATAATTTATTAGAAAGTAAAATTATGGACTCATATTATTATTTTAATACTTCAACACTACTACTGCTACTGGTGTGGTTTTCCAATTTTTTTTTTTTTTTTTTGTATTTACATAAAGACTCATAACGTCTGTTTAGACTTTGGCAAAGGTATCTTACTTAATTTGTTAGTTTTAATTATTTCTAATTAGTAATTGTGGTTTTATATAATTATAATTGTTTTTGTTTTATTTTTTTTTATTTCAGAATTATTATGCATTTGGAAATTACGATAGCTTTAAATTATCTTCTTCAAAATCTCTACAATAAACTTCCCCGTCGACGTGTTAATCTCTTTGGAGAGGAGTTACTCCATCAATTGAAACAAAAGTACAATAATCATTGGTACCCGAACAATCCGGGTAAGAAAAATTATATAATTTCAAATTTATTTGGTGTGTTATTTGTTGAAAATTTGAAATTTTGTTGTATTTTTTATTTCGAAATATAATAGTCAAAGGATCGGCATACAGGTGCTTGAAGACTCCAACTGATCCCATCATAAGTATTGCAGCGAATGAAGTCAATATAAATTTAAATGATATAATTGAAAATTTGCCTACTGACCTCTGGATTTGGATTGACCCTGGTGTGAGTAGATTCTTTTTATTACATAATTTATTATTCCTGTTCTATGATTGGCTAAATCTTGGTAGATACTAGATACTTAGTTACTAGTTACTTAGTTGTATATTACTTTAGTTGGATACTGATTACTAGTTACGAGTATATTACTTTAGTAGATACTTTTAGTTACTTATATTACTTTATTACATAATTTGAGTTATATGTATTCTAATTTTTTTTTTTTTCTTTTTTTTGATTTCTAGGAGGTTAGCTATAGAATTGGGAACGGTGGGCAAGTGAAAATTCTTTGGAAAGGAAATGGGGATAATATTTGGGAAACTGTGTTGAATGCTGAGCATATTTTCGATGATGACATCCTTGGTGAGAACGGTGAGTATTTTTAAAAGTTAAATTATATTTTTTTTTTATCAACTCAATACTTGTTGAAAGGNGGGAAACTGTGTTGAATGCTGAGCATATTTTCGATGATGACATCCTTGGTGAGAACGGTGAGTATTTTTAAAAGTAAATTATATTTTTTTTTTATCAACTCAATACTTGTTGAAAGGGCTTTTTAGTAATAGACTGTAGGTTATATATTTTAATATTAATTGTAGTCTACTGATTAGTTATATTAATAATTTAATTTGTTTGGTTTTTTATATATGATATAGGATTCTACCCACTTCAACAAGCGATAGGAAACAATCAACTTTCGCAACCACAACCTCCATCAATCCCAAGTCAATTGATTGCTCCTATTCCACAACCTCAGGTCCCAACAACTAAACCACCACCAACAATGATGACTACGGCTGCATTTGCCCAAACTAAATTCGGTTCAACTAAATTAAAGACCAATAATAAGAGGATTAATTCATCAACAACTCGACAGAATATGAGTCCTACGGAATTTAGTAACTACATCAAGCACAAACAACAATTACAGCAGTTGGCTCTTGGTATGATGATGATCATAAATTAATCATTTTGAATTAGATAGGTGAAGGGGNGGGGGGGGGGGGGGGGGGGGTAGTGGGAATACTGTAGATTGTTAGCTTCTGATTGGTGGGATTGAAGGGAAGGGGGAAGGTTCAGAAACCTTTAGTTACCTCTACTTGGTATTTGGTTCATCTCCCCACGGTGCGATGGTAATGTTAGTCAATAAGAGTTCTGTTCTGTGATGTCTCTCATTGGATGAAGAAGCTTACTGGTACTACTGCTACTGATGGTAGAGTTATGAAAATAATACGTTGATGATTCCATTGATGATTAATTTGGTAGTGGTAGTGGTAGGCGTAGTTAGTCCATCGTTGTCATCCTTTAGAAGAAGAGAATGAAATGAAAATGTTGAATTAACGAATCAGAAAATGATTTTATGNAGGAGAGAATGAAATGAAAATGTTGAATTAACGAATCAGAAAATAATTTTATGATTTTATGATTTTATGACTAGTTTGGATGTGGAAGGTGGTAGTTGTTTTTTTTTGGAAGGGGCGGAGTTTTGTTTTGGAAGAGGCGGAGTTTTTTTTTGGAAGGGGCGGAGTTTTTTTTTAAGAAGATTTTGTGTTGCTAGAGTAAAATTTTGATGTATTTTTTTGTTTTTTTTTTCTTTAAATTTTAGCATCTGCTGCACCACCTCCACGCCCAAGGTCACTCTCACCAAATGACTACTGGTCAACGGGCGGCCTGACTTCAAATGGAAGTACATTCAACATCAACAATCATTTCGATTACTATACTCCTCTCTTTGATCCAACATCTGTTTGGGGTACAGCTGGAAACATGGGTCATCATCATGGTAGTACTGGAACACCAGATCAATTACTCGTCTCCTAAATCGGTTTTTCTCATCGTTAAAAAAAAAATAACCAACATACAAAAACTACCGATTTGAAAAAATGGGGAAAAAAGAAGAATTCTACTACTAGTAAACGGAATACTACGGAGAGGATACTGATTATATAGAAGAATTTAAAAGAAAAAGAAGAAGAAAAAAAAAGTCTATAAATTTACTTAAATTTTATTAATTCGATTCAAATGCGCAATTTTAGAAGTATCCTACTCNGGTTTTTCTCATCGTTAAAAAAAAAATAACCAACATACAAAAACTACCGATTTGAAAAAATGGGGAAAAAAGAATTCTACTACTAGTAAACGGAATACTACGGAGAGGATACTGATTATATAGAAGAATTTAAAAGAAAAAGAAGAAGAAAAAAAAGTCTATAAATTTACTTAAATTTTATTAATTCGATTCAAATGCGCAATTTTAGAAGTATCCTACTCTGTCTAGAAAGGATGAAAAATGAGGCGAGAATTAATCGAAAACTAGTCTAAAAAAAAATTTAGCGGAAAAAAAAAATAATCTTTTATTATTCATATTATATAAATTTTTTCAAAACCTTTATTCGTAATTTTGTTATGAAGAAAGAGAAAAATCCTTCTCTTGTTTTTATGTTTAAAAATAATGTCGTTTTTTTTTTGTTCTTGTTTTTGATACTTAATTTTTTTTTTCTTGTCCTTTGTACCTGGTCGAAAGAATACAAAAATCTAGTAACATCTAATTGTATATATAGTTTTTATTTTATTACAAAGTCCTAGTGATCGAGACATAATATATACACAAAAGTTGTTATTTTCTAAAAAAGAGTAAGGGAAATTCGGGATTTTTAGTATTGTATTATAAAACAAAATATTATTATTATTGAAAGAAAAAATAATGGAAGGGGTTGACAGAAATGGCTTAAAAAAAAAATTTTTTTTTTTGGAATTGTGGTGAGAGGGGATCTTTTTTTTTTTTTTTTTGTTTTTGGGAAAAAAAAAACCTATTTTTAAAAAAAAATGCACTGAATCGAGTTGTTTGTGGTGTTGACACTTTACATAACTAATTTGATGGTGTGTGTTGGGGTTTTACGTATTCATTGAGATTAAAAGTTGAATTATTATTATTCTTCTTCAATTGTTATTTCAATTGAAGTGTTATTTATTATTAATTTTTATTTTTTTTTTATTTATATAAAAATTCATTGAGTTTTTACTGATAATTTTCGTAATAGACAGATTTCAAGTGGGTCCTCCAATGATTATTAATTGAAATTTGGATTTTTTGAACTTGTACTATGACTAATTAAATTACGAATTTACCAATCTATTTTTCAATTGTTGAAGTTGAAATGATGATTTCTCAAATTTTTTACTATTTATGGCAACATGGCATGACTGAACTAATTTTTTTTTTTTTTTTTTTTATAAAAGTGTTGGTCAACGGGTTGGGGTTGTTGGGGGCTGATTGTTTGGGTAATAAATGTAGAGGACAACATGGGTTATGGGTAGACTCAAAAAAAAATAAGAAAATTGGACTTAATAGTTAAAATATAGTAACCTAAAATGAGACTTGAGATAATTGAAACGTAAAATAAACCTAAAAATTATAATACAATACAACCTAACAACGTTGTTGAAGAAACCGTAAGAAACCTAAAATAATCCTTACTATATTTAGTCCATTTTGGATGTTACTAATCAAAAGTAGAGCCCTTATAACTTAGCTAAAGCTCCTTTTTTTTTTTAATTTTCAAAAATTTTTTTAGGTTTTTGGGAAAAAGTGAAAGCAAGAAAAATTCAGGTTTTGGGGTAAATTAAAAAAATTTTATTGATTTTTTTTTTTGAAAATCTAAATAATTCTAAAGTAGAGCACTTAAAATTTACCTAAAGCCTTTTTTTTTTTAATTTTCAAAATTTTTTTTTAGGTTTTTAGGAAAAAGTGAAAGCAGGGAAATTTTAGGTTTTGGGTAAAATTTAAAATTTTAGTGATTTTTTTTTTGAAAATTTAAATACTACTCTAATCTAAATACCTTGTTCCTAAAGATATAAAAAGACTACTTTAGTACTTTGAATTGCAACTTACCAAATACCAGAGATAATAGTCTACGTCTTGAAGGACTTTTTTTCAATTTTCAAAATTTACGAATTTTTTAGAATCGTTTTTTTTTTGAAAATTTAAAATAAAATGAATTTTTGAAAAAAAAAAATTTTTTTCTTAGATAGGGTGAGGATAATGTCAGGGTTTTGGGTTAGTGACTCTAGTAAATTGAATCCTTGGGTTTTGCGGGAAATTTAAAATTTTGACAAAAGGAATTTTTAAATTTTACACTCTATTGAATTAAACCTGACGCCATAAAAAGTTACTACTGTTTTTTATTTTAATTGTTTTTTTAATTTTCATTTTGTAAACAAAAGAATCAGCTGTAGACTGTCGCTCGAGGCAAAAGTATTCTTTTAAATTCCGTCACTAATCACTCTTCCATCCTTTCCAAGGTATTGGGGTCAATTACACTCGGTGTCACTCATTTCATCTCTAGTAAGTCATTTGATTTGTCTTTAGTAAAATTTAATAACAATGGACACCACTTTTTGATATCAAAATCAAATTAAGACTTAATAAAGTAAGACCGATTCTTTTATGAAACAATGGGACTAGTAAAACCTTATGATTGAGTAATAAGTAATCAGTTATTTTTTCTTTACTAATTAAGGAAAGTGATCCCAGGAAGAATCACACCAATATGTGGAACCTTTGTCCATGAAATGGGATATCACGGATATCATGATCTGAATAGAGTTCACGGAGAAACAAATAGACACGAATTTTATACTCCACACGACGTATCTTGGAATGTGTTAGGTTTGGATACCGTTGAGAATCAATTCAGGTAATTCTGATATATCTAATAGATTTTATAGTTGTTGTACAGTGCGAATTATGAATAACGAAGGTATTTACCGAATTTGGTTCTTTGTTCTTTGTTCTTATAGCACATTTGGTTAAAATCTGACCTTATTTAGTTGGTTTAATAAACTGTTTTCTTTATAATTTTTTAGAAGTGACGAGCTCCAACGACAACAAAAATTAGAAATGTATTCAGTACCAATGCCTTCAATTTTTAACTTTCATTTGAAAGTAGATGAAAATCAACAACATCAATTCCACCTCCAACCAATTCCAAACAATGGAATGTTTCTTAAAAAAGAGATTGTTATTAATCCTCAAGGTCAACTTATGCCACCAATAGCTCATAGTTCACAATCACAAGCTATTGCTATTGTTACAGCCCCACCTGCGCCAGGTTCTACTTTACCACGACCAGAAGATACTTTTGTTCTCGAACATCATATGAAAGTGAACAAAAGTAATACTAAACCGTACCAGTGTAACTATTGTAGCAAAGCTTACAAACAAGTAATGAAAGAAATTATATATATTTTTTACAATGAATGGAAATTAGTCGAAACTCATCGTTTAGGCTTAATGAATTACTATATATATTTTTTTTTGTAATTTCTAGTTAATGGGGATTAAAAATCACATCAAAACTCATACCCAAACTAATGCAGGGATTCATCACTGTTCTCTCTGTGGAAAAACATCACCTTATCAAAATACTGGTGAGAAACCCTTTGTTTGTACCAATTGTCGAGATGCCAAACACCAAATTCAACAACAACAACAACAACAGCATCATCAACAACATCAGCAACACCCACACCCACACCCACAACAACTTGCTCATCATTCTCATGCTGGAATCAACTATCAACTTGTGAAACAAAATTCTCAAACTGTTGATGAAGAAGATGATTCTTGTCCCGAATCAGAGAAACAGTATTCTTGTCAATATTGTCACAAGCGGTGAGTAAATTCATAGTTTTATATTTTCTGTTTCAATAATACAAAATTGTGATGAAGTAACAAAAAAAAATTTTTTTTTTCTTTTACAGATTTCAACATCCATCGACTCTCAAGATGTAAAATTCTAAACTATTCAATTAACTAATTCTAATTTCAAATTTGATATATTTTTTTTTTTAATCTTCTAGGCATTTGAAAAAACATACCGATGACAAGCCCTTTTTATGCTCTCACTGCAATAAAAACTTCAAACGAAATTCCAGCTTGAAGATTCACGAGCGAACACACACGTAATTTCATTCATCTCAAAATAATTACAAAATATATATATATGAAGTTTTTTTTTTCACAATTTGGAACTGATTTTTGGTCTGGTTATAATTTCAATAATTGTATAATTTCATAAATCTTTTGTAGCGGTGAAAAAACTCATGAATGCAGCTACTGCGGGAAGCTTTTTGCCTATGAAGTTTTCCTGAAAGTTCATGTAAGTTTTTTTTTTAATGAAAATTTTGAAACTCTTTTACTTATAAATTAATGTAATCAACTTATTTTTTCTTCCACAGTTACGAAAACACACGTAAGCAAGCAATTAATCTTAATATAATCTGTTTTGTGGATGGCCAAAGTCCCGCTATTGTATAGAACGCTTCATAGTACTATCAGACTCGGATTAATAGAACTATGAAATGTGACTCATTTCGGAGATCTCTGATTGGTTGGATGGGAACACATTTTCTCAATTGTGTAATGACTTTATGGACACAGGATAGTTGACTTTATGGACACAGGGTAGTTGTCTCCTTGATAATCTTCCTTACACATTTCGGTTAGGAATAGACAAAGCAATTAATTCTATCACAACTTTTCTATCATTTTCGTTCCCGTAAATTTTCTATAATCTTATAGTAACTATGAGCCTTAATACTATCAGTCGCTCTATACAATTACGGGAATCGGTCCAATCAGTATTCGTCATCTTCCTGGGGAACTGGGGATTTGGGGGTGNATAGAACTATGAAATGTGACTCATTTCGGAGATCTCTGATTGGTTGGATGGGAACACATTTTCTCAATTGTGTAGTGACTTTATGGACACAGGATAGTTGACTTTATGGACACAGGGTAGTTGTCTCCTTGATAATCTTCCTTACACATTTCGGTTAGGAATAGACAAAGTTAATTCTATCACAACTTTTCTATCATTTTCGTTCCCGTAAATTTTCTATAATCTTATAGTAACTATGAGCCTTAATACTATCAGGCGCTCTATACAATTACGGGAATCGGTCCAATCAGTATTCGTCATCTTCCTGGGGAACTGGGGATTTGGGGGTGGGGAAACCTGGGGATCCCGGGGGAGAAGATTTCAAATCCCCTGGGGATTAATGGGGAATTAAAAATAGGCGGAAAACTTTAAATTTTTATATAAAAAAAAGTAAAATAAATACTGNAGAAGATTTCAAATCCCCTGGGGATTAATGGGGAATTAAAAATAGGCGGAAAACTTTAAATTTTTATATAAAAAAAAGTAAAATAAATACTGTAATTTTTTTGCGAATCCGCGTTTTGTCTAAAGAAATAAAAAGAAGAATTAGAATGTCATCCAGAGTCAGAAAGATGAGCCAGTGACACATGGAACATTTGACTACCTTTTTGCGTAAGCTTTGTTTCTGTTGGGCTTCACCTACCCTGGTAGATTTCTTTCTTCCTCATACTTCTGACATTTTAAAATCTACAAGACAACAAATTTGAATTTCTGCAACAAATATGAATTTGGCGCATTATTACTATTTTTAGTCCCTAGGTATCTCCAAAAACCCCATAAACCCCATAATCCCCACAAATCCCCGGAATTCCCATTTTCCTAGTACAAGTGTCAAAAGTGGATGTGGCAGTGTTCGCCAAATCCTCACTTTTGAGACTTGTCCCCCGGGGGAATGGGGATTTGTGGGGATTATGGGGTTTTGGAGATACCTGGGGACTAAAAATAGTAATAATGCGCCAAATTCAAATTTGTTGCAGAAATTCAAATTTGATGTCTAGTCGATTTTAATTCATACTTTTAATTTTGGATTGATTCGAATTTAAAGTAGTTTTGATTATTATTGTGTACTGCAGTTTTGACTGAAACATACCGTCAGATTAGTAATTTATTGTTTAATTACTACACTTTCAGTGATACCTTTTATACTAATTAAAATGTCAGAAGTAGGAGGAAGAAAGAAATCTACCAGGGTAGGTGAAGTCCAACAGAAACAAATCTTCCGCAAAAAAGTAGGCAAATGTTCCATGTGTCAATGGCTCATCTTTCTGGCTCTGGATCACATTGTAATTCTTGCGTTTTATTTCTTTAGACAAAACACGGATTCTTCAATAAAATTATTACAGTATTTTACCTTTTTTTTTTATAAAAATTTAAAGTTTTCCGCCAATTTTTAATTCCCCATTAATCCCCAGGGGATTTGAAATCTTCTCCCCCGAAATCCCCAGGTTTCCCCACCCCCAAATCCCCAGGTTTCCCCACCCCCAAATCCCCAGTTCCCCTGGGGGGATGGCGAACACTGGGATTTGGCGAACACTGGTTCGAATACAACATGAATTATCTATTTAGTGAATGTAATATGAATAATTAAATAGTATAAAAATTTCTTTTCCAGTGGCGAAAAACCCTATCACTGTCAACTTTGTGACAAAACGTATGAAAAAATTTTAATTTTTTTTAAACTTGTAAAATAGTAAATTAACCTTATAAAATTTTTACCAATTAGTTTGACCAAAAAATAATTTTTCCAAATTACAGATTTACACAGGCAGGAAATTTAAAGTCTCATGTGAAGCGGAAACACGTCGNAAAAAAAAAAAAAAAAAAAAAAATCAAAAAAAAAAACGAAAAAAAAAAAGAACAGAATAATGATACATTTCTCAAATCATTTTCAGTTGGTATAACGTAATCGTAGGGCTTCTTTCTGTTACAATTCACTGTAAAAATTTTGAGACTGATCTTTCAATTAATTACTATACTCTCGGTTATTATTCTATTCTGAGCTTTCTCATCTCCATTTATTTAATTTAGAGAAAGTTCACTCTCTTTTAAAACAAAAGAAAAAAAAAAAAAATGAAAATTCTCTACAAAAAACTTAAATTTTCAATAACTTTCAAATGAGATCTAACGAACAATTGATATAATGAAAATGAATTTATGATGATTATNCTTAAATTTTCAATAACTTTCAAATGAGATCTAACGAACAATTGATATAATGAAAATGAATTTATGATGATTATTCATTACACTCGTTGTGTTATATAACATATTATATTCATAAAAAAAAAAAAAAATTGAGTGTAAGGAGTAATCATCTCTTCACACTGTGGAAAGTTGTTGCTCTAATAAGTTGTGTTATTCATTTTTAGACAAATTTTTAGATTTATAGTAACTACTGTAGTAAAGATCAATCTAAAACAGGACAAAGACTTTCTTCCTTTTTTTTTTTTTTTTGAATGAGTAATTAATAACTTTTAGTTAGGTTTCCCGCTTGTAAATTTGCTAATTATAATTAATATAAAANAAAAAAAAAAAAAAAATTTTTTTTTTTTTTTTTTTTTTTTTTTTTTTTTTTTTCTCTCCAAAACAAAACTTATATAGTTTGTCAACGAGTAGTTGAAATAGTTAATTTTTATTTTATATTTTTATGATGTATGGAAACTATTAAGATTTTTTTTCTCTCAAGGTTATAGAAACGAATTGATTTGATTTATGAATCATAACATCAAAAATTAAGGTGAAGATCTCTACTACAAGAAATCAATCATGATTTATAGATGAAAAATGAGAGTAAGTCCTTCATCTTCCAATAAGTTCATAATTTACAGAATAAAAATTCTTATGAGTGAATTCGGATTGGTTCAAATTTTGATTTAATAAGATGAAACTAATGTAAATTATTATTACTGAGACTTAGACTGAAGGTCTCAGTGGAAAAAGTTATAACTTTCAATTTCGTTATTTTAATCAAAATCCTAGGTAGGTAAAGTGGGAAAAAATCAAGAAAAATTCTAATTTTTTTTTACAATATCCGCTGTAAGCTTAAATTACTAAATACCAAACTCAAAATATAGCTTCCCACGACGTTCTCATACAAATATACGTGTAAATCATTATTGGCTATATTAGACTCAATTTTGTAACACTTGAAAATAGAAACTATTTTGTATATTAGACTCACACTCAATTATACAGTGTGACCAAAATTAAAGTTTTTACTATCTAAANGGAAATTATTATTACTGAGACTTAGACTGAAGGTCTCAGTGGAAAAAGTATAACTTTCAATTTCGTTATTTTAATCAAAATCCTAGGTAGGTAAAGTGGGAAAAAATCAAGAAAAATTCTAATTTTTTTTTTACAATATCCGCTGTAAGCTTAAATTACTAAATACCAAACTCAAAATATACCTTCCCACGACGTTCTCATACAAATATACGTGTAAATCATTATTGGCTATATTAGACTCAATTTTGTAACACTTGAAAATAGAAACTATTTTGTATATTAGACTCACACTCAATTATACAGTGTGACCAAAATTAAAGTTTTTACTATCTAAATTCGAATTATTTACGCTTAGCTATGGAATCAAACTTCTACCGAAATAGAAATAGAAGAGTTATTTAAGAATAAACTTGTGTGCAAAATTTCAAATTTTAAAAGTAAAAGTTACANAACTATTTTGTATATTAGACTCACACTCAATTATACAGTGTGACCAAAATTAAAGTTTTTACTATCTAAATTCGAATTATTTACGCTTAGCTATGGAATGAAACTTCTACGGAAATAGAAATAGAAGAGTTATTTAAGAATAAACTTGTGTGCAAAATTTCAAATTTTAAAAGTAAAAGTTACAATAGATACAGGCAAAAAACTAAAGTGAAAGCAAAGAAAGTGACCATAATTAAAGCTTCCAGTGAATGTTTCTTAGGTATACATTCAATTTTTAGCGGAAAATTTTGACAAAATTTAATAGATTAGTATTTAGTTGATCTACTAGTTGTACGGATAACTTCGTAAACACGTTTTTGGATTGATTCAACCAATTTTCTTAGTCTTGAATTGAGAGTCTCGATCTAAGCAGCTTCAATCGCTATTTTTGAACAACACTTGAATTTATGAAGATATATCCAAAGTATTATATCTGAAAAAAAAAAATCTCCTGCTAGTTTAAAATAGTTTAGGTTTATTAGCTATTTTAAACTATTTTAAATTTAAACTAGCAGGAGATTTTTTTTAGTGTAATTGGTTTTTTAATAGTTTAGCTAAACTATTTAAGATATCAAGATAAATAAGTAATATTCTTAATTCGTTAGAAGATCTCTAAATCACAGGCAGTAGACTCAATTCTCTAAAACTAACATTTTCGCTGGAGATTGATATAAATAACATAAAATTATATAGTGAATGTCTCAAAGCCTTAAAATTTCAAGGCTTTGTTTAATACTTTGCAAANAAAATAGTTTAGGTTTATTAGCTATTTTAAACTATTTTAAATTTAAACTAGCAGGAGATTTTTTTTAGTGTAATAGGTTTTTTAATAGTTTAGCTAAACTATTTAGAAAGCTAAACTATTTAAGATATCAAGATAAATAAGTTAATATTCTTAATTCGTTAGAGGATCTCTAAATCACAGGCAGTAGACGCAATTCTCTAAAACTAACATTTTCGCTGGAGATTGATATTAAATAACATAAAATTATATAGTGAATGTCTCAAAGCCTTAAAATTTCAAGGCTTTGTTTAATACTTTGCAAAANAAAAAAAAAAAAAAAAAAAAAAAAAAAAAAAAACTAATTTTTGCTTAATAGTTAATAGCAGAAACACGATGGTCTCGTGAAGTTTACACGATTTGAAGATCAGGACTAATAATAATTTTTTGTATTGTTTTAAAATTAATTTTCTTAGGAAGTAATTTTAACCTTATCTTTTAAAACTGTTTTAGTATTCTACTGAAAAGATTTTGATACTTAACCATTACACATTTTGATAACTACCACACCCAATCAATAGATTTGAAAATTAAAAACTAACAATTGGATCACAAAATTGAAACATGAAGAAATTTTTATATTTTATCTAAAACAAAAGATTCTAACGAAAATTAATTAAATCCTCTTTCGGAAGGAAATTGTCTATATCCGCTAGTACTAAAAAAAAATATATAACCGCTTAAAAAATTTTTTTTTTAATTACAAAGGTTATAGACATTTGTATACAAAATGATCACGAAGTCTATTTACTCTTTTGTATTTCAATTTGTAATTTGTAATTTGTAATTTACACTTTACAATTTACAATTTACAACNATATATATATATAACCGCTTAAAAAAATTTTTTTTAAAATTACAAAGGTTATAGACATTTGTATACAAAATGATCACGAAGTCTATTTACTCTTTTGTATTTCAATTTGTAATTTGTTATTTGTAATTTACACTTTACAATTTACAATTTACAACGATAACAATGTAATAGTTCATTTGAAGAGAATGTCCTTTATCAACAATGTAACCTTAAAAAAACAATATTATTTCTTAATTTCATATTAACTAAGTCTATAATTCCGTATGGTTTGTTTGCTCAAATTACCACAAATCAGAATGATTTAACTGATATTTTAATTTCTTTACCTTGTATCAGATCCTCTCGTCATTATCAGTTGTCATTATAACAACNTTATTTGTAATTTACACTTTACAATTTACAATTTACAATTTACAACGATAACAATGTAATAGTTCATTTGAGGAGAATGTCCTTTATCAACAATGTAACCTTAAAAAAAAAATAATATTTCTTAATTTCATATTAACTAAGTCTATAATTCCGTATGGTTTGTTTGCTCAAATTACCACAAATCAGACTGATTTAACTGATATTTTAATTTCTTTACCTTGTATCAGATCCTCTCGTCATTATCAGTTGTCATTATAACAACCATTGTTGACGAGGGAGAGAGAGACAAGTTAAAAAATAAAAAAAAAAATAATTAAATCTATGAGCTGAGAGGCATCATTTGATGTCATTTTGTCGTCCATTGAGATCAGGTGATGATTGTCATTCTCACTACGTTTTCTAGTACAAGTGACAACAATAGGTTAGACTGCTTAAGGCATTATTGACTAACTTTTGTCTTCTTCATACAATCAATTTAAAATCCAAGGGACCTTCCCTTCGGTGGAATGCATTCTGTCACAATATACACGATAAAATAGTAGTAAAGTATATTACCAATCAACGATTTATACTTTAAGTATAGTGTCTCTGGAGTGACAATTTATAATTTTATCTACTCAACAATGACCATCATCACTTGTCACCAATCATGTAGAGAGAGAGAGAGAGAAAGAGAGAAAAAAAAACGTAATTTTTTGACATGTGACACTTTTCGATGATATGAAGGGTAGTGTCAATTTCTTGGTCATTTTTATAGGGTCTGTCCTCTTCTGTCAGGGACTCTTGTGTGTTAGTCAACAATGTGTCCTGTTTTTTTTTTTTAGTTGGTACTAGGTCATTCAGTAATTATTACTAGTTAATGGATATTTAATTGTAACCAAACTAATATCTATCCAAATTGAAACAATAATTGAGTTCTGTCATCGAAAAAATAATGTTGAGTAGACCAAAATGGAACTATTGGATTGATTGACTAAGATTTTTTAAATTTAAAAAAAAAAAAAAAAAAAANCTAATATCTATCCAAATGGAAACAATAATTGAGTTCTGTCATCGAAAAAATAATGTTGAGTAGACCAAAATGGAACTATTGGATTGATTGACTAAGATTTTTTAAATTTAAAAAAAAAAAAAAAAAAAAAAAAAAAAAAAAATTAATTTAAAAAAAANTTAAAAAAAAAATAAAATTTCTAAAAAAAAATATTATTTTTTTTTTTAATTTCCAAAGAAAAATGCACAACTCATTCAAGTTACTAATAAATTAATAATGTTTTGGAAGATACTACGAATTTTTCAATTTTTTTTTATTTTTTTATTTTTTAAATTTGCATTAAGTTTTTGCATTTTTTTTTGCGCTTTTTCTCTTCCTAATTTCTCATATTGTTAATCAGATAATATATGCTGCTAATATTCTAAACAGATATGTATTCTTATGTTATGTAATGTATTCTTGATCATCCTGAAATTAATTCTTTGCAAAAAAAAAAAAAAAAAAAAAAAAACCCTCGAGTTTATTTTTTATTAACCCCAAAATTTCCAATGATTCATAATTTACTCAACGAAATGAAATAATAAAAAATAAAAAATAAAATTTAAAATGAACAACCAATGAAAACCTCCCGACTTAAAAACATGAACACATTTCTTTCAATTGTCATCATAAGAGACATGAATGACACGAACAAGTCGTGAGTCCAAATGGATTTAAATAACTAAAACTAACTGATTAATATTTTTTTACATTAACCAGAATAAGAAGTTAATTACACCGATGATGGTGATTGTGATGGTGATGATAATGGCATTGAAACCAAACAATCAACAAATAATTATTAAATAAAAAAAAANGATGGTGATTGTGATGGTGATGATAATGGCATTGAAACCAAACAATCAACAAATAATTATTAAATAAAAAAAAATTTTTTTTTTAAACCTAAACCCTAAAACTAAAACTAAAACTAAAACTAAAACTAACCCCTTCTACTCACACTTTTCATCCCTCACTCTCACTTTTCAATAATAAAAATAAAACAACTCTATGAAGAGTATTAAATTTTTTAATTATAATTCAATCCTACTAACTTCCAAGTGCTACAATTAACAATNGATGGTGATTGTGATGGTGATGATAATGGCATTGAAACCAAACAATCAACAAATAATTATTAAATAAAAAAAAAATTTTTTTTTTAAACCTAAACCCTAAAACTAAAACTAAAACTAACCCCTTCTACTCACACTTTTCATCCCTCACTCTCACTTTTCAATAATAAAAATTAAATAACTCTATGAAGAGTATTAAATTTTTTAATTATAATTCAATCCTACTAACTTCCAAGTGCTACAATTAACAATTCCGACCTATTGTCAGAAGAAACACAATCTATTCAATTTAAATATGAAATTAACTACCATAAAAAAAAAAAAAAAAAAAAAAAAAAAATTTTTTATCCCCAACTTGTGGAAGTATTAACCCTACCGCAACCAAATCCCCAACCCTAATGAAAAGAATTTGGAAATTGAAATATTGAAAAGGTAAATTTTTCTTCTTCGTTATAATAATAATGACGACAATACTGATGTTTGTGCGTTAAGTGTAATTATATTTTTGTTAAATTTTCTCATAGTTTATGAATACTGAGACATAAAGCATTGTTCTATTAAGCTTAAATTTACATAAGAACAAGNTAATTTTCTCATAGTTTATGAATACTGAGACATAAAGCATTGTTCTATTAAGCTTAAATTTACATAAGAACAAGATGAATCTTATCTTACAAAATACACCCTCAACCCTATTTTTCAACCCTCTCCAACCCTTTTTTTTNAAGAACAAGATGAATCTTATCTTACAAAATACACCCTCAACCCTATTTTTCAACCCTCTCCAACCCTTTTTTTTTTAGACTATCCAGTACCAGTAGTAGTGCTGTGGTAAGTTACTACTGGTAACATGTTAAATTAAAAAANAAGAACAAGATGAATCTTATCTTACAAAATACACCCTCAACCCTATTTTTCAACCCTCTCCAACCCTTTTTTTTAGACTATCCAGTACCAGTAGTAGTGCTGTGGTAAGTTACTACTGGTAACATGTTAAATTAAAAAANCTTTTTTTTAGACTATCCAGTACCAGTAGTAGTGCTGTGGTAAGTTACTACTGGTAACATGTTAAATTAAAAAATTCACCCAACTATACTAGATTTTTGTAATAAATTTTGCAATAATTTTTATAACCATTGAGTTGTAGTTGTAGGAGTATAAAAATGAACCTACCTGGACATAATCTCAATCAAACGTCTCATACTACTTCGACAACAACTACATTAGCATAATAACTACTAGCTAAGGTGTACGACGGGTATACTACGGTGATAAATATTTTTGTAACTTATTCATATTCCGACGTTACATAACTCAAACGATAAATCATGAAGTCTATAATTATTACTGTAGTAAGTACAAATACAAGATTAATTTTTTAGATCCTTGGAATTATAACCTTATTTGGCTTAGTTGACCAATTTTTTTTTTTTGAATGATTTAGTAAAATCTTGTTAAAAATCATAAGATTCAATGATCTAATGATTTCAACATTGATTTTTCAATAATCACTCTTTGTAATTTGATTACTTACTAAAAATTAAGGTAAAAGAGATCAAATAATTGATAAACTTACCTTAAAATTTCATAGGCAATTTTGATTTCTGTGATGATGAGTATGAGCCTAACAACCTACGCTGCTCCAAGACCATATTTTTACGCTGCATTTCCAGCTCCATCGAGTGATACGAGAGTAATTCGAGACTTTTTAGGGAATCAGGCAACTTCTTATGCTTATCAAGATGGACATTCTTCATCTGTGGCGCTATCAAGAAGGTAATCAATCAATCAATCTATCATCACTCGAGATTCTCGAGTCGACAGTCGAGACTCTTCTAACGTCTCCGAAGCTATAAAATTACAAAAATTTTCAAAATTTTAGAATTTTATATTAAATTTTTACTAAAAATTCTTTAAAATAACAACTTACTAATATTTTTTATAGTGATGTGAGCAAGCATCTCTTTGCTAATCCAATTGCCTTAGCTCCAGCTCCAGTGGTCTACTCAGCTCCACCATCAGCACCTCTATATCACACCGCTGCAATTGATCCAGCATTCTATCCTGCCAATTCTTATCAATACCATCACCAATATCCTTCTTACGCCACAGCCTATCATACAGCATATCCATCTCCAGGAGTATTTTACTAAAATCAAAAAAAAAAAAAAAAAAAAAAAAGNTCAATATAATTAATCAAATGAAGATAATAATATAATAATTAAGTTATAATATACTACTTGACCTCTGTTATACTGCTTGACCTTCTCTTAACTCCTTCCCTGTCTAATTTAATTATAATGAATAATTTCACATTTTTCATCTATTTTTTGGAATAAATCCGGAACCCTTTCTCAATGAAAATTCTCATAGAATTATTGACAACAATAGGATTTTAGTCATACTGTGTGAAAATTCTGTCTTCATCTAACAATGCGTAATACACACAAATAGGGGAGTATATGTGAAAGATTACTGAGATATAAATTTTTTTTTTTTTTGGTTACATTGTTGATAAAGGAAGGTCAATTATTAAACTTTTTTTTTGTCAGTTGACAGTATACGTAGGTCAAGGTTGAGGTTACGTGGGTCAAAAAAACATTTTTTTTTTGTTAAATTCCAAAACATCAGATAAAACACCACATGGACTGAACGTCAACAATGGTAAGGATTGTAATTATTGACACCTTTTTTTGTTGACTTTGTCGATACCGATCTTCTAGATTATCAATTTTGTATATTGTTTTCAAAAAATAGGTTTGATTACCAAAGTATCATGTTATTCTTTGAAAACGATAAAACGATTAATCTAAGTATAATTTAGTACACAGAGTCTTACAATTAGGAGTATCGAGGGTGGCGGCGGGGAGGGGGTTATGTAAGATAATTATAATGATCAACAATGAAAATTCAATTTTTTTTTTCAATTACATAAGGATTTTTGGTAATCTAGAGCATTGTTGGCCACTTTTGTGAACTATTTTTCATAAAAACAAAACATCAAACCCAGTTGACCACTTTTGAGAACTATTTTTCATAAAACCAAAACGTCAACTTTGCTTTTAGTTGACGTTTCGACTTGACAACTTCTACTTTAGCTCCGAGGGCTCCGGATTGGTTGATCATTTGGTTATTATAACCAGTAGTGAAAAACCATTGTTATATTGTTAAATTTTAACAAAGTAATATTAACTTTGATGAAGCAATTTGATTTTTTGCTGAAGATGCTAACTGCGACAGTTGCCATCATTTCTGTTATTTTTGGTAAGTTTGAAATATTAGAAGCAATCTCAAGGTTGCTGTTTTTGACTCAAGGTCAAATCCAATCTTTTGAACAGTTTCAGGATTGGGTGGACTAGAGCCTGCGCAGAACAAATCACCAGATCAGCCAATTCCTTCATCGGAACCATTTTTTAGATTAATGAATGGAGTGGTTGATGAAGTTTTAAATTGGCTCAAGATGAAATACTTGTGTGGATATGATCCTTTGGTCATACCTGCTGTGTCTCAAGATGATCTAAACGTCTCATACTCTATCACCATATCCGATATTGTAATCCAAGGCTTATCCAATGTCTTTCGACTCTCTGATGTTATTGTAGAAGTAAGTAATTCACAAATTCCTTTTTCCATCTTAAAATAATCAAAATCAGGACATCTGGAGAGAAAATCAGGAGATTTTACATCTAAAAAAAATTAGAATCATGAGTAGTTTTACTTTTCTATAATTATAACCACTACTGTTTTCTTTAATTATAAATTATTACCAAATTTTTTATCCTTTAGAGCTACAATGAGACTTCAAGGTCAATGAACTCAAACCCAACAACCGGAAGTTATATAATTTCATCTACTTTGGGAATTCGAAACGTTGCCCTCCAATTTCGTATTGAATTACTCAAAATTATGAGTCTAAGTGTTGTTGATTTTACAGCTAATGGATCTATTCCAGAAATTGATATACCAATCCGAGCTTTGATTGAACCTTCAAAGAAAAGTATCAAATTTGATCAAATTTGCATTCAACATTTAGATCAATTAGTACTTGATATAAAACAAAATAATTTCCTTACCTTGTTAGGAGCCTGGATACCTTTTGTAGATAAATCTGTTAAAAAACATATTAAGGATCAAATTAAATATCAAATTGAATCAAGAATTATTGATGCTAAGACTTACTTGAACAATATATTGAGTACAGTTGCTCAATTTCAAGCTACTTCTCAGCGTTGTGGAGCTGAAATTACTGAAGAAGTGAATACAAATATGACCGAAAGTAGTACTGGAATCAGACTGACCAATGACACAACTCCAACCCCAACTCCAACTCCAACTCCAACTCAAGTTCTCACGACATCAACCACACCACGACCATCGTCATCTTTTGTCATCACAGTCGGTGATCAAATCCTTAGTCTTCCTACTGCATATTCCCTACAAATCAAATATAAATCAAAAATTATAGGAGTAATTCCATTCCCAATGAATCAACCAATGAAATTCTTCGGTTACTTCAACAATCTTCGGAATGAATTTGTTCTCAACAACAATGGGATTATATATCGTCACTTGAATATCAACAATGACGATCCCAACTGGCCATTGATAGCTTCTCGTGACGAAAACTTCTTCTGTCTCTACGCTAAAGATGATAAAACTGAGACAAAACTTAAATTAAATCCTTTCATTGCCAAAAATTATGGTAATACTACTGAATCTAATCATCAAAATTAGCCAATAATTAAAAAAAAAATCAATTTACCAAAAACACTCTAAAAGTTTCGTTCTTTTTTTTTGAAAATTTAATTTGGTTCCTATATTTTAAAAAGAATTTTCATAAATATTTGCCTTAAGTACACACCTTAGAGTGGTTTTGTACCTTTATCTTTGTATGTATAAGTGGCCAAATATAAAGGATTCGCAAAAAAAAAAAAAATTGCAATTCCTTGAAATATATAGCCACATAGAAAATTATTGCCAAATTTATAGCATTAGAGCTAATAAAAAATTTGGCATTAATTTACAATAATTTTCATATTGTTAGGCTTAAATTTATTATCTCCCTAGCATTGTTGCTTTGTGAGATAATTTTTTGTAAATTATAAATTATAACTTTTTTTTTTTTTTTTTCAATTTGACTAAAATTACGGTGACTTGCCCGTTGGATGTGAATGTGGTTGATTTGGGGATGAATTTAACCTTTGACACTCCACTAAAAAATTTTGATATCTCAGATCTTCAATAAAATTATTCAACATTAGACTAAAACTTGGTAAATCAATTCCTTGATCTCGATTCTCATCACGTGTCGTTGATCGAAGTCTTGATGATTCTTGTGATGTTGAGAATTTGAGTAGTAGAGAATTCCGTTGTTCAGGTAGAATAGAATTAAAATTCATTTGTAGAAAATCATGTAAGAAAGTTGACCGAAAGTGGATATAATCAGTTGAAGCCATTTCATGAAGTACATGTGACATTTCTTCTCGATGAAGATCATGTGTTTTATGAACAAGTACTTGAAGTAGTACAGTCATAAATTGTATAATAACTTTTCCTGGTAATTTTGTATAAAAATTATGTTTTTCATTCCAAATTGTTAGTGTTCCAAGATTGTAACGAAAAACTTCAAGATCTTGTTGAAGAAATGAATGTCCAATACTTTGTACAATTTGATCTAGTCTTTTGGCAATTATTTGATCCTGTTGTTGTTGTTGTTGTGGATTTGTTGATGAAATATTTTGTTGATGGAGTACAAGTGTTGGGAAAAAATAATTCCATCGATAATTCAATGTATCACGAATTAAACTAAAAAATGGTATTTTTAGATCTGGAGTTGATCTTTGAGCTAGTACTGGATATACATGATCGTAACATATTGCAAGAGCATCTCCAATGAATTTTTTGAAAGATGGTGAAGGATCTTTTACCATAGATTGAAGCATTTGCAGAAATCTATAAAAAAAATTTCAAAAATTTTCAAAAATCAAAATCAAAATCAAAATCAAAATTTTCAAANAATTTCAAAAATTTTCAAAAATCAAAATCAAAATCAAAATCAAAATTTTCAAAAATCAAAATCAAAATCAAAATTTTTTAGATAAATCTATCAGAAAAAAAAAACTCACTTTTCGACTACAACTGATGAGGATTCAGTTTCTCTCAAAAGATCATTGATAATATTTTCTTNCAATGAATTTTTTGAAAGATGGTGAAGGATCTTTTACCATAGATTGAAGCATTTGCAGAAATCTATAAAAAAAATTTCAAAAATTTTCAAAAATCAAAATCAAAATCAAAATCAAAATTTTCAAAAATCAAAATCAAAATCAAAATTTTTAGATAAATCTATCAGATAAAAAAACTCACTTTTCGACTACAACTGATGAGGATTCAGTTTCTCTCAAAAGATCATTGATAATATTTTCTTCAGAGAAGATACTCAAAAATCCATGGATTGAATTTTCAAAAAAACTAGCACCAGCTTGTTGTCGTAATACTTCCATAATTTTGGAAAAGAAACTTAAGATTACTTCTGATACTTCTAAAAAAAAAACACAATAAAAACAGTAAAATATATTAATTTTGTTTAAAACTAATCACAATCAGTAGATTTTAAATTAAATTAACTAAATTTAACTTACGTGGTTGACGAAGATACGTAGTGGAAAGTTTCTGTAAAAATGGTACAATTTCTTTCAATACATTCCAACAAATTTTTTTTGAATTTGCATTCTCCATCATCAAAACATCCAATTGATCGTTCAAAATATTTAGATGAAATAATACATTTTCTCCATTCGCTGCAGTTCTTGCAAATTCTTCTAAAAAAATTTTCATATATGTATTATAAATCTGAGTCCTTGTATCCCATTCTTGTTGTGAAACACTTTGCCATGGAAGAAGTGTCAGAGTTGCCACAGATTTACTCAAAATTCGATAAACCTAAAAATAATTAAAAAAAAAAGAACGAAAAAAATTATTATAATTTTTTTTTCAAAATTTATATTACTTTCGAATTTTTCATTTCAAAGTTTCATTACCTCAGGATCAATGGTATCTCTCAGGAGATGAATTTTTTGAATCAATGCTTGAACAGAACTAATTTGAAAAATAAACTGCGTCCGAACTGAATTAATCAATGTGAAAAAGAAGTTAACATTGGCTATCACAATCGATGAGTCAATTTCTCCACGGTTCTCCAAAGTGTAGAAGACAACTTCTGTCATAATCCCTAAAAGTTCGAAAAACATTTGTTGATCTTCTAAAGTAGACTCTCCGAGGATGATTTCTGAATGAAATCGTACAAGCCAGTAAGTCCAAAGTCGTAAAGAGTAGAGAATTTCACAGTTCCTGAAAACAAAAAAAAAAAAAATTTTTTTATTGTTGTTATTTCTATTGTTGTATTTTTCTAGCTACAATTATTGCATTCAGTTTAACAATAAGTAGGAGTAGGTGTAGAAGACTTGGATTTAATTTACTCACATTTTGACAATAACTTCTGGATCCTTGATAAAATAAAATCTCTTCGAAAAATTATAAACTCCAACTAATTGTTGAAACAATGATTTTCCTAATGTCACTTCTTGTTTGAAAACATCACTGTAGAAAATATTGGCCATTCTGTACAAAAACAAATAAAATGTTAAAAATTTTATACTAAATTTAATAAACTCAAACCTAACGAATTTAACATCAATTAACAATCAGAAGTACCTCCCAATTAGTTGAACAATGAAATAAAAATGCTCAATTTCAACAGGATTTGAAATTCTCATCACTGTTTTTGAACTAGGATCCAAAGCTGTTTGTAATGTTCCAAAAAATCTACAACAATCTGTCCATGTTGTTATCTAAAAAAATGAAACGACAAGAGTATCAGTATGAACAACGATTAAGATTAACAATTCGATGAATTTCATTGTTATGAATTCCATTATGAAACTTACAAGCGATTCCAGTGACTCAACTGGTAATAATTCACCAACTTTAACTAGAATATCAATATTTCTTGTCAGGCTAGGAGCTTCTACTTCATCATCCTAAAATTTGAAGAAAAAAAAAAAAAATTATACTTTGCTTTTTTTTTGCTTAGTAGTATTTGTAATTGTTAGATTTTGAATTATTTACCTCAAGGTCATAACACTCATCGGCAGTGACTTGATATTTGGCAGTACAATGTACTATTCCATTGGCTAAAGCAAGGATTGGTTGCTTGTAAGTCTCAATATACTCATCTCGATTCATGAGCTGACTTATGATTGGAAGTTGAGCATTGAGATGATCCAATAATCTTCCCCAAATCTCAAGACATTCGTAGTAAAATGGTTGTTGGAAAGTAAAGGGTAGAAGGAGGGATAGAAAGGCTTTGGCACTTTGTTCGTTGTACTGATTGAAATGAGAACTTGCAATTAAGCACATGAATTCAATCACTTTCTCCAAATAGCTGAAGAAAACATANCGTTGTACTGATTGAAATGAGAACTTGCAATTAAGCACATGAATTCAATCACTTTCTCCAAATAGCTGAAGAAAACATAAAAAAAAAACGAACTTATTATGACACCCTGAAGCATTTGACCTTGGTTGTAAACTTTCCATTTCGTTACACATTTTTCTACTGTGAAAAATATGGTAATATTTTGTAATTTGTATTTCATTAGATACACTACTAGTAGTAGAACTTACGTTTCTGGAAGAGTAGTAGCAGAACTTCGATTCAAAATTTTGTTCAGTAGTTCCACCCCAAAATGTGCAATGTAGCTCATATTTCTATCAAATTCCTTTGGAATGTACTTCCGGTAAAGAAGTTCATTCAAAACACCAAGTGCCATGACCCCTTGTGTCACTTCTGGATCCTATAAAAACAATAATTTGTTAATAAAAACTATAAAATGGTTAAATAAAATTGATCGTCTCTTTACGGATAGTTGATACGGAGTTTCAAAATTGAACACGGAATACTGACAAAGAAGTTCAACAAATGATAAGGGAAAAGGGGAAGTTTTGGGTTCTTGTAAATTTTGGGAAACATTTGGTAGAGATCCATCGAGAGTAACCCATGAACAATAATGAGTGGCTGATTCCAGTGCTAAGGATATAACTTCATTAATTTGACTACATTCATTTGCACTTGGTTTCAACTCTGATGAAGTCTGTCTATGTTTCATACCGGCGTTCAAAATACCTATAGGTAGATCAGACATTACAAATACAATAATTACTAATTACATAATTTATCACATTTATCTTACTAAAATGTCTTACTTTCAAACACACTAAATACTTTCGGGACTTCTTTAGTTAAATTTGCTTTCAATTCTAATTTCCTCTGAGTACTTGCTTCATCACTGATATTCGTCCACTCTTCTGAGATCGTTTTCAGAAACCTCAATCCAATCACCACAGTTTCATGGGTCTGTGCTATCTGTAATATACAACAAATAATTACACAGATTAGATTGAAAAACTTAAAAGATTATTGAAAAAAAAAAAAATCTACAGGTAATTAATTAATTATCAATCATTCACAAGAAACAACTACTTAGATTGTTGTAAAATAATGAAATTTAGCGTCTAAAAATCTTAGAATTATGATTTCTTACTTGGAGAATGTTTGTAAAAAAGTCTGGTTGCTGTTGCGGCCAAGCAAGTTTTCCAACATCGGAGAGGAGTTTAATAATTTTATTCCGAATGAAGGGTTGGCACTTATGAGATGATGAACTGGAGGCATGTTGTATAAGAAAAGTGTAAAGTGTTGACTTAAGTTCAGTCTGTTCATTAGTTGACATCAGTGGCCAGCGAAATTTAATTGTATTCTCCATTATGGAGAGGCAGTACATGGTGACATATTCGTTGGTTCCAGTTGTTAGGAAGAATAAGGCTTGTTTCCATGAGCCTAATTGTTTTGAATAAGAATCTAACATCTGCTCTATTTCGTGTTTTCGATCATTCGATGTAAGTGGAGCAAAGAATTCGTTCAAACAAGACTCCAGAATTCGTTGACTTTCCTCCATGACGTTTCAAAAATTCTAAAATCCTAAAAAATATAGAAAACCAAAAATGAAAAGATAACAAAATGGACACTTACTTCAATTTTTAGATGATGATACTTACCTTCGTACTGAGTGAAAATGAGGACAAGAATGCTTCCAACTATTGTTAATTTAATTAGTTTGAGTTTATTGTTAATCAATCACAAATTACATTTTGTTTTCTTACTTTCCTGTTTACTTTCAATAAACTTATTCCTGAAAAGTCAAAAACGACGAATTGAAAGTTAAATTTATAAAAAATGAATTTAAAAAAATTATTTTTTTCGCGGGTTAATTTTAAGTTGTAAATTTCCCTCACCAAACTCATATTCATAAAATTTATCCTTGTGTTTACTGCGGGAAATTTAAAATAATTAAAATTCAAAATTTTTGATAAAAATCAGTTTCAGTAAAAATTAGACTAATTTAGTAAAAAATTGTTCATTTTGAAATCAANACGACGAATTGAAAGTTAAATTTATAAAAAATGAATTTAAAAAAATTATTTTTTTCGCGGGTTAATTTTAAGTTTTAAATTTCCCTCACCAAACTCATATTCATAAAATTTATCCTTGTGTTTACTGCGGGAAATTTAAAATAATTAAAATTGAAAATTTTTGATAAAAATCAGTTTCAGTAAAAATTAGACTAATTTAGTAAAAAATTGTTCATTTTGAAATCAAAATTTCTTCTAATTCTATCTGAATAATTAGTTAAAAACTGTTTACCTAGATGAGTAACCAAGTGGTAAAGTCTGTCGGACGACAAGTGAAACCACTTCTGTCCCTTGATAAGGCAGAAGCTCGACGAAGGGTCTTCAACTTATACAGAGCTTGGTATCGTCAATTACCTTACATTGGTGAGTTGAGCAAATCTAGCTTATATTTAGTTTAAGTTTAAAATATACTATATAGGTTTTGTTGTATTGAGTTACTAAACACTAATTTTATTACTAAATTGCAGCATTTGAGTACGACATACCCAAGAACACAGCGGAGCTTCATCAAGTCCTTCGTAGAGAATTTAACAAAAACAAAGCCGTTCAAGATATTCGAGTTATTGATATGCTCATCATCAAGGTAAGTTTATAATTTCAAACAAAACAAAAGGATGTTCAGAGATTTCATATTTTTGAGTTAAGTAAGAAAAACAGTAACTAAAGTTAAAGTTACATAATATACGTTTTTTGATTGCCAAGGTTTTTAATTTTACCAATCATGAAGCATCTTCTAAATGAAGAGAAATAAAAATACGTATTTATTCTAAGTAATTATGATGGTTTTGATTTTAGTGAGTTTATTTTGTATTTTTAGGGTCAATTGGAGCTGAAAGAAACAGTAGAACATTGGAAACAAAAAGGTCATGTGATGACATACTTCAAGGAAACCATTGAACCTGAACCAAAAGGATTCTTATCAAAATTCTTTTCTGGTCATAATTAGAATCAAACGGTAGGCACTGATAAGTCGTAGATATAATTTTAAAATGTAGTAACAACATACACCTTCGTTACCTCGTCGTAACAGGTGACGCAGACAGTGATGATCTTCTCATCATGTCTATTGGAAAATCCATTCGATACTAATAAAAAAGGAAAGGTGTGAATCAATTCCTATCCTTTTAGAAAACAAAGATTCCTGAAACTGAAACTGAAACTGAAACTGAAACTGAAACCTTTGGTTTTAAGATTCCTGAAACTGAAACCTTTGTTTTTAAGATTCCTCAAAGTTTTCAACTCCTCGATGTTTCGGTTGATCAAATGATCAAAAAAAAAAACGAAAATTTTAAAGAAATTTCCAACAAATTCACTATCATCGCCGTCAATTTTATTTACAAGAAACAAAAGTGTACTGCACGGATACTTCTACAACAAAGTCTCAGCGCAGACCCAGAACAATTCTAATGTAATTTTTAATTCTAAAAAAATTTTTCTTTATAACATTTCTAATCTTCACATGAAATCAAAATTTTTTGATTTTTAAGAATGAGAATTCACAACAACGTCTTAATTTCTAAATTCTCCTCCTCCTCACTCCTTTCGTTGTGACTTCACTTTTCTTTTTTTTTTTTCAAAATCATAAATTTACTTAATTTCACTGTGAAAATTAGAAAATAAGCTGCTTCCTTAGGGCATGGATCCTGTCTTCAACTGGAATCATTGAAAAAAACAAGACACTCAAACTAATCCATTCACTCAAAAAAAAAAAAACAACAAAAAAAAACAACAACTATAGTAACTGACTGACCAAGTAATCTCAAAGGATTAGATGATTACATTCATTGACTAGATAGCTCACTATGGGATTAAAACTCTTTCTTACTAAATACATTGTTGTTTTTCAACAATTTAGTAGTAGTAAAATCGAGTTTTTAAATCTCATGAATACTGGCAAAGGAAAAAACAAATCTTTTGTAAATTGCTCGTAAAACTAACGAAATAATAATTAATTAGCAAACGAAAGAAATTATTACAAGTTTCCTAACATAAAAATTAAATCATTGTACGCATTCACAACAAAAACAAAAAAAAAACTTTTTTTTTTTTTTTTTTGTTTTTTACATCAAAATTTAAGTAAGTCCAAATAAGAATGAATCCATTAGAATTAGTTCTTATTTGGCTAATTTTATTTGGATCGGAAGCAACCAATGATTAATTTCCAAATAAAGTTCTTGTCTATAATTTATAATAATTTACAGAAGTAAGTCGTGCTGCCGCTGGTCAATTTTTTAGTAGAAGTCGCCGTCTTCCGTTGGGTCGTATGAGAAGAACGATGGAGAGTTCATTGATGGAAATAGAAATGGTCGCTGTTGGTGGTGCTGAAACTAAACCAAAAAAAAAAAAAATTACAAAAAATTTTACATAATTTTTGAAAAAGAAAAAGAAAATCACCAACATAACAGTGTAATTATTCAAAATGAAGTAATTCAAACAAATTAGTATCAATTAGCTGGCATTAATTTGTTATGATTCATTTCATTAGTAATTCACACCTAAAAAAAGATAGTTTTTTGAAACTTAACGTACGTGATTTGACTTTTTTTTTTTTTTTTAAAGTTATATAAATTCTATTCGAAGTCGAGATGATTTTTAGCTGGTCTGAAAGGCTACAATAATAACAAAGACAAACACTTTAGACATTTTCACTTCAAAAACTGTCAAGCATGTCAAAGAAAGTAAAGTTTATCATTGTGAGAATGAAGAGAGGAAATGGAAACATGGACACAGGAAGTTACTTTCTTAGACTGACAGAATAATAAAGTTATATATAATATATAATATATTTTTGAAAAAGATGTCCATTTTATATAAAGTAGTTTCTAAAGATTCCCATTTTAGGCTTTGGGTTCTAAGGATTTAATAAATGATTTACTTACAGCTTCACTTGCTCCACGTGCTGTTGAGCTAGCACGTCCTCNTATATATAATATATAATATATTTTTGAAACAGATGTCCATTTTATATAAAGTAGTTTCTAAAGATTCCCATTTTAGGCTTAGGGTTCTAAGGATTTAATAAATGATTTACTTACAGCTTCACTTGCTCCACGTGCTGTTGAGCTAGCACGTCCTCGAGCTCTAAGTTTCGATACCGCCTGTTCAGATATATCTGCACGCTCCTCCCCTTCCTCGAGCTCTGTTTGGGCTTTTCGGAATTTAGCCAAGTTTAAGGCAGCAATTTCTTCCTGAAATTTTAAATACAAGTTAATAGCTGTACCCAAAGATACAAAAATCTTCCCTAAAATTTACATTTTTCAGAAGTAACAACTATTTTCTTGTTGGTCTTTTTTTTTTTGATTTTTTTTTTTATTTCTAAAAAAAAAACGAAACAAGAAAATAGTTGTACTTGAACAAATAATAATATTTTTTTTTGTTCATGATAAAGTTGGGAAGATTTTAAAATTTCATAATNTGATTTTTTTTTATTTCTAAAAAAAAACGAAACAAGAAAATAGTTGTACTTGAACAAATAATAATATTTTTTTTTTGTTCATGATAAAGTTGGGAAGATTTTAAAATTTCATGATTGTATTATGAATACTCACAGCTTCCTCAATCTGGCGCTTGTAGGTCTTGATTTTATTTTGCAATTTATCAACCAAATCTTGCATTCTTTCGTGATTCTTATGGTCTTCTTCTGCTTGGAACGTAAGCTCCTTGATTCGTCGCTCACCCTTACGTAAATTCTTTTGAGCATCGGCATGTCGACGTTGTTCACCATCTAATTCTTGTTCAATTGNTTTGATTTTTTTTTTTATTTCTAAAAAAAAAACGAAACAAGAAAATAGTTGTACTTGAACAAATAATAATATTTTTTTTTGTTCATGATAAAGTTGGGAAGATTTTAAAATTTCATAATTGTATTATGAATACTCACAGCTTCCTCAATCTGGCGCTTGTAGGTCTTGATTTTATTTTGCAATTTATCAACCAAATCTTGCATTCTTTCGTGATTCTTATGGTCTTCTTCTGCTTGGAACGTAAGCTCCTTGATTCGTCGCTCACCCTTACGTAAATTCTTTTGAGCATCGGCATGTCGACGTTGTTCACCATCTAATTCTTGTTCAATTGCTCGTACTCTTTCTTCTAATTTTGCAATTGTTCGACGACCACCTTTCAATGCTTCTCTCTCAGCTTCATCTAATCGTACTTGAAGTTCTTTCATCTGACCCTCAATTGCTTTTCGCATTTTCTCTTGAGCCTGTGCATGCTCTTGTTCTGCACGGAGCTCATCAGCCAATCGAGCAGCATCAATCATTGCCTTCTTAGCTTTTTCTTCTGAATTTCTTGCTTCGTTTACAATTTCTTCGAGGTCGGACTAAAAACGAAAAATGTATCCAATTATATATCAAATCAAAATTTTTGTTTCATTGAAATTAGTTGTTTTAATTTTTTTTTTAATTATTTTAAGTAACTACACTACCTGAAGAGTTTGGAGTTCTCCTTCGAGCTTCCTCTTGGCAGCAGCGAGTGAGCCAGCTTGAGCACTTAGCTGTTATAAACATACAAAAAAAAAGTCATTTAAGACTGAAAACTGAAAATAGGAAAACGTATTTATGAAATAGTAAAATCTTAAATCATGAGCATGACTACTAACCTCATTGATTTGCTCATGTGAATCGGTGAGTTCTGTTTCTGCTGCTCGCCTTGCCCGATCAGCTTGTTCCAAAAGAGTTCTAGATTCTTCAAGTTCATTGGCTAAAGCATTAGCTCTTCTTTCAGATAGTTGTAATTGCTCTCGAGTTTCATCCCTTGCTCGTTGCTCTTCTTCCAATTGAGCCTGAACTTCTTTGAGTTGTTGTTGATAACGCTTGATACTCTTTTGTGCTTCAGCGTTAGCTTTGTTTGAATGATCCAATGCAACTTCTAATTCATTGATATCTGATTCCAATTTCTTCTTCATTCGAAGTGCCTCAGCTTTTCCTTTAGCTTCAGCTTCCAAACTAGCTTGCATAGAGTCAAGTGCTCGTTGATGATTTTTCCTTGTATTCTCAAACTCTTCTTCTTTTTCTTGGATACGACGATCAATTTCTTGACGAACTTGAGATAATTCCAATTGACCACGAAGGACTTTGTTCTCTTCTTGTTCCAACGCAGACTCAGCTTCTTCAAGTGCTGCTTGGAGTTCTTCTTTTTCAGCCTCAAGTCGTTTTCTTGCTTTTTCCATTTCATGAATACTTCTTCCACCTTCTCCGATTTGATCCATAAGATCTTTGATTTCATCAGCCAAATTTTTATTCTCACGACGAACAGAATCCAGTTGTTCTTGTCCTTCTTCAAAAACGGCCTTGAGTCTGAAGAGTTCAGTTGAATAATTTCGACATTCTTTTTGAGAAGCATCCAATTCTGCAACCAAATCATCAACCTTTTGTTTCCATTCAGCAACAATTTTGTCAAAGTATTTCTGTTTCTTTTCCAATTGAGCAGCAAGAGTCTGAGCTCGTTCAACTTCCAATTGCATATCTTCCAATTCTGTCGACAAACGTTGTTTAATTTTCTCAAGAGCGACAACTTTTTGATTCAATGATTCGATTGTTTCTTCTGCTTCTGTCAAACGAGCTTGAAGTTTGCGCCTAATAATAACAAAAAAAAANGAAGTTTGCGCCTAATAATAACAAAAAAAAAATCCATGATATCCAATGATACACGAACATGATACTCAAATCCTTACTGCTCACTTATAGTCTCTAACAAAAACTTACTTAGATTCTTCGAGCTCTTCTACACGTTGAATTCCTTCTACTTCGTACTTTGTACGNTTAATTTTCTCAAGAGCGACAACTTTTTGATTCAATGATTCGATTGTTTCTTCTGCTTCTGTCAAACGAGCTTGGAGTTTGCGCCTAATAATAACAAAAAAAAAATCCATGATATCCAATGATACATGAACATGATACTCAAATCCTTACTGCTCACTTATACCCTCTAACAAAAACTTACTTAGATTCTTCGAGCTCTTCTACACGTTGAATTCCTTCTACTTCGTACTTTGTACGNTCTCTAACAAAAACTTACTTAGATTCTTCGAGCTCTTCTACACGTTGAATTCCTTCTACTTCGTACTTTGTACGCCACATTTGTGCATCAGCATTAGCTTTAATAAGTTGTCGTTGGAGATCAGCCTTAGATTCCACTTCTTCATCAAGCTGTTCTCGAAGTCCATCTAAATCATGTTCCACATTACGGAATTTACCTAATAGACTTGCTCTCTCTCGAGCTTCTTCATCTGCAATTCGTTTCGTATCTTCTAATTGTGTCGCAAGTGTCACTTTCAATTTATTCAGTTGTGAGATTTGCGACTCTGCATCCTCAAGTTGTCTCGAGAGATCTCCATTTTCAGCCTCTAATTTCTTCTTTCCTGCATCTAAATCACCTAAAGTTCTTGATGCATCTTCATATTTATGTTGAACTTCACCAAGATCATATTGTAGACTTTTGTTTAATTTTTCTTGTCCTGCTTTTTCATTGGTAAGATGGTCCATAGCTGCTCGAATATCATTGAGCTCACCAGCCATTTGAGAACGATCTTTTTCAGCCTTTGCTTTCATCTTATTCAATGTATCTATTTGTTCAGCCATTTCTGCTACAGCATCATTATGTTTCTTTCGGATATTTGCCATTGCTGACTCATGTTGAATATTAGCTTCCTCAACATCTCGTCTTAATTTGGAGAGTTCAGTTTCTCGTTTTTTGTTAAGTTCAATTTGAGCAGCGGTTGCACCACCAGCTTCTTCTAAACGCTCAGTCAATTCTTCTAATTCCCTTGAAAGGTCAGATTTTTGTTTCTCAGCTTTAGCACGAGCTTGACGTTCGGCTTCTAATTCTTCTTCAAGCTCTTCAATTCTTGCCTAAAAATGGACCAATAAATTTCAAAATTATGGATTAATAACTTAAAATTTAAATAATTATTACCTGTAATTCTTTAATTTGTTTCTGAAGTTTTCCAACTAATGATTGTTCCTCTTCTAATTTGGAAGTGAGAGCAATAATTTCTTTATCTTTTCTTTGAATTGTTTGTTCTAATTCTTTTTTATTCCGTTCAAGATCAGAAACAGCTTCTTGGGTTAGTTTCAGGTCACCTTCAATTTTTCTCTTTGATTTTTCAATATCACCACGGAGTTTCTTTTCACGTTCCAATGAGTCTTCAAGTTCATCCAAAGTCTGTTCAAGTTTTGCTTTCACTTTATTCAGATGNTTCTTTTCACGTTCCAATGAGTCTTCAAGTTCATCCAAAGTCTGTTCAAGTTTTGCTTTCACTTTATTCAGATGATTCACTTTGTCTTCTGCAGCCTAAAAAATAATAATAATAAAAACATACACTATCGAGTATCGACTATCATCTAAATCAAAATGACTTTCTCATTCTCAAGGTTATCAACTTTCTCTTATAACCTTACCTGTAAATCTTNTTCTTTTCACGTTCCAATGAGTCTTCAAGTTCATCCAAAGTCTGTTCAAGTTTTGCTTTCACTTTATTCAGATGGTTCACTTTGTCTTCTGCAGCCTAAAAAATAATAATAATAAAACATACACTATCGAGTATCGACTANTTCACTTTGTCTTCTGCAGCCTAAAAAATAATAATAATAAAACATACACTATCGAGTATCGACTAATCATCTAAATCAAAATGACTTTCTCATTCTCAAGGTTATCAACTTTCTCTTATAACCTTACCTGTAAATCTTCAGCAGTCTTCTGGTTGATCTCTGACATGTGCTTCTTTTCTTTATTGAGTTTATTGATAAGTTCATCTTGTCTAGCAATCTCATCATTTAGACTACGAATCTGATGATCTTTGGTAGCTTTGTCAGAATCCAATTTACTTAGATTTAGTTCCAAATCTTCAGCATCCTTTCGTAATCCTGAAAGTTCTTGTTCAAGTTTCTTTTTCTGTTGAAAGAGTTGATTTCGAGAATCTTCTTCAGTTTGAAGTCTTTCTTGGGTATCCTAACAAAAGAAATAACAAAGTATGTAAATTACATTCAGATCTCTATCAAGCCTGACAAGTTTTTTACATTTTTCTTACTCCATAGTCTTCATTCTTATTCACAAGTAAAGAATAAAGAATATAGAATATCTTAAAAAAAACGGAAACTTTCTACTAAAGATCGTCTCAAGGGAAAAGTTATTTACTAAAGAATCTATCACATCTGTCAATTTACCAATCTGCTATCAACTTTACAAAATCCCTATTCAACTTCTTATAACCCAACTTCATATTTTTGGTTCTCATTGGCTAATAAAAATAAACCTAAGTTGAAGTAAATTTCGTCGAAAGCAATTTGTCATCAGGAAATTTGTGAAAGAGTAGAAAAAACTTATATATATAAAAAAAAAAAACTTATACCCAACGTACTAAAAAATTATCCTTTCATCTTCAAATGACATGAGATTTTTCAAATAATTTACTCCAATCATCAGTACTTTTTTTTTCTTACATAATATTCAATATCTACTTTCTCTAAGAATAGAATTGTTGAACAGTATTCTATCTAAAATCTAAAGACATCTACTACTTCATCATATCAATGATTGATGATGATCAGTATGAAAGGAAAGGAAGTGATCTCAAATTTTTTTTAAATTTTCTTCTTCTTTTCATAAAATTTTTTAACATTTTTAGACTCCAAGGTGCAGCTGTTATTAGAAAAAAGNCATCTACTACTTCATCATATCAATGATTGATGATGATCAGTATGAAAGGAAAGGAAGTGATCTCAAATTTTTTTTTAATTTTCTTCTTCTTTTCATAAAATTTTTTAACATTTTTAGACTCCAAGGTGCAGCTGTTATTAGAAAAAAGAAAAAAAAAGAAGATAAAATGGAACATCTACCTACGCAAGATTATGATCAAAGAGTATATTGCAGTACCGGCTCTATTAAGATTTCTAAGATTATTATTATGTCTCCTTGATTTTAAAATTGAACCCACACATTGATACCACCGTGGAGATGTGAGATGCCTGTTATGAGATACTTTAAAAAAAAAAAAGTCTATCTCTCACCTATTCAAAGCAAAATAAGTCTTTTCTTCTACAAGTATGTCAACTTATGCATCTAAATATAAACTTTATACATTTGTGTCAGATAGCAACGTAACGATATTCGTTATCTTTTAAGCACCTTTTAAGCATAACAGTCATCTTTTAACAATCTCACAAAAATGGTNAAAAATGGTTTAAAAAAAAAAAAAAAAAAAAAAAAAAAAAAACATTGAATAATACAGCTACACAGCTATAAATAATACATACTATGAAAACACTCTCTCGAAATGTCAAAATATCAATTTTATATTGATTTTTTGACGAAAAGAATCTACAAGGTACAAATTAAAAAGTGTAAAAATTTACTTCTGAATTCTGAAGAATAACCAAAAAATTTTATAGTAACTCTTCCATTATTTTTCTTTTCTTTTAGATTTGTTCCGATTCTACAAAAAAAAATTTTTTGAATTATTTCAAATCCACACAAATTTCAAACTTCAAATTCAGCTAATCATAATTGAATTATTCAGATATGTTTCAAATGTTAGATTTGAAATTTCTTGAAGAAATCTTATAATTTTGAAACCTAGTTCAAAATTTAGTTCGAAATTTTTAGTTTATCTCCCCCATATTGATTATTTTATCAATAAAAATTTTATTCGAACTACAAAAAAAAAAAAAATCGAATACACTTACAGAGAGCTGTGACTCCAAATCCGATTTTTGTGAATTGAGCTTTGTTATTTTTTCTTGGACATCACCAAAAGCACCTTTCTCTGATTCTAATTTAGCTGCAAGTTCGGCTTTCTCTGCAAGAATTTTTGCAGTCTTTTCTTGAACATCTTTTTTACATTGTTCTTCCTTTGCATATGCTTCTTCTGCTTTCAATGCTTTCTCCTCCAATTTCTGTTTACACAAATTCATTTTGTCAAAATACTCAAGATTTGAAGGACCTAAATCTAAATCTAAAGGTGTCAAGAGATCCTCCAAACCACCCATTATAAACTCAAGAAAGTTATCACTCAAACCGAATTAATCCAACCCAACCCAATACTACTCTTACGTATTGCAAAAAAAAAAAAATAAATAAATAAAATAACTACAAATAATCAGATCCTCAGCTCTCCTAACCCTAACAATTTAAAATTGAACAAAAATTTCTAAAAAAGTTGACACAGTGAAGCCCAACTGCTCAATTAGTACTGTGAACTTGGTGAATAAGAAAGATTGTTGAATCAACTATCCTTCCGCCCACAGTTGGCTTCAGTCACCAAAGAAAGTCTCCTAAAGAAGGTTTTTTTTTGGGTTGGGTTAAATATAAAAATTATGTCCGACTGCTGACTTTTAAGGATCAAGAAACGACGGAAGGTGAAAAAAAAAGTATAATTTTTTTTATATACTAAGTAGAAAAAAAGAAGGTATTTTTAAAATTTTATATGATATTCGTTTCATGCTCGCTTCATTCGGATTTCAGGTCCCACATCATCAATAATCTCCTCCTGTGTACAGAGAGAGGTTAAGAACTGGTTAAAAGGAAATTGGCATGGCGTCACTGACAAAAAACTAAAAAATCTATAGAAGAAAAAAAAAAAAAAAACTAAGGAAACGAGGTTATAAAAACTGAGCCAGTTGTTCGATGATGGAAACTGTATATAATTATAATAATCTGCATTTCCCTTTACGACGGAAGTTACAGNCAGCCAGTTGTTCGATGATGGAAACTGTATATAATTATAATAATCTGCATTTCCCTTTACGACGGAAGTTACAGAAGATTTTTTTTCTTTCGGGGAAATGGAACAGGTGTAGTGAGCATTAGTGTAAATTATGGATGACACTGAAAGATGAGTAGGATGTTTGGTGAGACTTTTTTTTATATACCTAAACCTAAAAGGATTTTAAAATTTCAAAATTTCAATTTTAAAAATTCATAAATGAAAGCGTACTTTTTCATTTTGAATAAATCCATTTTTAAACCTTTTATGGAAATTATAATACTTCTTTATGGATGGGGATGGAGATGGGGAGAGAGAGNAGGATTTCCCAAAAAAAAAAAAAAAAAATTTTTTTTTAATTCAAATTAGTCAATTAGTTTTGAATATTCATTTTGTTCGAATCTGATTTGTTGAATTTAAATTTGAATTTCTTTGATTCCATCCTTATTGAAAAACCCTGTACTTCAAAAAAAAAAAAAAAAAATTTTTTTTTGTAATTAAAAAAATTTTATTTTTTAATTTTTGTAATTTCAAAAAAAATTTCAAAATTACCAACAATATCATAAAAAATCACACTCACTTTCATTTCATCTTCGATCTTAGAAGCACTCAGAAGTGGTTTGACCTTCTGCCACAGTTTGAACCATGCCCATGTCCTCAATTTCAAGTATCCTCTCAAGCTTCGTTGAATCACTTGTAATGCGATACTGTAAAATATATTAAAAAAAAAGATGTTTATACCAAATTTTTATAACCATAAATTTTTATCAAATTCTTATAATCATAAATTTTCAAAAAAAAAAAAAAAAATTACCGTTGATCCTGAAGACGTTTGTACTCCTTCATTGCAAGATAATTTCGTATATTTGATTGCATCCAAGTGAAGATCGTGGTGAGACGCTCATCTCNCCAAGTGAAGATCGTGGTGAGACGCTCATCTCGAACTTCTTCAAGTTGACCCAAAACCCCAGCACGGAAGAAGACCTGAAAAATTCCAAATTCCATGTTGAAACAACAAAAAAACAAAAAAAACAAACAAACAAGCAAAGCAAATCATTGAGTAGCCAGTATTTCCAAATAAGCATTTTGAACACCCTCAACAACTAATTAGTAACTAAATAACTGATCTTAGACTAGAATTTTGAAAAATATTCTAGTTTACTTTTTTTCTCTCCAAAAGTTCTGTCATATGTATAATTATTGCAAAATTTCCAGTAATATTTGAAATCCAAGCATAAAATCAACCCCCCCCCCCCCCAAACAAATTTTGTTAATAATGAAATGAATAACACAACACAAAATATGAAAAAATTTTTTTTTGTTTTTGCCTTTGTAGATCCCAATCTGAACTGTTCAGGTTCGAGATTGATAGCAGTCAAAATAATATCAGCACATTTTCTTCCATCGTCAACTTTGGAAACTTGTGCAGGGGCCAAGATTTTGTACCTTATGTGTTTGATTCGAGTTTATGAATCAGAGACACAGGTGGAACAAACAGACAAAAAGAAAAAAAAAATAATAACAAATCAATACACAACACAACAATGACTAAAACTTGATATAAAAAAAAAAACTCAAAACTGAGATCAAAAAGGCTCCAAAATTTTCTTTTTGGAGTTCAAAACGATTCTTTTGAATCGTTCGATTGTTGTAGTTTTTTTCACTAAATTACGCTAATCGTTTTTAAATTCAATTTTAAAACATTAGATCCAAAAGGACAAGGACAGACGACACTTTTCGACAGTGTTTTAAGGAATTTTGTATAAATATTCCTTATATATTTTTGGGAAATAAAAAATCCACTGTCACTCGGTCAAAAAACGACGTGGAAACCAGGATAGGACAACGTGCCTTTGTATGACCCAATCGAAACTTATCAGCTTCCAGTTCAATTGCATCGAAACAACATTGGGCACACTTCTTGTCGTCTGTCTCTTTTTTCATTTTTTCTGGGGCTAAGATTAAGTACCTTGAAAATATAGAAGAAAAAAAAATAAAGAAAAGTCAATCATGATCAAATGTAAAAATCAATACAAAAATGTATATAAATTCTGAAATTTTGAGTATAAGATTATAACAATCATTCAAATTTTATGCAATGATATTTTTTTGAAAATTAATTCTAATCTCAATTACAAATATTTCTTACCTGTGCTTGAAATCTGGATAGACCATTCTGTTTGGAAATCCTTTCCGACAGATACGAATACCTTCAAGTACACCATTACAAGTCAATTGATGCATAACCAAATGAGAATCAATCAAACCTAGAAATAAATAAAAATATATCAAATTAGAACTCAAAATCAAGAAGAAGAATGAAAAAAAAAAAAAAAATACCAAATTAGTACCATTTTTGAGTAGAAACTATTAATTTAAATTTAAATTACAGTAGAAATTTCTTACCAGCTTGTTTCAATTCATTAGGAATGATACAACGAATGAAATGTGGAGACGTTGCTTGAAGCGTTGTCATCAGGTTGTTCAATTGTTCCTAAAAAAAATCAACAATTGATATTTTAATAAAATTACAAAATTTTTTAATTTCAATTACATTTAAAAAATCCACATCACAATCAAACTTCAATTGGTTAGCTCAATGTTAAATGCTAATCCAAAATCAAAATCAAAATCAAACGAAAACTCTGAGTGAGTTTATTAGGATATAATGGTATACAAAGGTCAAAGATTAGTTATTAAAAATTTTTTTTTTTTCGAAAATTTTAGAAAATTTTCTATTATTTTCTATATAAATACTTAAGCGTGTAACTTAGCAATTTGTATTTAAATTGCAAAAATTTCATTCCAATTTGGTTTGGAAGTAAGATGAATTTGAAACAACAACAACAACAAAAAATACTTAGACAATCTCCGTGTCTAGTAAATTAACTGTGAGAGGATGTTCATTATAAGAACCCTTTGATTATGATTAACACGGTCGACGTAGAGTATAACTGGACAATAAAAAAGACAACATTTTCAAAATTATGAAAATTTCAATCAGTCATTTTGATTTTTGAAAACATGAATTTCAATTCTAAATTTTTGACTGTAACAAACCCTGTAAGATGATGAAACTGTGGCGAAACCAGAACCTTTCTTTGCACGTCCACCTGTACGTAATGACGTTGAAAATTTGATAATTAATTATAATTATTCTTGGAAAAAGTATTTTTTTTTTTTTAAATCTGGACTACTTATAATATTTACAAAATTTTGGATTATTTTGATTTTTAAAATTTCCCAACTTTAACCTATTGTAATCTTTGATCAAACTACAGCGAAAACAAAAGCTTCCGCATATTCGAAGCGAAGCAAGCTTCCGAATTATGAAAAAAGTTAACAAATTTGTTTTAGAAGCTTGAAAAAAAAAAAAAATTTTTTTTCACAAAAAATTATAATGTTAAAACGAGCTCAGCACAAAAAGTTAATATAATGATTTTTGGTAAGTTTTTTTTTTTTTTTTCTGTAAAAATTACCCTGTAGAGGGCTGAAACCGTTTGGAAGGCTGAACCCTTCGCACGTTTACCACCTTGAAACAAAAAACGATTAAATTTTTTTTTAATTTTCTAATTTATGCTGCTTAGTCGAAGTGCTGCCCAAAATATACGAAATTTTTAAAGATTTAAATAATTTGCAAAGTAATGTTCAGATTCAGATTAGATTTTCTGAATCTTTACATTGGACTACAATAATCAGTTACCTTTGCCACCACCGTCGTCTTTACCACCAGATTGACCTGGATGATCAATAAAGATTTCTTTGATAAGATCATTCTCTCCCTTTTTGAATTGGTCCACAACAGTGTCATTGAGTGGATCCTTGTTCTTCTCAAGCCAATTGGTGATATTGTAAGGCACCTGAAGTCAATCAAAATCAAAATTATGCAAAAATCTAAAAAAGGATGTACTGATTGTTAGTTTTGAAACTAAAAAAAATACATGTGCTAAATTTTTTGCAAAAAAAAGGGCGTCCAGATGGTTGACATCAACTTACAGTTCCAGCATAATGGACAATTGAAAAGTGTGCTTCAGTACAACCAGGTTTAGCAGGTTTCGGTTTTACAAAGTTAGGTGACTTGCCCAAATGATTGTTCTTCAATTTCTCACAGAAGGTTTGATCTGTAGCTTTTGGAAACATAGATTCTTCTTCAAGAATGGAGAAGATACCCATTGGCTAAAACACAAAAGGTTATAAAATTTTTTTGAGTTTACAATGGAATATTTAACACTTATGATTTCCACATGATCAACACATACTTTTTCCATAAGCTCAATACAAGCTTGGAGATCCATGCCAAAATCCATAAAGACCCAATCAATTCCTTCTCTTTTGTACTCTTCTTGCTCAAGAACGAACATGTGATGGTTGAAAAATTGCTGGAGTTTTTCATTTGTGAAGTTAATACAAAGCTGCTCGAAACCGTTATACTGAAAACAAATATAGTCAAGTTAGTCAAGTAGGCGAAAACAAGTCGTTTTTTTTTAAGTAAGAAAATGGCGATGGATATGACAGGTCCTTACATCAAAAATTTCAAATCCAGCGATATCCAGTACACCAATGAAGTGTTGACGCTTTTGTTTTGTGTCAAGTGTGACATTGACTTTCTTGACTAACCATTTAAAGAGTCTGTCATACATACCCTTGCCCATGGCACCGACAGAGTATGATACCTATTATATTTGGATTTATATAGAATATTTTCAATAAACGACACTTACTTTTCAAATTGAAAACAACAATAATTGTTGATAATTCCTTACTTGATCTTTATTACGTCCTTGTGTGACAAACTCATTTCCAACCTTGATTCTAGGCTTCAATAAATTTTTGTACAAGTCTGCAGGTTCAACTCCCAGGAGCTTTCCTACTCGTTCACCTTCCTAAAAGATCGAAAAATTTATTATTACAAATTATGACAATGTAAGATTATAATATAACATTATTTATATATTATTAAATAAAAACTTACAACTGTGCCGTCGGCTTCTGCTTGTTCTTCTCGACCTCTTTGTTTGAACTTCATTCCACCCATGTGCATAACAGCAGCGGTGATTTTGTAGATGTCTTCCTTTTCTGTCTTGCTGAATCCCAAGATATCAAAGGCTTCCTATAATTATATCATCAAATTTTTATTAAAATCAAATCAAAAGGAATATATTAAAACAACTCAAAGGACAGCAAGAAGAAATGCACAGCAAACAGCAAAGCTAAAGTTACGCTAAATCAAAATGAAAGCATAGCGAGAGGTTTAAAGCTAAAAAAATTAAAGCAGGGAAACATTGCTGAGAATGTAAACTAGCTACGTAGAGTGATGTACTGAATTTGAGGATTGACATTTGTCAACCTCATCAAACTTACATCCGTGACAACAAATTCTTCACCATCATCCACACCTGGGATTGTTGTTTTCCCTTGTGAGACGAAATGATAGTCTTTTACATTGTTGCTCAGCAAGCAAATTTCTACAGAAAATTTTAAGTCAGAAGAGCAGGATAAAGTCAAAATAATCTCACACGAACAACAATCTATTAAAATACTAAAGATCTGAAAAGCCTAAAAAAACTGATGACTATTATTGTGAGCTATTCAAAAAAAATTATCAAACAATGGCACCCGAATTAATGGGAGGTTTGTAGAATGAATCGAATTGAAACTCAAAATCAAACCAATCGAATCTTATAAAAGGACAAAAAAAAATTCAAAAGGAAGTAGTAGTTGATTGGTTGATGGTTAGGATTTTCTGGTACTCACATCCGTGGCAACAAATTCTTCACCATCGTCTACACCCGGGATAGATGTTTTCCCTTGTGAGACATAGTAGTAGTCGGTGACATTGTCACTCAAACAACAAAAGTCTAATGGAAAGAAAATGGGAAACAATTATGACTGCTTAAATTCGCGTACTAAATTCTCCTAAAGTACTTTGGTACCTTGTGTAATTAGTTACACCTTAACAAGACTGAATTATTGATTTAAAATATGGAAACGAAAAGTTAGATGGGTTCATTGAATAAAAATTTAAGCTTACCCTTTACACCTTTGACAGCACCAGACATCAATTGATAGAAAACATGGTAGGATCGTTCCAAAGGTTGTTGAGAGATGACACGAGCCTTCTCCAATAAATCTAAAGTTATGATGTTTATTAGAATTTACTCAAGCAAAAATGAATGATAGCCCTTACAAGTTTCAATATCAGCTCCAGCCAGTTTTCCAGTAACACCGAAATGAATACGGATGAATTTACCCTGTGATGCGAGAAGAAATTTATCAAATCTCAATTCAATGAATTCTATTTTACATTAAAAACTTACGAATCTTGAAGAGTTGTCATTACGCGTTGTTTTGGCGTTACCGAAAGCTTCAAGTACAGGCTATAAAACATTGAACAAAACACAGCCCATTGATTTTAAATGGTGACGGATAGGATAAGTAGTTATTAAACTTACGTTGGTTTGAACAACTTGATCTTCAAGAGATCCCTGATACATGTAAAAACACAAAAGTTATTAATTTTAATCAATACCGTGTAGAGTAATTTATACTAACCTTTTTGCTGTCGTCTTTCTTTCCACTGGCACCCACAGCAGCAAAGTATGCAATGACTTTCTTCGTGTTTTCAGTTTTTCCGGCACCAGATTCTCCTCTACAAAACAATATCAAAAAGTTGAGTGTTTAGCAATTCAATTGAAAATTTAATTAAATTTTTTTCGAAATAACAATAGGTCATTGTTATTTCGAAATTAAAAAAAAAATTAAGAATTAACAAAAAATTCACAAATTATTGCGATTAACCAAATTCACAAATTATTGAGATTTCGTAAACAATTTCAGAACAAAGGAATTCCGTTTTCAAATTTCAAAATTTTAAATTTCCCAAATTTTTTTTTAAGAATTTGAATTTCTTTCTTTAGGCGCTGGCGACGGCGGCAAATTCCTCACTTTTTGAATTTAATTTATGCACCGACATTCCATTAAAATACAAAATGAGCCTTTGTGACAAAACTCGGCAGTTTGTAATTCCGCCTCCAGGCTAAGGTTCAAGCTCACTCGGGCTCTTCTGTGAATACAACAAAACCAATAAGGTATTGGGGTGAACTATCTTGTGTAAATTGAAAATTTTTAGTCAGACTAAATGGATAATATTTTATAGAGAGCGAGCAGAGGCAAATTAAATTTTTTAACGAGCTCGACAATAATCCAATAGAACATTTTCAAAAGAGCCTGAGCCTGAGTAGAACCCTAAGGAAGAATTTAAAAAAAGAAATGAAAAATCCTGAGCGCGAGCAGAGTCCAAGGGTACATTTTCAGAAAAAGCCTTAAGAAAAGATTTTCAAAATACCCCAAGAAGAGGCTAAAGCCCGTTACATACTTTTACCAAAACTAGCTTTTTCAGAACAATTATCCTGAAACAGTTTGGAAAATTAATCTATACTATTTCATTTTGTTGTTGTTATGTTTTCGTTACGTTTTCGTTACGTTGGTTGGGAAAAAATTTTTTTTTCTTTTCTAAAAAAAAACATACAACAATACACACTTTGTCTTTTTATTACGAACTCCGCTCGTCTTGTGAAGTTAAGCCGTTTCTACTTTTTCTGGAAAAATAACAGAAAAAGTATGTATTGATCATCCAATTTAAATTCCTTGTGACAATTTTATAAAAAAGAAAACACGATGATTTGAAAAAGCATGTACCAGGAGTAACGCTGGTTTTATAGTTCACGTTCTGCTACCGTCCTATAGCACAAATGTAATAAGAGTCTAATTAAACAGCCAATTCAATTTTTATCCCATAACAACAACCAAAATTGTTGTGAAAACTTATTAAATCACTCTGCATTTGTTCTGGAGGACGCTAGAAGAAAGTGAACTATAAAACGAGCGGTAAGTGAGCATTTTGAAAAGAGCATAAAAGAGCCCTATCACGAGAACATCCAAATGGAGCAATTTTTAAATAGACCGAGTCCGAGTCCAAGTAGACTCCAAAGGAACATTTATTTTCAAATGAGTTCGAGCAGAGTCCAAAAAATTGTTCTTTTTTTTGAGCCCGAGCGCGAGCAGAGCCCAAATTTCAACGCTGAGCTTTGGAATTTGTGCAATTTCATCATCCAGCTGGACCAGTACGGTTCACCGCTTGTTACTACGCTCACAAAACGATAGAAAGTCGCTGATAAGGAAGGAAATTACGCTTTCAACCTGAAGTCAAGAAGCAGTGGAAGCCTTCAATCATCATCTTGTCAATTTGGTAATTGATCAAGATTACCTTCTTCATTTACGTTACGTTTTATGTAAAATTGTAAGTTACGTAAGGAGCGCAAAGACAACTATTTCATTCCGATTTAAATCTCGATACACTTGCGCTAAACTCTTGAATTCGACGAAAAGGTACACATACTGCTGTGGAAACTTTGTGTTTTAAGTAATGCTGGGCTTTAAGGAACCTATGAACCTAAAATACTTGGGAAAAGTTATTTTGTGAGCTTCCTAAGCCAGGTTATTAGGATCCAAAAGCCCACACCTACACGTCCACACATTTACTAAAGTAAAAAAAAAAACTTGGAAGAAAAAAACAAAAATTTCCAGCCTACCATTTCGTCGAATGATAATGGGATTAGATAGATTAATTGCCTTACGTGATCAACATGGACTGGTTCTCATGATCTGTGAATCAAGCAAAAACAAAAATTTCAAATTACATCCAACATATTGGTTTTCTTCCAACGATCCCAGCGCCAGCATCAGTATCATACTTCCCTCTAACAATTTCCAATTTCCATACGTTTATGATAAGTAATAAGATATTTCTAGTTTTTTTTTTTTATAAACTTGAAAGTTTCAAAACCGTGTGCATTATCAATTGATGTGTCTATGATTGGTAGAAACCAAAAATAGATATTTTCGATGAAAAAAGCCTATCCAGTCAGCTACCTAGTCAGGCAGTCGTTACCAATTCCTCCTAACCTTTATAGGAGTTTTAAAAATCTTAAGATCCTATATTTGAGCAAGTATATATGGTAATAACGAGTAATGAAATGCCTAGAGCGTATATAACTCTCAAATACCCTATATCACTCAAGTCATTGAGTTAGGATCCATTCAAGTTAGATAAAATAAAACCCTAATACAAATAACGTATAGTTGGAGGGGAGAAAATACAAATTCCAAAATTGAAAATTACGTTTACGCTCTTCGGTTCTGACTTCAGAGGTTGGTTCCTTCCTGTTCTCAAAACTTTTTTTTGCTCTCTACGTAGTACAGTAGAAAAGAATGGAGGCAAGGTGCCAAAATGAATCCAAATAAAAGGTCTAAAAACTTGGGTTTATTTTAGGATAGAGCAGATCCATTTATGGACACGTATAAGCTCTCTTTCCAATCTTTTTAAACCGTCTGAAAAACATTATTATCTTATTCTCTGAGCACTTTTTACCTCACCACGACAGCATATTTTCATTGCGTAGGAATGAAAATACGCGTCCAGGGAGAAACTAAAAGTTTCAGATACGAAAAGTTTGACTTTTTAACTTCCTGCGTATATAAATGAAATACTTTGTAAGAAAAAGAAAGATCTTTAAAAAAAAAAATTGCTTATTCCCAGTTCCCATTGGTTCTTAAAACTTTTTTTTTTTTTTTTTTTTTTTTTATGAATGAGAAACAGAAGCTTAAGAAACAGCGTGTTTTGAAATTATTCAAAACACAGTTTCCTACTTCTATTCATTTGAAAAGACAAGTTATAATTACATTTTATAAATCTTTCATTCCTTGTTAACTATATTACTAATCTCTCTAACCTAATCCGTTTTTTTTTGTTTTTTTTTTCTTCAGAAATCCACCAAGAAAATCCAAAGTTTTATGAATACATGAGTCTCGAGGGGAAGTGTGAGCCTGTGACCTTCTTCCACTCTATCAATTTTCATTTCTCCTGGTTAGCTCTAGCTCTAGCTCCTGGGTTCAATTTTGCTGGCAAACTTTTTTTTTTTTTTTTTTTTTTTTTTTTTTTTTTGCAAGTCTACCTTAGAACTTTTGAGTCTGGCGCAAATGCAAAGTAATCCATTCAAAATTATCATGGATGAAATCCTAAACAGTTTTTCCTAGTATAGTTTCGACAGATTAGCACCTTTCAAACAGGAAATGATTTAATCTATGTGAATGTGTGGGTAGGTGTGGTAGTAGTAAGTGTGATGTGTGAATGTGAATATAGGTAAACTTGAGAGAAAAAAAAATGAAAAAATAAGAAGTTAGACTTACTTGTTAACATGTCAGAGTAAGCTCCATCAGAAATAGCAAATAGATGAGGTGGGACTTCATTTCGCCTTCTACCTTTGTAGATTTGAATAACACGATTTGTATAGATTGGGTATCGCTTGTATGGATTGATAGCAACACAGAACAAACCCGAATAAGTCTATATAAAAATTATGAGAAGGAATCAATAATATTAATTTTATGTTGGTTAATTGGTTAGGATATCATAATTATATTTATAGTATGTATTCAAAATTTTAATATTTGTAGTACTACAATTCAAAATTTTAAATTTTTGAATAGTTTAAAATTTTGAATTACTAACTCCTCCCTTTTTTGGGAGGAGTTAGTGAGAATTAAAAAATTTTTGGAGAAAATTTTATATCCATTTGGTTTGGTTTAGTACTAAAGTTCACTGATAAAAAAAAGTTCTAGATACGAAAATAGTAATTTACTGACAAGGATTTTTAATCTGGCATGTTTCTACCTTCTTTTCAGTCTTCGAAAATACCCGGATTTTAACTTTTCGGGTTAGAAAAAAAAAATCTGGAGGCTTTAAATTTTTTTTTTTTTTTTTTTTTCAGAGGAAGACAGAAATAGGTCCGAGGTAGGGATGAAGCACATTCTTTTCTATACATAGACGCCTCATTTATTTGCAGTCTTTTTTTTTTTTTTTTGCTCTTCCTTCTTTCTAGTGTATTCTATAAGTTTCAAAGTTTCATAGGACGAAAAAAGTTTGATCTTTTCTATCATCATTGTTAAAAAATTTTACTATCAAANTTTTTTTTTTTTTTTTTTTTTTTTTTTTTTCAGAGGAAGACAGAAATAGGTCCGAGGTAGGGATGAAGCACATTCTTTTCTATACATAGACGCCTCATTTATTTGCAGTCTTTTTTTTTTTTTGCTCTTCCTTCTTTCTAGTGTATTCTATAAGTTTCAAAGTTTCATAGGACGAAAAAAGTTTGATCTTTTCTATCATCATTGTTAAAAAATTTTACTATCAAACTTTTTGTCAGAGTTCATACAAAGGATATTATTTTCATTTTCTCCAAAAAATTTCAGAAATTCAAAATTCCCATTGACATCTGCCAAGATAAATGAGAGATCAAAGAAATGTGGATCTAATTGTCATGTTTTTAAAAATCCTCTCTTTTTTGTTATTAGAGTGAATATATTTAAGTTTGTTTTTTTTTTCAATGATTTTATGAAATTTTATAAACTGAATTATTGTATTTAAAAAAATTTTAAACAGGAAATCATTATAATAGACCACATTACACCTCTTTGATGATCTCTTTGCTAAACATTAAAATCATAAATTACTTATCAAAAAGTTATGAAATAGAGTAAAATAACACAAAGGATCTCTCAACGTGTGTAACCAAGTTGAGATTTTTTTTTGTAACTAATTAACCATATAAGTTGTTTCTCAGATCCATGTCTAAAGAAAAAGTAAAGGATTTTGAAATTTTAAGTTTGAAATTACCATTATTTTTGTTTGTTTGTGTNTACTTATCAAAAAGTTATGAAATAGAGTAAAATAACACAAAGGATCTCTCAACGTGTGTAACCAAGTTGAGATTTTTTTTTGTAACTAATTAACCATATAAGTTGTTTCTCAGATCCATGTCTAAAAAAAAAGTAAAGGATTTTGAAATTTTAAGTTTGAAATTACCATTATTTTTGTTTGTTTGTGTTTTTTTTTAGTAAAAAAAAGTTTATTTTTTGGAGAAAGTGTTGAAAAGATGATGGATTTGAGAAATCAAAGGTTGATTGGTTACCTGTTTGTATGGAGGTAACCAATTACATTAGTTGTAATAACTTAGGACTACATAATCAAAACAAGTTGAAAACTCACAGTACAGTTGACTGTCCACAACAAGTGAATTTTTCCAAAAAAAAAAAAAAAATGTCTTTGATTGATTCAAGTTGACATTTTCTAAAAAAAAATAGGTGTTTTTTTTTGTAAAAAAAATTAGACCGTTCTGTAGGCCAAAGCGTTGAAGTAGCCATGCAGGGAAATATAAACACAAAGTAGAAGCTAATTCTTATTAAATTCATACAATAGTATCAAATTTTAAACTAGGTACTGAAGGTTAAATACCTAGGTAACAATGTAGTTATGTAAAAATTAAAATGATGGAAATCAATCAGTCAATTTCTACTTTCTACACAAGAACCATGTGTTAGTATTAGTATTAGCTTCTTCATATTTTTTTTTGTTTTTTTTTTAGAACCAGGCAAAATTGGGTACAATCGAATTGAGTCTAGCTGCTTCTGCAATTTTTCTAAAAGTGAATTTTTGGGGGGGGGGGGGATTTGTTAACTTACGTAGATTAGTTTTGTATAGTAACGTTGTTTGAGGTTATGGAGAACGGAAGCGTCATTGAGATATGTTAAGTTTGACATATCCTCAGCTTTTTCATATTTTGGTGGATTCACTTGTGTGACAAGATCTTTTTTGTAAGTTTTTTCCTAAAGATAAAAAAAAAGAATTAAAAAATATGAAATTTTTTAACTTACGTAAATTAATCTAGCGTAGTAACGTTGTTTGAGATTGTGTAAAACAGCAGCATCACTCAAATAAGTCATATCAGCCATATCCTCAATTTTTTCAAATTTTGGAGGATTGACTTGAGCTAAGGTGTCCTTCTTTACGGTCTTCTCCTAGAGTTGATTGGTTAAATTATGTCGATTAAAAAAGTTATTTTTTTTTTTATTTTTGTAATCAAAAAAAAATTATCTGATAGATGCAAAATGGTTTGCAAATTTTTGAATTTTTTTTTTGGGGGTNTTTTTTTTTTGCAGGTGAACGTAGAAGATAAAAATTATTTGGACTTACTTCTCCAGCAGTAATACCTACGGTGATCATATCTCCCTTCGTACCCCTAATTTCACCAAGGACAAACCCTTCCTTATCATCCGGAACCCAGCAAGCTTTCTTGGCATCATAAGGTTTCGTTTGATCAATTCTCTTCTGTTCCAAAGAAACAAAAAGGAATTCCGTAGGGTCTGGATCAGGACCCACAGATTTCTTTTCTATAACCATCTTTGACTCAGGTGATGTTGTTCCTCAACTCGTTAAGTTAGAAATAAGACGACGACTTCGTGAACAGCACTCGATGAAAATTGAACAGCCCTTGAGCCTTCCTATTAAAATAATTCAGATGGGAATTAATTAAAAAATTTCCTTCGAAAAAAAAAAATCACTTCACTTTTCAATCTCATTTCTTGATTTTTATTTTATTTTATTTTATTTTAAGATTAAGATTAAGATCAAGATCAAGAGATGAGAGGGAATAAGAAAAATTTGAGTTGTGAATAGAATGAATTCCAATCCAAAGATCCAGCAGTAGAGTCCATTAAATTAATACTCTCACATGAAGTATTATAGACACTTTTTTCAATTTTTATTATTATAAAAATTTTGAATTTTTTTTGAAAAATTTTTTTTTGAATTGAATTATTGAATTGAATAATATGTAAAAAATTGGAGAATTCTAGACAGAAAAGTAATTTGTTAGTTTTCATGTCTCAATTTCTTTTCACTCCACTTGAGGTATAAAAATTTGAAATTTTGTGGTCTAGATAATTGCTGTTCTTTGAACTGGAACTCTACTCTACACGAAAGAAACCACTTGATGAGTGGAATGGAGTATATCGGGTCTTTGGTCTTTGATTTGTAAGTTAATTTCAAAAAAAAATTTTTTTTTTTTTTTTTTTTTTTTTTTTTGGAAAATAACTATGTTACAAATTGTAAGAACAAAACGGACTTACAGGATCGAAAGCTGTTCTGAGACGAAGAACGGAAATGAAAAAGGATTTTAAAAGTTCTCTTTAGATCTTGAGAGTATGAGAAGGAGAGTCGAGTTATAATTGGTTAGTTGGAGATACTCGTCATCGACTCTACCAATAATACATTCCCCGGTCTATAGTATACAATTTCTAAAGCCTAATGCCATTTTTGGGACACTCGGATTGGTGCCAAAAATATTCGAGATCCCTAGTTCATTTCTTTAGCCTCGAGACTTGGTTGTTAAAATCATACTCTTGGAGTTTTTGGAAGTTAATCTTAATCTTAAAGCGGAAAAAAAAAATTTAGAACAGTTTTTTTTTTCTCCCTGAACTTTTTTTTTTGTATGTATTTTAGGTATTTTAGTATATGTATAATATACTGTGGACTGTGGAAAATTTCCTCCTTGTACTCCTCCAGATTTGTCGGAGAATTCGGTATATTACATAATCAAAAGAGAAGATTTTTATGATTCTCGATTCTGATTCTGATTCTGTAGTGATTTTTGTACTTCATCGACCATGACTTTATGTTACGTCTATGAAAAGTTCTGGCTAATATTTTAATTCGTAATAACAACATAAATCTTTTGATGTATTTTTTATTTTTTTTTTTTTTGTGTTTTTTTTTTACAGATGTGGTGGGTTTCATATTCACCTTCCTTAGGAGGATCTTAGAATCATTGGAAAAGACGAAATGAGCGAGATCTGTGAAGAAAATTTAGTACCTTCAAGTTTAGTTTCGGCTAGAAATAGCAGAACTAATGAACTCCAATTTACTGTAGCCATGTTAAATATTTTTTTAAGCCTAAGGACTCCTGAAGATTCTGTGAGAAAAAATATTATTTATAATGAACTCACCCAATGTTTGAGTACACCATTGAAAAATGATGTTCATATCTCTCGACGTCTTGTTCAAATGAGTCAAGAGGAACGATTGAATTTGAGAGAAAAAAATATTGAACAAGTATTGACTTATATTGAAAAAGTTATAACCAATATCATCAGAATTCTTAGAGAATCGGATCAAGAAGATGTAATTCTAGCTGTACTTGGTATGATTTTTGATTATAGGAGTAGTGGAATTCGTTTAATGTCACTCCTATGGGAGTCCAAATTTTTGGTGATAAAGCGAAGGTGACAGAATGGGATTTAGGGAATTTTTTTAATTTTGGTATTTAACATAGTCTTTGGTGGGAAAACACGGATTTATGAATCTTGGCTTGCTTGTTAATTTTACTATGACAGAGTGAGTGTTCAAAATTACATAACTTCTAACCTAAAGAAAATAGTGAGTAATTATTTTCTGCAGACAACATGAAACTGTTTCTTCGGTGATGATTTTGTGCAAACTTTTTAAGCAATAGTTAGCATCTGGAGAAGCTCGTTCGTTTGTAACATTACAAAGAATCCCATCTTAATTTTCTCAAGATTGTTCTGAACTTGTCCCATACTTAAGTAGGAATATGTTCATGTTTAGCTGAACTTTGCTTTACTTGCAGCATGTTCAATCTGATCCCTATTTTTCAGAATTTTACTTACTGTACTTATGTCAATGTGATAGTTGTCAGAGACAACTTTTCTATTCAATTTGTTGTCTAAGTTTGCTAGAATCTGCAACTTTTGCTTAATTGTTAGTTTTGTTCTTTTTTCTATCCCCATTGTCTTAAAGTGTAAAGTGATTTCGAGAAGTTAAAAAAAAAGTATAGTTTTGAAATTCAAACATAGGCAACAAAGTTGACAATAAAAGAAGTAAATTTCCATGGGTGGGGTTGGAATGGGTGACTCAAGATGAAATATGAAATTAGGCGAAGTGACATAAGGCTACGTATTCTTACAATTAAGTACATGGACGTCCGCAGGGAATTTTAAAATTGGTGATACAAATAGACTTGTGACAGAACAAGGTGTGACAATAAACGAGTTTCACTGCGTTTGAAATTTTTTTTTTTTTTTTTTTTTTTTTTTTTTTTTTTTTTTTTTTTTTTTTTTTTTNATTTTGAATTTGATTTTTGAAAATTTTGGTGTTTATTAGGTTTCCTGATGATTCTATTTCAAAGTGAATCGGCACTGAAGAGGATTTTTGAAGATGAGAAGAGTGGAAAGTCTCTCTGTTCAGCACTTCGGGTTGTTTTCAATTCCTCTTCGGTTATTCGGAAAGTAAGGGGTTTTATGTTAATATTTTATAATAGAACGAAAGGATTTTTGAAATTTTTTTTTTTTTTTTTTTTTTTTTTTTTTTTTTTTTTTTTTTTTTTTTTTATTATTATTAATAACTCTNTTATATATATACAGTGCGTTCAAATAAGAAGGCGAAATTTTTGAAAAATGATTTGGCGGAAAATGAAAAATTGAGTATATGATAAAATTTTACACACAATAAGAATCTGCTCAAGTTCCTGAAAATTGTTTCTACCAAAGTTTTGTTAACTCTTCTTAACTTATAAAGTGTCACAAGAGTCTAATTAGTGGGATTTTTAAAAACGCTATTGCCGAATTTTCGCCTTCTTATTCGAACACACTGTATATATATATAAATTTGAAACTTTTAGAAACAAGGAATTAAGGTTATGTTGACAATCCTTCGAACACATGAAAATGGATGTAAAAATTTTGAAGATTCGATGAAACGAAGGATTCCAAATATCATCTTATTTTCTGACCTGGATCATTCTCTCTCACGATCATTGAATACAGATGACTCTGAGATATTCAAGTAAAACTATCTCATCATCTCTAATGACCTGATCTCATTTTATTATATCTACTACGACTCATTGTTTTAGTGATCTCATCGAATTCTACATCTTCTTGATTAATATTGAAGAAATTTCAAAGGAAAGAATAATTTACCTGATGGAACATAGTCTACGGGTGACTGTTCTTACGATTCTCAACAATGGTTTGAATAGAAATGTTTACTTTAAATTTCTACATATTTGTTGTAACAATTTGTAAGTTATGTATTGTTATAATTTATTTTTATGAATAGGTTTTTTTTCTCTAAATTTTCTTTGATTTAGAGATTATGATTTATATTGTTGTTTTTTTAAATTATTTTTATAGAAGATGTGTGCCTTATTCAGTCCAGTTTAGGATCTATACATTGTTTGAGACTGTATTTGGAAATGTGTCAGAGAATGAGGTGACTTCAGAATTAATTGCTTACTTTAGCAAGTTGATGAACTACTGGAGAGATTTGAAAATGAAAGATTCAGTGGAAAAAATCTATCATCAACTGATGACTCGAGTTCACTTCAATGTCTTGATAATGTTTCTGAAGAATGACATTTTACGTCCTACATTAGGTAAATTATGAATTTATAAGGGTTTATAAGTAAACAATATTATAGTAATTTATTAGATATTTTGAGACAAGTCAAGAACCTGATGGTTTGAAAGTTTGTCTTGATATCCCTAATTCTCTTGGGTGAGAGGCTCAGGACCATCAACGTAATAAGGAAAAGCTCCTTCCTAGGGCTTTTTGGTTTGGAAGTATTTTGAAAAAATTCAATATTTGTATAGCAAGTTTTGGAGATGGATAAATCTAGAATTATTGATCATAATTCATAACTAATGGGTTTAAAGAGTTTGATTTTGGTTTTAAATTTTATTATTATTATTTTTTTTGTTTGTTTCTTATAGCTCCTGTGATGATTGCCGACGTGTCCTTCTTGAGATTCATAGGCTCAGCTTTACAATTAAATTCAATGAGACTACCAGAAAAAAGTTGTTTTCTAGCTTATGAAATATTGGGTGAAGTTTTAGAAATTTTTCATAAGAATCCTACAATCTATAAGGTAATACATAATAATATAAAAGAAATAAGAGAATAATATGGTTTTAGACAAGAAATTTATCCACTGATCTAATGATGAGTGAATATTTTGAATTTGAATTTAATATTATGAAAAGCTTAGGATTTTTTGGATTATAATACATGTCTCTCTTTTGTCTCATTTGTCAAGCTTTTGTGGGTATTAATGAAGAGACGTAGTAAGAGTTAATCGGATTACATTGAAGGCTTGTCATCCCAAATTTTAATTCAAAGGATCTAAAGATAGTATTATTATTATTAAAATGTTTAAAATTTAAAATTAATATTTGAGTAATTCAATAAGCGGATGTTCATTTTCGTAAAATGTATACTAACTATTATAATAATCAGCCATTTTGATTTTGGTTTGTTTTTTTTTTTGTTTTTTTTTGGTATTTAATCTCCCCTACCCCTTAACATGGGGGTGAAGGGGTAGGGGAGAATAACAACCAACGATTTTTCTAATTTTTTTTTTAAATTTTCACTAACAATAACAACCCTGATTTTTTAACGAATGGTTTAACTCGGTTGTTTTAATTACTCTAATGGACATTTTTTTTTTAATTATTNTTACTCTAATGGACATTTTTTTTTTAATTATTGTCTAATTTGGTATAAAGTAATGAAAGATAGAGAGAGCTTAAGATTCAAACTAGAAAATATATTAGATAGTTATGGCTGATCATTCCCTTATTTCAAAAATCGACGTAAAATTTTTACGTAGTTGAAATTTTTACGTTCAAATTTAAAGTGTGCATAGTTATGGCAAGCACATTTGAAAATTAACCTTATATAAGTGCGCGAACTTTTCAAATATGATTATTTACTTGAATTTGGAAATTTTTTTAAATGAATCTGAATCTTCCGCTTTCAC
>NIPM01000008.1:811931-875008 GCA_002738285.1 Holacanthella duospinosa | reverse complement strand
CTGATTTAAATCGGATTTAAATCGGATTTAAATCCAAGAATAAAAATCAATGATTTTTTGGATTTTTATTTTTTACCCACGTAGACAAACTTGAAGATAAATTTAAGCACTAACACTACATCCAAATTCAGATTCCTAGCTTCAATTTTCTTTTTGGTGAAATAAAGTACTTCAACACTTGTAAATTTTGAATTTGAAGAAATTTTTTCAGAAAAATTCGTAATCTGCAAATTAAAAAAAAAAATTTTTTTTTTCAGACATTATATTTTTGATTTTTGACAATTAAAAAATAAAAATCCAAAAAATCGAATTTTTTGGATTTTTATATAAAAATCCGATTTTTTCGAACTCTGTTTTAGACTAATTAATTTTTTTTTTGATTTTTAGGTAGGCGAAATGATTGTATGGAAACTGAGCTTTATTGTTCAAATAATGGAAAATTCTAAGGCTATGATTTCAATGGGATTGTTAAAATTTTTGAATTTACTTCTGAAGAGAAATTTTAACTCACCTTTGGTACATGTAAGTTGATTATTTTAATAGTGATTATTTTAGTTGCAACTATTTAATTAGGTTGAAAATTTTAAATTTTGGTGTTAATTTTTATTACTTTGTGAAATGGATTTTNACGTAGACAAACTTGAAGATAAATTTAAGCACTAACACTACATCCAAATTCAGATTCCTAGCTTCAATTTTCTTGTTGGTGAAATAAAGTACTTCAACACTTGTAAATTTTGAATTTGAAGAAATTTTTTCAGAAAAATTCGTAATCTNGAAATAAAGTACTTCAACACTTGTAAATTTTGAATTTGAAGAAATTTTTTCAGAAAAATTCGTAATCTGCAAATTTAAAAAAAAAAAATTTTTTTTCAGACATTATATTTTTGATTTTTGACAATTAAAAAATAAAAATCCAAAAAATCGAATTTAAATCCAAAAAAATCGGATTTTTTGGATTTTTATATAAAAATCCGATTTTTTCGTACTCTGTTTTAGACTAATTAATTTTTTTTTGATTTTTAGGTAGGCGAAATGATTGTATGGAAACTGAGCTTTGTTGTTCAAATAATGGAAAATTCTAAGGCTATGATTTCAATGGGATTGTTAAAATTTTTGAATTTACTTCTGAATAGAAATTTTAACTCACCTTTGGTACATGTAAGTTGATTATTTTAATAGTGATTATTTTAATAGTGATTATTTTAATAGTGATTATTTTAATAGTGATTATTTTAATAGTGATTATTTAGGTTGCAACTATTTAATTAGGTTGAAAATTTTAAATTTTGGTGTTAATTTTTATTACTTTGTGAAATGGATTTTTTTTATTTTTATTTTTTATTTTTATTTTTTATTTTTATTTTTTTATAGATTTGTGAATCAGAACAAAAGTCTGGAACTGTTGAGAAAGCATTGAATATGATTGAGTTCTGTCTACAAAATATATTCTTTAGAATGAAGGTATGGTTCCACTGAAGACTAATATAATAATTAATTAATTGGGAAGTGAGGAGTGAGTGGGTTTATTTCCTATGAAGTATAGAATTGAAAGTTATTTGGTGTAATATAATTTAGTGTTTTTGTAGTTTTTTTTTTGTTGATAAGGTAGGCAGGAGCATATGTAAGGAAAGAAAAAATGATTTATTCGCAAGAAGACATCAAGAAGACTCTAAACTTTCACCATTCCGTGCATGATTTAAACATTATCTTCAGAGGAAATGTACTAGAGTTCTAAATCACCTGTTTCATATCACATGAGAAAATTTTATGAGACTTTTCTTTTGGAAGGAGTGTAAAAGTTTGAGAAGCTAGTAGGTTTTGTGTGTGATTGAGTAGTAGGATCAGAGGAAGAAGTTGGAAGTGAAAGCTAGGTTTTTTTTTTTTTTTTTTTTTTTTTTTTTGGGAAGGTTTTTGCATGGTTTTACCTGAGAGTCATGATTCGAGGAGGGGCTTAAACTAATGAAGTTGATACTAAACCAGGTAGGGGGAAAAGTAACGTGTTTTGTTTTGGTTGTTGGAAGAAAATGAATGTTTGTTTTTGTACTAAGAGGTATACTTAAAGTAGACGCTAAAGATCCAATATTTTATGAAGGTTTTCTCTCTAAGCTTTAAGCTTTTACGATTTCTGTACCAGCTTTCACCTTCCACGAGCTAATGTTAAGTTTGGTACATAAAAGTTTATTTATTTTTTTTTTGTATGTGTATGTGTTCTTCATTAATGTGATTTGTAAGTTGTAGGGGACTTGGTTTCAATTATAATAATATCTTCATCAGTAGGGATGTGATGAGCCGAAGGCATATATTATTCTTTTAGTTATTATGAGAAGGGAAAACACTTTTTTTAATACAATCGGCAAAATATTAATAGCCGAGGGGATGTTTTTTGAATAATTGCTGAAGTATTCAATCTGTCAAAGTGAAATTAACACCAGAGGTGCATAATGAGGTGAGAAATAAGGTCGCAAAATCTCAGGTACATGAGGCAAAGCGTATCCAAAATATACAAGAGAAAGTGAAAATGGAAGTGGAGAAAGTGCAAAATATTAATAAGTTGAGTTGGCTTTATTTCATGTACAACGTTGGATTTAAACAACGCATCTGTCCAGTTTTTTTTAACTTAATATTTAATACAAAATTCTTTAGCGGAAATAACTTAAAAAACTAGGTTTGGTAACGATAAAGACAATGATTGAAGTAAGGACACTTGGATTCCTTTCCAGCTTGCTTTAACCGCCGTTTTAAGCTGAAACTAGAGTTGCCTTTCCCCCATCGTGCTTCGAGGAAAGTGCGGTGTGGTTAAAAACATTCAGTACCTATTTGAATGCAGTTGCCTTGGAAAAAACTGATTGTGTCATTGAAATTTTTTAACCACACCGCACTTTCCTCGAAGCACNAAAACATTCAGTACCTATTTGAATGCAGTTGCCTTGGAAAAAACTGATTGTGTCATTGAAATTTTTTAACCACACCGCACTTTCCTCGAAGCACGGTCGGGGAAAGGCAACTATAGATCCAGCTTTAAGCTCTTCCTAGTGAATTATATTGTTTCCAATTTGCATAAATCTGTCATGACTACCTAAACGTTCTCTATTGAGTTCAGGTCCAGAAAATATGGTGGCGAAATCTTAAGTGAAATATTATGTGTTGGAGAAAGATCTTGGTAGAGTTGGAAGTGTGAAACCTTGGGCCGTTCTGCATTAGATCCCATTATCTTGTCCTAAAGCATCAAAATAAGCCAACAGAGATTTCCTCAACTATCCCTGATACTCATTTGAGTCATGTCGCGGTGTTGCGACACGGATCGGTGCTTGTCCATGAAAGCTAAATGCATCCATATCATGAACAATCCGCTGACGGAATGCGGTATGGGAAAAATATGTTCAATCTTTCCTAAATCGTTCCAGTATGCTGAAAATCCATCTGGGCCATCCAAATTCCACATTTTTTCAAAGCTCCAGATCATATTTTCTAATTTATCTTCACGGAATATGCTTTCTTTTTCCCAGTTCAGGTTTTCCGTTTAGGTAGGGCGTTCAGGGCGTGGTTTCTTTAGCCTCTTTCTGAACTTTAAGATTTTCGATGAATTCCTTGAAATCCAAGTTGTACTTGATTTTGGCAGCTGTAGTCAAATTATTGCTAGCTTCTCTCAGAATTCGACGTTCCACTGAATTTGTGAGCTTGAGTTTTGGTCCGCACTTTCTCTGCTTCACGGTATTTACCATGTGTTTGAGGTAATATTGTACCGATTGCTCGGATTTTCCAATAATTTAACCGATTTTGACATTTGAAGTTCGATTCTGGGCCATATTACTTATTTTATCCGTTTTGGAATTCGNTGATCCTTTTTGGAATTCGGAGTGCTTTCTCCCGATCGATTCTGGTTAAATATTTAATCAATTAATACAGTTACGACGCCCAATAAAGATGTATTTACATAATTATGATCATATTTAGTAAGTTAACTTACCAGTTTGGTATAATTTATCGTCGTAGTGATTAGTTAATTCCAAATTTTCACCACATCGGCTATTAATATTTTCCAAAATCACTTGTCAATTTTTTTTTGTTCGCGTGAAAATCTCATAATCTACTTAACCAGAAAAATAGAAATTTTGATATCTTATATCTCATAAAATTTAACTCATGTTAATTTCACATTGAGAGATTGCATACTTTGGCAATTATTTCAAAAAAATGTTATCTCGGCTATTAATAGTTTGCGTAATGTATTTGGACTAGGCTTAGGCGACTATGACAATGACTCTTTTGGCAAAATATTTGTGATGAATAATTCAAGAGTGTTTCATATATCCTCTTTGTAGTATAATCCAAGTTATTACAAAGCTTATGATGCTTAGTAATCATCCAGGAAGGGAAATTAAAGTATCATTGAACACGCGGACATGAGAAAGTATAACATAGTTTTTTAGTATGTATAACTAAAGTAATGTAAAGTTAGAAACACTACTGGGAAGAAAGTCTATGTGGTTTGTGTAGTGTCGACGAACATGATGTGATGAAATGTAGCAAGGGTAATGTGATATAGGACAGACTAATCTCAATGTAACACTGACATGGAATCAACACTCGGTCAATAATTGGTGGGTTTAATTTTTCCTCTTTTTCTCTTGTTATTTTGTTACAGGTCACTCCTGAACTTGATGAAATGATCTGGGTTATTTTAGCTGAAATTTTGAAATATACTATGGATCCTCCAAAGAAAATGGTCTATTGTAATGATGACGTCTACCTTGTGTCGATTTCTTCAGAAACAAAAAAATCACTATTTAAAATTTCAACACGAGTTTTTTTGAGATCTGTTATGACTCAAAATCCGTGTTCAACTTTGATGTCAAAGAAGTGTCTGGAGTACTTGGATCAATGGACAAATGAAGCGGGGAAAGCGGTGAGATACTAAAACTTTTAGTAACTGATATGATTATAATGTTCCTGTTGAAAATTTTTATGAAGCTCAAAAGTGTCCTTTATGGGGCAAAATGGCTGATATATAACTTGCTGACCAATATCTTGCTGTTTGCTGACATGTCTTGCTGATCAATGTCTTGCTGACCAATTTCCTGCTAATCAATCTTCATAATGCGCCAACAAATTTAAAAAAAAATTTTTTTTTTTTTTTTTTTCCAATTCACCAAGTCCATTATGGGTCAAAATGGCTGACATATGACTTGCTGAACTATTATGTCTTGCTGACATGTCTTGCTGACCAATTTCCTGCTAATCAATCTCCATGATGCACCAACAAGTTAAAATTTTTTTTTTTTTTTTTGTTTCCAATTCACGAAGTCCATTTTTCAGTATTCACTCACTTGTGGTTGTGATAGTCGAATTTTATTAAAGTTGAATTTTTTGAATTTTTAGATACCGAGTCCTTCAAGCCGTATTGAAGGAGTTGGTGGTGTATTTTCAAATTTGAATGTCTTAAGTTTTCAAAAAAAAAATTTTTTTTTTTTTTTTTTTTTTTTTTGAACTAACCCTTAGGGGTTACGTTACGTTCAGTAAAACTCCCAGTAGTGGTTTCCGGTGTTTAATTTTTACTACTAAAGACTTTTAAAAAAATGAATGTATAAAACTAGCTTTCCGTTTCTGGTTTTAGTTCAAACTTTTTTTAAGTTCAAGTCATTAGGTTTGTGTGCTATTTTTTTACATTATCAAATTTTCTACAGAAAGTTGGGTAGAGTTTGCAGAGATTTTTTTAAAGCTGGATTGTTAATTTCAGGATTTATGAATTGAAAAATAGTTTTTTTGGAAGTGGTCCAATGAGTTCTAGGTCTTCTAAATTCAACAATTTCATTTTATCAAAAAGAAAGGGAGGTTGAAATTATACCTTTAGGTAGATAGATATAATTAATTTAAAAACTAGAACTCATCAAACCCTAACACTAATTATTGTACCTTGAATCCGTCAGTTTCTAATCCAATAGAAAACTTGGAAGTTATATATGCTTTAGGTGTTTTTTCCGTTCTACTTGAGCTTGTTCATGTTCATCAGGAACAGGAGATACTCTCTAGTTTCAAGTCAATTAGATTCTCTGGAGAACTTTACCCTGTCTAGTGTGTTTTTTTTTTTTTTCGTTTTTTTTTTCTGTGTACATTTTGATCAAAGTTTATACAAAACTTACTGGTTTTAGTTTCTAGCTATTTATATGTCAGAAACAAATGGAAACTTTCTATTTGAAATGAGTAGAGAAAGTATTATATAGAGTAGCTCTGATTGGATACTTTGTTATTCTCCCGGATGAGTTTGCATGTTCATTAAGTAAGTATGGTAGAATAAATTTTTGGGTTCTAACCTCGAGAGTTTTTTTTTTTTTTTTTTTTTTTTTTGTATAGAAAGACGAATGGTTCCTGTTATTGGAAAAGAATCATTGTCGAGTTCCATTAGTTTACAATTACGAAACCAGAATTCAAATTCAATGAAACGGAATCTAAACTCTTTTTTTTTCTTCTAAGGTTGATGATGGACTGAATGAGTATAACATTAGCATTAGGATTTAGAAACTACGTCACTAAGGATCATTCTTATTACATAGTATTAGTTTCTGTCAAGGCTTGAGGGATATAAAAGTATTTTTTTTTCTCTCTCCAATTAATGATGAACGAGAGGATACTTTATTGTTGTAATTTCTTGTGGTTACAGGGACTGGAAAGTACCTGTCAGTTCTTAATTGGATTCTTTTAACATTAAAAATGTTGATGAGACGAGACTTTGAAAATATCTATGACATGGAGTCCATGACATGGAGTCCATGACATGGAGTCCATGACATGNTGAGACGAGACTTTGAAAATATCTATGACATGGAGTCCATGACATGGAGTCCATGACATGGAGTCCATGACATGGAGTCCATGACATGTATAATATAAAAAATCAGTTGAACAAGCTACAAGCTATATAAGCTTGTAGCAATTAGCCTATTAGCTTTATAAAGTTGAACAAGCTTTATAAGTTCGAACAAGCTTTATAAGCTCGAACAAACTTTATAAGCTCGAACAAGTTTTATAAGCTCGAAAAAGTTTTATAAGCTCGAACAAGCTATATAAGCTCGAACAAGTTTCATAAGCTCGAACAAGTTTTATAAGCGCGAACAAGTTTTATAAGCTCGAACAAGCTATATAAGCTGGAACAAGTTTTATAAGCTCGAACAATGGTTACAAGCTGGAAGTAAACTAAAGTTGAAACTAGAGTTGCCTTTCCCTCGTACTTCGAGGAAAGTGCGGTGTGGTTAAAAACATTCAGTACCTATTTGAATGCAGTTGCCTTGGAAAAAACTGATTGTGTCATTGAAATTTTTTAACCACACCGCACTTTCCTCGAAGCACGGTCGGGGAAAGGCAACTATAGATCCAGCTTAAGTAAGCTCGAACGAGTTTTATAAGCTAGGGCAAGCGTTATAAGCTAGGGCAAGCGTTATAAGCTAGGGCAAGTGTTATAAGCTAGGGCAAGCGTTATAAACTGGAACAAACTCGAACAAGGTTTATAAGCTCAAACAAGCTTTATAAGATCGAACAAGCTTTATAAGCTCGAACAAGCTTTATAAGCTCGAACAAGCTATATAAGCTCGAACAAGATTTGTAAGCTCGAACAAGTTTGATAAGCTCGAACAAGATGTATAAGCTCGAACAAGCTATATATGCTCAAACAAGCTATGTACGCTCTAATAAGTTTATATAAGCTCGAANGATGTATAAGCTCGAACAAGCTATATATGCTCAAACAAGCTATGTACGCTCTAATAAGTTTATATAAGCTCGAATATGCTGAATTGTTACTATTAATAGACTTTTATTGATTTTAAAAGGAGTGGGAAGTTGTAATTATTTGATGAGACTTATACCTGGTAGGAATAGATCAAAGGAGTAAGAGGATCATGTAATTTGTTTCCTTTTGTTAAAATTTAATTTTGAAATGAATTATTCAAGGAGTGAGGGTTCTGTGGTAGAAATTGTAAAATTAGTGTCAAGATTTCATGTTTAATTTCTTAGTAATTTGACTTTTTGAAATTGGTACATANTAGAAATTGTAAAATTAGTGTCAAGATTTCATGTTTAATTTCTTAGTAATTTGACTTTTTGAAATTGGTACATAATTTGACAGTGAGAAAGTTTTGTAATTTTGTTTCTTGTAATTTTACTCTATGTTCTTTTTATTTGAAAAATTCATCAATTTAGGGGATATTTTCAAAAAAAAAACCACAGACAGAGATTAGAAGAATAACATGGAGAAAGGTTGGTTTTGAAGAGAAAACAAAGAAAAGATATAAAATGCATTAGATATGGGAATCCCTCAAGTCATGACTCTTTAGTTCATTTCATTCTACATAAAATACTTGGATCTAGGAAGTGTAAATTAGTTCCCAAGAAAGTAAATAAAATTTTGAGTAGAAAATAATGGAAAATTCTATATACAGTCATGTTAGGTAATTGTGAAAATGTGGCAATTGTGAAAAGTTTAAAAAAATAGTGTTAGTTCGAACTTTTCAGGGAGTTTTTCTTTTGAAAATACAGACAATGCATCTGTCTATCCTTGGTACAGTTGGAAATTTAAAAATTGCCATAAAACTTAATTAATAATTGACAAATACTAAAAGGCAAAAAATTCTGATTCCAGTTTCAAAACACGATTGGAAAATTGGACACTGAAACTGCTGGATTCATTGTAAGTTTTTAAGCTTTTGTCAATCCATGGACTAGAAGTTGCAGATTCACTTTCCAATTAAAAATAATTAATTTATCAAGTTTTGAATTAATTATTCGAATTTCACAATTACCACACAAAATCATCAAAAGTGTGGCAATTGTGAAATTTTAAATCCCAAAGCTTTGGGCATGGGCTGAACCACTTGAGTTTTGTACTCAAAATTCTCAAGAATCCAAGGGACGAAAGAGTTAGGGTTTCAAAATAATTCAACCATTAACTTCTGGAGCCTCCAATAAATACCCAGAAAAGCGAATCATCTTTAGTTTTCACTATCAACATCAATCTGATGTCCTCTATCACCTTATGAATAAAGTTTTAGTTAGAAATAATTCTGTCTAACTTTTCACAATTACCACACCTAATTTTCACAATTAGCACACTTTTGTTGGTAGGTCGCTCCAGGCGTTCGANAATTACCACACCTAATTTTCACAATTAGCACACTTTTGTTGGTAGGTCGCTCCAGGCGTTCGAACAGAAGAATTTACTGAATAAAAATTATGCAACAATAGTGAATCGTATTTTGAATCAATTTTGTCAAAAAAATTTTTTTAGGAAAAACCTTTATTCCCATATATTATTCGAGTTAAACTCGAAAAAGTGAAAAAAATTTCACAGTTAGCTAAGATGACGCTATTTTATTTCCAAGCAGCATTAATTTGGTTGGTAGTTAGTTCCTAATCAGGTGATTAACAATGCCTTGATTTGGGTTTCAATTGACCCTAACGTGTGAATTGTGTTAAAAATATCAAATGCGTGAAAATAACCAAAATATCAAAAATATCAAAAATATCAAAAATATCAAAAATATCTGATATATATCAAAATATCCGATATTTTTGATATTTTTGAAAATATCANAAAATATCAAAAATATCAAAAATATCAAAAATATCTGATATATATCAAAATATCCGATATTTTTGATATTTTTGAAAATATCATGATATTTTCGAACTCTGCTTTTCAGTCAGTTTCTTTGCCTTAAGCATTTTCACCAAAAAAAAGAAAAGACCTACTCATTTGTCATTAACTCAAACTAGACTCTAGAGGATTTGTAAGACATGGGAAAAGATCAATAGACACCACTCCAAAAAGTTTATATAGAAAGTTATCTAACTAACTAAGTAACTATACTTACTAACTACCCACACTCCATAATCTTACCTGGTTCATAATAAATCCCCACTTTTAAATTTCAAATTTTATGAAGATAAAAAAAAAACTTTTTTTTTTCATTTCCGTTCCTCAACACATAATGTAATATAAAACAAAATATCACAGGTTGAATTTCTATCATTCATTCGCTTGAATAATACTGCACTTTTAATTCGTGCATGCTTTACACTTACGCCTATGGCTTCATGGGTTGTCTCTAATTCAAAAACTGTTGTTTAATGAAAATATCAAAAATATCATGATATTTTCCGAAATAAATATCATGATATATATCGTGATATATATCGATTTGATATTTTCTTCGAACTCTGCTGAAAAGTGGTTCTTTGGTAAAAGTACTTATTAGCAGAAGGAAAGCCGTAGGGAACTTAAAGATAGAAACTTTCACCAACAGATTCAAGATTCCATTAGATAGAGGCGTGGTGAGTAATAGGTGAAAATGATTATTTGTAATTTATCTTCTTCAACTTAAGTCTGGATCATGTCAGTTATAGTTCTTGTGATTTTATTGGTTGCCTTAGAGGGTGTGGCTCCTCTTCCTTCCTACCCTCTCCCCNTTTTTTTTTTTTTTTTTTTTTTTGTGGTTTTTGAATTTAGCTCAAGCAACCTGAAGAATCCTTTAGTCTGAGTCTCATGAAACGAAAGGATTTGTTTCGATTACTCAATGGAATTGAACGCTGGCTAAGTGATGGTATGATTTGGAGAGAAGATGCAACACTAAATGAAAAATTACGAAATGAATTTGTTGGAAAAATTGTTTTTCGTGTGGATCAAATTGCAACGAATGGATACATTATTGAGCTTGAACAAGAAAAAGTTAAAGTAGAAAAAATGTGTATTGATACTGAATAAGGTTTTGTAGTAACAATTTTTTTTTTTTTTTTTTTTTGTGGTAAAAGTGTAACTAGTGTGAACTGTTAGTAAATGTAACCTCCTGTAGTCTAGTCTTGCCTCCTGTAGTCAAGCCTCCTGTAGAGAAAGTTTCTAAAAAAAGAGGTTGAAGTTAAAGTACCCTCTTAACAAGTTGTAGCAATTAGATTCTTAAAATGATAAAAAGTTACAATAGGTTTTTTTTTTTTTTTTTTTTTGAAATCTCGATAGGAGGGATACTTAGTACAGTTCACAGCCGCTGTTCTCTTTTCTCTGTAGTCTGTACTCTACTCTACCAGATCTATTGGATAATTTTTATATAATCTTATAGGTGATATAGTTGGTAAACTGTTGAATATTGAGTCTTAAGATTTATTTCTTATTAGTAGTGTACTTTTATTAGATTTATTAGTAGAGAGACTTAAGGGATTGATTTTTTTTTTTTTTTTTTTTTTTTACTAATTAGTATTTGTATTAGGTAAAATGAAATTAGAAATTTTTTTTTTGTTTCAATTTAGTTATAATTGTTTTCTTATTAGATTATTGTATTATTAGAACTCAATCTTCTACTCATCATCTCTTCTGTTTATTTTTTTTATGACAAAAGGACAGGGACAGGTAAGATGAAGTTTTTTTGGAAATTGGATGTCAAATCAAAGGAAATGTTATTATTGGATCGAGACTCAAGAGTTTAGATCCCTGATGATCTACTCGGGTCATTTCTATCAAAATACGGTCATTCCACTTGAAAATTGAAGGAAAAGTGAAAAAGGATTGACAAACTCATCTCTCTCCAAGGTACTTGTACACTTTTTAGTTCATATTATCTCAGAACTTTTTTTTATTTTTTTATTATTATTTTTTTTTTTGGTCCTTTAGGACCCAAAAATTGAAGAAAAAGCTTATAACTTCAATAATTTTCTTATAAAAATTCTCAACTCTGTATATAACTCTCTATTCTATAACTTTATAACTTTATTCTTAGGAAAGTAGAAGAGTAGAAAGTTAGTTTAGTTTCTCTTGTTGATTGGATTGCTACTACTATACAACACGCTCAAGACTTGAAATTTGTTGAAAGTACATCTCTATTATTATTATTTATTATTATAAGAAAGAGTAGTTTTTGTTGAGTTATAAAATGAAGGAATTACAATTAATTTAGAGTTGTTTCCGAGAGATGAGAAGAGAAATTTTGATGAAAATGTAAATTTTTTGCCTTTGGGTTTTTATTTTTTTATCATTGTCAAGTATGTACATAAGTATGTAGTTGAACTTCCGTAGTTGAGAGTTTTATTAGAGTTAAGAGTCTGTTAGTTTGTCAAATTTGAGAAATGAGATAGGTAAGATAAAGAAAGAGTTAATGGTGTGAAAATGAAAATAATAATGTTTTTGAAAGTAAAAGTCGATTTAGAGCTAATTGGAATGGAATCAAGTAAAGTAAAGTGAGAGCTGGAAGGTACTGTTTTAGAATTTATTACTGAGACTGAGACTTTCATTAGTGAGACTGAGACTCTTTGAAGAGTGTAGAGAGTTTAGAAAGAGAAAATTGATGAAAGTGGGTTTTTTTGGGTTTTTTTTTTTTTTTTTTTTTTTTTTATTATAATCTAGGAAACTGAATGGTTTTCACAGATCGTGTGAGTTTCTCGGAAGTAGTGTTCTCTATGACTCCGACTCCGGAGTCGGAGTCGGAGTCGACTCCTTGACTCCGACTCCGGAGTCACCCGTGGTTTGCTATGGAGTAGGAAGCGATGACTCCGGAGCAGGCATATGCAAACAAGGAGTCGGAGTCAATGACTCCGGAGTCGACTCCACACAATTGGAGTCAGCTCCAAAAAAATGTCATGCACAGAACTCATATAGTATTACATCACAAACAGAATACACGTAATGTCAGTAAGGTATGATACACTAAATATTGCAGCTCTGCTGCTATATATAGGGGCTGCTTTAATTAACAGCTCAGCTGCTTCATATAGTGTAGCTGCAATATATAGTTGCTTTGCTCCTACTTTTAGGAGCATTTAAAAATTTAAATATTTTAAATAATGGAGGCATGCCGACGGAGAATCCGACAACTCAAAATTAGAAATTATTTACTATTTTTTAAAACTAATACGTAAACAAGAGCCGGGACAAATGTCGGCAAGTCTTTCACAAATTAGTTTCAATTCATTGACCTCTCTCATGATAACTTCCTAACTTAATTTACTTTTTTTAGAGACTTTTGTCCTTAATTTGCAGACTTTTAGATGAATTTTGATTTTTTTTAATGGAATTCCCTTGATAACTGCCCCACCTTCACACAAAAAGAACCATGTGCATAATATGTATTTGCGAAATCTAAGTAAATGTGAAATTTTACTCCGGAGTCAGTGCTCCGACTCCGGAGTCACTCCTTATTTTCAAGGAGTCGGAGTCAGTGACTCCGGAGCCACTCCAAAATTTTCTTGGAGTCGGAGTCAGTGACTCCGGAGTCAGTGACTCCGACTCCGGCTAAACCCGGAGTCATGGAGAACATTACTCGGAAGTTATTCATAATATCGATTTCCTGCCTACTCAAAGTAAAATTATTTGGGGCTTTGAAAGGGTTACAGAGTTTGAGGATTCGTTTTTTTTTTTTTTTTGGGTTTTTTTTTTTTTTTTTTTTTTATATTAATATTTTGAAGAGTACCTCTGGTAGTTTTTAACCATCATCTCAACATTATTGAAAATAATATTGGACAATGACGCGTGAAGCTTAGATGCTAGAGGGATGAATTGAAAATATGAGTTTGATTATTTTATTTTGTGGTCGTTTTTTTAGAGTCTATAAGGGTAAAAAGTTAGTGGAGTCTTACCACTAACTTTTTATGTAACTTTCTCCTTACTTTACTTTAGTTTTTTTTTTTTTTTTTTTTTTTTTTTTTTTTTTTTTNGAGAAAGAGAAAGAGAAAATTTTGATTCTGCCAGAGGTGATTTTTCTCAATTTTGAATTTGAGCTATTTTCTCTGATGTCTTAGAGTCTCTCGGAAATGAGTTCAATTGATAAACATTTTCATCACCATCATTTTCATCTCATGTTTAATGCATAGGAAAACAAGAGAGTTTACTCAACTTAAAATTTTGAGCTACTGGTGATGATGTTAAGGTGTATAAACTTCAACTTCAACTTTTTGAAGTGAAGGTGAAAAGTGGAGAAAGTTATGAGAGAAAAGTTATGTAATATTGAGTCTTTTAAATTTAAACTTTTAAAGAACTTATGAATTTTATAATCAGTCCCATGTAGAAGTGAGTAAAATAGACTATTTTGAAAAAGTAGGTTCATTGAGATTGAGGTAGTATTTTGTCATTTAATTTGGTCAATTGAAAAAATCCATTAGAACTTTTAGAAGAGTTTTGGTGGTAAAAATAAAAAAAAAAAGAGATTTTGATTTTACTAACTGTGTGGTGAAAGTAGTGTTTTTTGTTCACTAACTTTTACTTTTACTTTTACTCTTTTTTAGGGAATTTATTTGACAATGGGATTCGGTATTCAGTTGGTTTTGGTTGTTTTGATGTTATTCTTTTTTTTTTTTTTTTTTTTTTTAAAGCAAACTTGTTGCCTAGATTAGTGTGAGTGTCTCATGAGTCTTTTTTTTTCTGGAGAAAGCCAACGAACCAATGAGAGCATAGGGAAAATAAAATTTGTTGTTAAGATAAAGTAATTTAAATTAGTAACTTGATTTTTTATAGTATGTTTTTACTTTGTTAGGTATTACTTTGTTAGGTTGTTAGGTTGAATTGGATTGGTTGAGGAGAGTTAATTTCATTAGGTTGAGAAAAATTATACTTTCACTTTTACACTTTTTTTTTTATAAAGGGAAAGGTAATTTTTCTTTTAGGAGAAGGTTCACTTAATAATTAGAGACAGAGAGTTGTTGTTTACAAGTTCTGTTTGAATTTGAAATTGAAACCTTATAAAAGGTTAAAATTTCAGAAAACCATTTTCTATTGTTGAAAAAATTTTTTTTTTTTTTTTTTTGACGCTGGTTCATATTTCTGAGGGATCTTTTGTGGTTTTTTTTGATTACTTTTTCCAAAAGGGAAAGCAGACAGATGGTAAAAGTAAAGGCTTTCTGCAAATCTACAAGGTGATGGCTGACAGCTTATTTTTATTTTTATTTTTATTTTATTTTTCGTTACTTTCATCACATAATCTCTTGGTTTTTGAGAATGATTTGGAAATTTCAATTTTTGAAATTGAAGACTTGAATTATTCAATTATTATTGAACTGAAATAACAATATTTTGTAAAAAAAAAAAAATAGGTTGAATTTTAGGTTTACAAAAACATGTTAGTAAATTTTTGAAAAAAAATTTTTTTTTAATAACAAAAAAATTTTTTTTGAAAAATTTTTGAAAAAATTTAAGTTAGATTTTTTGTCCAAGTTTAGTTACTCTTATCTCTTATCTTGGTTAATCAACTTATTTTTTCATTTTTTTTTTTTTTTTTTAACTANTTATTTTTTCATTTTTTTTTTTTTTTTTTAACTAAAGTCGATATAATCTATAACTTAGGGTGGGTTAACCTAACCCTAACCTAACCTAACCTAACTTTAGAACTTTTAGTAGTTTTTAGATTAATTTGGTTGCTAAATTTTAACTTTATTAACCTCATATTCTGATAACGTATTATTAACGGGTGCAGGAACTGATGTAAATTTCATATTTTGATCAAGTTCCTGCAAATATAAAATTCCGAATGTAATTCCATTCAATAAAGCATAATATTTGCCTTACGGTTCCACTAATGGTTGATAGAGTATGGTCCATTTTCGGCACAGGCGCGCAATAGTTTGCGAACTTTCTCCATACTCCTTCGGACGACTGATATGTCCACTTGTTTCAAGCAATTACATCACTCTTTTCATTAAAGCAGTAGTGTCAGTGGCTTTCCAACCACCTCTGTACACTAGTTGATCTAAATAACCAAAAAAATCTTCTATTGGACGGGCTTGGGGTAAGTTGGTTGGATTTTCTTCCTTTGGTACAAAATGAACGACTTTCTCTTGGAGAAAGTCAATCACGGATTTCGCGTAATGAGAAGATGCTTTGTCTGGCCAGAAGATGTAATTGCCGTCCGAATGATATTTTTCGATGAATGGGATGAGTCTCTTTGCAAGACACTGAGTTTTATAAATATTCTGATTAATGGCGAGGCCTGATGGGATGAAGTAAGGAGTACTGATTCCATCCGGTGAAAGTGCAATCCAAATCATAATTTTTTTTTCAAACTTGTGTCTAAATTTTAGTTTTACCTCTGGACTAGTACTCTGCCTGTCTGTGGAGTAATATTTACTGTTTCCAGGAATAAGAGCTTTGCTTAAGGGGAAGTAATGTTCGTCGTCAATGATGAACTTTTTTTTTGAGAATTTCTGCATAATCTTCGGCACTGAGTTTTCACTTTGAGAATTTGCTCTTCCGTGTACTCCGGGGATCGACTTTTCTGAAACATTTGATGTTGGTCTTGTCTTGTAGTGTCCGTAGAATATGTCGATGACTGCATTTGAATTTTTTTGCTGCGTCCCGTTGACTAATCTTGTCGCTTTCTTCAAAAAGCTTTTCCAGTTTACGGACTTTCTCTTTCGTCGTAATTTTGGGCTTTTTGCCGGAACCAACTTTTTTTTTCCATTGGGATTCCATTTTCAACCCTTTTGGTTATCCTATAAATTGTTTGCTTACGAATATTTTCCAGTTGAAAATGTTTAAAAACCTCCAATTTCGTAACACCCGGGTTGGATTCAATCAGTCGTCCGAAACGAATTCTAAGAACTTCTTGTTGTGATGCTGTCATTTCCTCAGTGGTATTACTAGGGAAATTAGGAAACCCGTTTTCCACAATACAAAATCCCGCTTAATCCAAAAAAAATACTACTAATATGAAATTCGCGCGATTAGTAATAGTAAATTCTCAATTTACGTCAGTCACTTTTTTTCCGCTGCACCCGTTAGTTAACAGAACTTAAAAAAAATTTTTTTTTAAATCTTGAACTGAAAGAATTGAAATTAATTAAGGATTCATTAAAGAATAGGCTCTTCCTTTTCATTGTTCAAATAACGGATATAAAGATATAACTAATTTTGAAGGCCAAGAATCAATAATTATCATTCTTAGCCTTCAAAAGTTATTAGTTAAAAGAAATGAAGAACCATTATCTTCTTCTTCCTTAAATCATCTATTTTTGCACTTGTCTCTCTGTCTGTTGAAGAGGTGTCGAAACTAATGGGCCTTGGTCCAACGAAGTGAGGTATTTTTACAGAAAAAAAAATATATATATATAATGAATACTGCTTTCTCTGGTGTTGGGGACATGCCAAGGATTTGTTGATATAAGTGTTCCTTCTAGTAGTCTTGGGATATCCCAAAATTGAAAGAAAAAAAAATTGTTAATTTGGAAGTTGTAAGTAATGACTTAAGCCTTGTGTAAATGAAATCAATGACGTTCGTATTTTGTTGATTTTGGATAACCTTTTGCCCTTAAATGTCTCTTTCTCAAAATATTTCTCAAAATATAACATAAAACATGATATGTGTTAATTTTTTTTTTTTTTTCTTATTTAGTAAAATGAAGATTTGAAATTTGATTTTATCTAATCAGATTTAAACCTAAGAATAAAAATGAATAATTTTTTTTTAATTGATTTTTTTTTAGGGTTTAATACAATTGTATATGAAACTTGGAGCTATATTTCAGTGGTAATAATATAATCGAATTTAGGTTCGAAATTTGCTTTAGTATCGTTTTAGTTTTCGGCGGAAGAAAACAGGTTGATAAGATTTTTGAAATTGAAATTCGAATAATAATTTTATTTATTAAATATTGGTAATTGAATGGAAAGAATTGAGAGATAGATTTGATTAAATTTAGGCTAAAGTAAAGCAAGTGTGTGGTAATGTTATTTTCAAACTAAAATATGAGAGGTTATTTGGCTCATTTTGAAAATAAGAAAAATTCTAACCCTAAAGTAATCTCTTGATGTAGGAACAACATATTGTCGTCACTCACTGCCTAAAGTAATTTTTCATGATTCAGATAAATAGGTTTAGTTTTGTTACTTGAATTTAGTGGATTAAATTTACTAAAAAATTAGACTTTCTTTGTAACAGCCTAAATCTAATAGGCATAAGGAATATAATTTTAGGTTAGTAAGCTTTATGTTATTAGAGCCGAATATAAATGTACAATTCTTTACAATTTTTGTTATGAAAATTATTGTTAAAGAATTGTTGTACGAATTGTACAATATTGTTTATTGTTAGCAAGAAATAATTATCTAATATGAAACATTGTGTTTATCTTCAGAATCAGAAATGTGAAGATAAACGTACAATTAATTGACATTAATAAGTAATTTGTAAACATGGTAGAATTAAATCATTTTAAATATTTCTTTGAAATATCTATCCAAAATAATAGATATAGTTGGTGAAAATTAATCATGAAACTCATGAGATTTTTATGATCAAATCTCGTGATTTTTTGTTACATAGAAATATGGACCGTGATCCCGTCATTAAGTTATTATCCACTACTCCTACCTAAAAAATTGATAAATCGATTAATCAAATCAATACACAAAATATTCGTATTAATATAATAGTCCTAAAAAAAAATAAAAAGAATTTTTTTGAATAAGCTTTCAGATATCATTTTTTTGATTTTTGACAATCGAAATTTAAAATTTTCAAAAAATCGAATTTTAATAAAAAAAAAATCGAATTTTAGTAAAAAAAAATCGAATTTTAGTAAAAAAAATCGAATTTTAGTAAAAAAAAAAGTTTGAATTTTAGTATAAAAAAAATCTAATTTGAGTAAAAAAAAATCGAATTTGAGTAAAAAAAAATCGAATTTTTGAATTTTTATATAAAAAATATTGTTTTTCCGAACCCTGATTAGTAATTGTAACATNCGAATTTGAGTAAAAAAAAAAATCGAATTTGAGTAAAAAAAAAATCGAATTTTTGAATTTTTATATAAAAAATATTGTTTTTCCGAACCCTGATTAGTAATTGTAACATGGTTTGCGCAAGTCACAAATGTTGTTTTTTATTGTTAAAGAGATGATGCAAATGAGTGATTTGGCGGGTTGATAAACTTTTCAAATTTGCCACCATTTATTTCCTTGTTTAGTTTTGTTGAAACTCGTAAGGAACTCGTTCATTTTCATTGTGCATTGTTTCATCTTTATCAACTTTTTCAAAGAAAGTGACCATAAAACGGTAGTGGGTTTATCTGAGAGGTAACATAACATACAAAACATATACTGTGAGGCAGTGAAGTGGAAATTGTTCGCTCGCGAGCGGTGTGGTGAAGCGAAGATGTGTCAGGTCGAGTAATCTTGAGCGGTTTGGTTAGGACTAGGAGCAGCAGCGGTGATGACGTCAGAGGAATTTTTTTTTCGGTGTGCGGGTAAGAGCGGAGATCTGTATTTTCTCAGGACCGCCTTCATTTCATCTAGTAGTCTGACTCAAACTCAAGTCGGTCGATTCCCCTTGGTTCTGTAACAACATAGGAAGTGAAGTGAGTGTAGTTGGGCTCTCTGTCATTCCTATCTCATCTATACCCAAGAGCACAACACAAAGAAGTTACTTTTTTTTTGTCTTTTGATATATACAGTGTCCAGAAAACGATACTTTATTTTGTTGACATTCGGACCCATTGAAGTCAATTTACAAAGTACGTAAGTAGGAAATCTTAAAAGGATCTTAAATTGAGAAAAATTACTAACACACTACTTATTAGTTGTAGTAGTAATTACTGTTCTCTCCTTACTCATCTCATCTTCATTATTATCAACAGCCAAGTGATTTAATTATCATCAATTAACTACTAATAAGTAAAGTAATCATCTGGACAAAGGATTATTTAGTATCGTGACGATCATGTCTAACTCTAAAGACTTTGTAATGTTGTTGTCGTTGTCTCATTCTGACTCTTTCAATCGCAGTACCAAAAATGACGTTAAATATTTTTTTGACAAAAATTGAACCAACTCATCAGTCTCCTCAGCTCTATATCAATAATAATAATAATGATGATGGAAATATACTCATCTCTAATTACACGTGAATTGACATCATCTTATCATTGTGATTTACTACTTGTGGTGATCTGGAGATCTCTGTGTATCTAAATCTATAATTAGCTCCTTGTCTCAAATCTTTTTGATTTTTGTTATTCTGTTCGTTCGAGGTCGAGGATCGTGGGACATACAACAAAAATCACGTAATGGTTATTACAAATATATTATGTTATATTATTATATATTATTCCATCTCATAAGTAACTTTGTAATCCTCTCTAATTTTTAACTTGTCTTGTTCTCTTGTGCATGTGCAGTGAGAAGAAGAGTCTTTTGTTCCTGTTGAATCTTGAGAAGCATAGAATTTGATGATTAATCTTCCTGAAAGTTGAATTAGGATTAGAGGAATTGCCGATCAGCATCAGTTCTTAAGGAATTTAGGATTGATTTTTGATTCCAGTAGAAGAAGCAAAAAAAAAGGCAGTTTGAAGAGTAGTAGTAGTAGTGTTGAAGAATAATTAGAGAATAGACTTGTGAGAACTATGATGACAATGACAATGCCTAGTGAGAATGGGTCAGGGGTCGTTGTAGTAGGATCCAGTCCAAGCGTTACATCATGTGGGACAAATACAATGTCCATGAATAATAATAGTAATAGTGTTGTCATGGTTGAATCAAATTCATCAATGATGGTTGACTATGTGGTCACTGGACCAAGTGGTTTAAGTCAACTTTTAACAACCAATAATCAAGGAACTTTGGGAAATTGTACCAACAGCAATAATAATACCAACATTGTACCACCACCACCACTACTCCCATCATCCAATTGTAGTACCACAGTTGTAACATCTGTAACTTCAAATACTGGACATCTTGTCAAAAATTCATCACAACATTTGATGATCAATTGTACGAATTCTTCCGCTACACCACTCCTTCTCAATACCAACACTACTACTAATATTACATCTCCAGCTCCTTCATCATCGCTGGAAACATTTATGCTAAATGGAGTCAACGGTCTTGTAACCCATACTCTTCCGCAACAAAACGACAACGGAAATCCCTTGTACTCGGTGAGTAGACAAAAATTCTCAACAATTTAGATTTTTTTTTTTCAAAAAAAAAAATTTACTTGCTTAACTTAAACTGTTGAACCACCTGTATGACAACAGAAGAATTCTTGTGCTATTCTATCTCACAACTAACGAAGGCATTGATTGATAAATCTTTTAAAAATTATTGTTGTTCATCAAATAACGTATGGTGGTGGTGCATGTTAGATTAATTGGTCAAGGTGAGAGAGATACAAAAGAAAAGTATACTAAATCTGGACTATTATTTACACATTGAATGAATGAAAGTGAATGGGTTAGAAAAATGAGGTAGTAGGTGTGAATGAATAGTAATCTCATTTTAAATAGTGTTTTTTTTTGAGTGTTAATGATAATGATTTGAGTTGTTAACTTGCTACACGCATCATTTTCTTTGTTGACAATTCCCTAGTGCATCCTCTTCTCTACCTTCTCAAATCCCTTTCACTTAAGTTTTTGTTGGTCATTGTTATGTACAGTACGAGAGAGAAGAGTTTTAAGAGTATCAAGGTAAAGGCTGTTTAATTTCCATAATTCTATTATCTTCTCAACCATTGTTATGGTTGAATTGGTTTAATAATGATTTAAAAAATCCTTTTAACTTTCATTTCCTAGTAAAATTTATAAATCTTTGTCATTAGAGTTTTAGTTTTAGTTTTAGATTTTTGACTAGGACAAACCAAAATGGTTTGAGTCGAGTCTAGTAGTAGTGGTTTTAAAAATTGAAAATCATGAGACAAAGGGATATTATTATTATTACTATTATTCAAACTAACAAGTCATGATTCGTGACTTAATCGACCACAAAAGTATCAGGAAAGTAACATCTAAAGCTCTTGTTGTAGTACTTTAAATATTATTACTACTAGCTTATCAAACCATAAAGCACTTGATTATGTTACCATAATTCACTGGTTTCTGAGCTTTTTTGCGGTATGATGAATTTTTTTTTTTTTTTTTTTTTTTTTTTTTTTTTTTTTTNTTTTGTTTGTGGCTGTTAGAATTAAATTTTGAGAAGGTTTGATTGAGTGAGTCTCAATTTTGAGACTGCTACTGCTGACGAGGTTAAATTATGAAAGAGTCTCATTCGTATAAATTTTTATTAAAATTGATCTATAGACTATGAAGACGGTGGTGATAGGGAATTGGGAATAAGGAATAGGGAAATAAGTGGTTGGACTTGAAGTGACCAGTTTTTTACTACCACTTTTTCGTTTTTTTTTTGGTAAGACGTATGATAATTTTCAATTATTTTTTAGATAAAAAAATTGTAATTTTTTTTTGAAGTAAATTCATATATTATTGGGTTTATTTTAATAAGTGGTGGAAGAAAGAGTAATAATTTTCATAAAAATTAACAAACACGCACTCTTTGAATCTGTATAAGAGTGTTGTTTAAGTTTTTTTGGCATTGTTTTATGACTCTCTGAAGTTAATTTATTACTTAAAGTCTAGTAATCCAAAAAAGCAAAAGATTATAGATTAGGAAGAGATTGGGTATTTATTTATTTAAGTGGTTTGTCGTTTCCTCGTGGGTCCAAGTCTAATGCTGTAATGACCAAAAACCAAATTCAATGTGTCTATGTCCAGCATTATTCATGGCATGCAGAGACCGAAATCCACATTTTCTTTTCTGTTTTTTTTCTGTAAAACAAAGCTAGTTAAGCTAAAGTTTGGGGTTTTTTTTTTTTTTTTTTTTTTTTTTTTTTCATTTTGTTTGTGGCTGTTAGAATTAAATTTTGAGAAGGTTTGATTGAGTGAGTCTCAATTTTGAGACTGCTACTGCTGACGATGTTAAATTATGAAAGAGTCTCATTCGTATAAATTTTTATTAAAATTGATCTATAGACTATGAAGACGGTGGTGATAGGGAATTGGGAATAAGGAATAGGGAAATAAGTGGTTGGACTTGAAGTGACCAGTTTTTTACTAACACTTTTTCGTTTTTTTTTGGTAAGACATATGATAATTTTCAATTATTTTTTAGATAAAAAAATTGTAATTTTTTTTTGAAGTAAATTCATATATTATTGGGTTTATTTTAATAAGTGGTGGAAGAAAGAGTAATAATTTTCATAAAAATTAACAAACACGCACTCTTTGAATCTGTATAAGAGTGTTGTTTAAGTTTTTTTGGCATTGTTTTATGACTCTCTGAAGTTAATTTATTACTTAAAGTCTAGTAATCCAAAAAAGCAAAAGATTATAGATTAGGAAGAGATTGGGTATTTATTTATTTAAGTGGTTTGTCGTTTCCTCGTGGGTCCAAGTCTAATGCTGTAATGACCAAAAACCAAATTCAATGTGTCTATGTCCAGCATTATTCATGGCATGCAGAGACCGAAATCCACATTTTCTTTTCTGTTTTTTTTCTGTAAAACAAAGCTAGTTAAGCTAAAGTTTGGGGTTTTTTTTTTTTTTTTTTTTTTCTCTTGTTGTTATTCTATAGTGGTTAAGATAAAATACGGTAGATTATAAAATTTTTATTTCACCATTTCTCTAGTTTCTAATACCATCATCATCAGTTATTCCAGACGTTATAGCGACAGTCTACAGACTGTTGGTCACTACTTTACGAGAAATAACCACTTGAGGTTGTAACTGTATTGTTACTGTTGCTGTACCCTCTGTTTCTGTTATTTACTATTACTATGTTACTTTTTTGTTGTTACAATGGGTGAAAGTAAATGAAGGGAAAAGTATATAGTATTTCTAATCGATAGTTTTTTTTTTGTGAGATGACAGTGACTAACTAATACAAATAACTTTCACGAAATATTTTGTAAATGTTAGAGAATCTGCTTCTAAATTCTGACCTATCAGGTTAGCATTAGGTTCTGTCTATTTATTTTATGAGACTATTATATTCTCTTTTTTTTAGCTTCCTGTGTCAACAGAAGCATCCCTACTCTCAGTTTTTTTTTGTTGTTGATATTAGAGAATTGTAATTTCAATTTTTTGGGTAAACAACCTCTTTATTATAACTAGAAGGATAGGCTTGATAAAAATTATGTTGGGAGGTTTTTTTTTGTGTTTTGTGTTTTTTTTTTGGGTATATTTTGGGCTAATTTAATCTAACCACTAGTAAAATTTTTAATTAAATTATTAAGAAATNTTTTGGGTAAACAACCTCTTTATTATAACTAGAAGGATAGGCTTGATAAAAATTATGTTGGGAGGTTTTTTTTTTTGTGTTTTGTGTTTTTTTTTGGGTATATTTTGGGCTAATTTAATCTAACCACTAGTAAAATTTTTAATTAAATTATTAAGAAATNGTTTTTTTTTGGGTATATTTTGGGCTAATTTAATCTAACCACTAGTAAAATTTTTAATTAAATTATTAAGAAATAGTAAAATTGAATTGTCAGGTTTTTTGAGCGAAACTCATATTATTAGTTGGTTTTGAAGAGTTTTTCATCCTTTCGAGTTTCGAGTTCCCTAGAGAAAATCCTCCGTTTTGGATTGAATTACAATTAGGATGGAAATGACAAGTCTGTTCCAATAAATTAAATTATATGATGTAAATCTTCATAAGAGTCAAGATGGGAATGACAGGGAGTGGGGGCTTGATTTCTTAAGCTTAGTATATTACTCTTGTCTCTTGTGACTTTGTTAAAATTTTAATGAAGTTTGCATATTCAGAAGATCAGAGGGAATATAAATATATGAGGTTTGTAAGAAGATGATAAAATTTGAATGTTGAAGTTGCTATTTTTTTTTTATTTTTTTTTTTGTGTGCTAAATATGAAGTGTGTTGTAGAGTTTTGTGTAGGATTTTAAAAGCTGGTTATTATTTGTTAGTTTGTCATTATCAGGGAAAGAACTTGAGACTGTATTTGGAGATAAGCACCTAGGAAAAACCTCAAACCACTACTGAAATGGTAACAATAATTAATTCAATTTTGTAGATATTTAGTGATAGGAGGAGATACTTAAAGAGTTAGTTTATTGTCCATAATTTTCAATTTTTTGTAACTGGTTTTTTTTNTAGTGATAGGAGGAGATACTTAAAGAGTTAGTTTATTGTCCATAATTTTCAATTTTTTGTAACTGGTTTTTTTTTTGGTTTATGTGGATGTTAAATTTTTTGAATACTTGAGTACACTCGTTTTGTACAGTTTTGAAAAATGAAAATGAACAATTTACAACAGTTTAAGTTTTAGTTTTAGTTTTAGGTATTGAGGATGATTTAGAAATTATAATTTTAGTTAGTTTGTATAAGTTGTTTNTAGTGATAGGAGGAGATACTTAAAGAGTTAGTTTATTGTCCATAATTTTCAATTTTTTGTAACTGGTTTTTTTTGGTTTATGTCGATGTTAGATTTTTTGAATACTTGAGTACACTCGTTTTGTACAGTTTTGAAAAATGAAAATGAACAATTTACAACAGTTTTNTTTGTACAGTTTTGAAAAATGAAAATGAACAATTTACAACAGTTTAAGTTTTAGTTTTAGTTTTAGGTATTGAGGATGATTTAGAAATTATAATTTTAGTTAGTTTGTATAAGTTGTTTGAGTCGGATTATACAGCATTAGCCAATATCCATTCGACATACTCTGCAACTTCGGTATTCACACCTGGGATTCCTGAAAATTAGGTCAAAATTGAATAATTATGAATTCAATAATGAGGAATTTATAAAATAGAATTATATATTTTATAATTTATAATTTACCTGGTCTTGCACAGCCACTACCGAATGAGACAATACCACATAAGTAGGGAATTGGTGAGTCGTTACATACTACTGGACCGCCTGAATCTCCTGAACACTATTAATAATTATATTGTGTTAAATTTGTGTATTTAATTTTTTTTTTTTTTTTTTTTTTTTTTTTTTTTTTCTTTCAAGTTTTTAAGCAAATTGAAGAAATTGAGTTGTGAATTTTGCTTACAGAGTCCTTCCCACCTTCTTCCGTTCCAGCACATAACATTTTATCAGGAAGAATTATATCTTTCCCATAAACATTTGCACAGTAATCATCTGAGACAACTGGGACTTTGACAAATTGAAGAAAAATTGGAAGTCTACCTCCTTCGGTCAATGCACCCCAACCAGCAATAGTTATTTCAGCTAGGAAGAAAAAAAAAAAGTTAAAATTTTAGTTTGGTTTAGGTTCTTAGTTTAAATTTAGTTTTAGTTTTAGAGTTTAGGTGTTTTAAAATTAAAAAATTTATATTTTGAAGTGTTTTAAAATGTCAACTTACTTCCAACTGGTGCACGATGTGCCTGTGAGGGTAGGACGACAGGTTGGACAAGTTTATCAAAAATTATAGGAGTTTGTACTTTGACCAAGGCAATGTCATCATGATATTCTTCGTTGACATAGTTAGGATGAATTAAAATTTCTGCGACAGCGTGCTTCCGTTCATCTCCTTCGGGTACGAGAATGTTATACTGATTTGCTACAACGGTGTAGGTATTTGGAGCACCTTTCACACAGTGAGCAGCTATAATGAAACAAATTTTTGAAGATTTTGAAGAAATTTGTAAAAATTCATAGGATTATTATTTTTTTTTTTTAAATAATCTTTGAACCTGTAACAATCCAGTTTTCGTTGACAATGGTTCCACCACAATCATGGAGTTTATGTTGTTGGAGTTGTACAATGTATGGAAATTGACCTCGTTCAGCTTTTTCTCCGCCAACAATCGTAGTCTCCAAGTCCTTTGCACGTTGTGGAAGAGCTAGAAAATAAAATTAACAAAAAAAATAAATAGTTTGTTTGTTGTCTCAAAAAAGTATTCTGATGAGAGTTAAATAGGTTTTATTTAAATCCATTGTTATGTTATTTATTTACCAAAGGAACATGCCAAGAGAGTACAAAAAACTAACAGTATTCTAGCCATTTTCTTTAAACCAGAAAATAGGCTCTTGTTTTTACCAGGATGATAAAAATTAAAGTTTTTTGGCAAGAGTGAATTTTTGAAGAGGAAGCAATAGTATTTTATTTAAAAGTATTATCTAAATCTTGTCACATTTATGGATTTATGAATAATTATTCAATCTANTTTTACCAGGATGATAAAAATTAAAGTTTTTTGGCAAGAGTGAATTTTTGAAGAGGAAGCAATAGTATTTTATTTGAAAGTATTATCTAAATCTTGTCACATTTATGGGTTTATGAATAATTATTCAATCTATTTTTTTTTGAAGTGATTGGAGTAGAGTAATAGAGTGATAAATTAAAATGTAACGTTTTATCAAGACCAAATCAAAATGGAAATTGAATCCGTTTTACCTTTGCTCTACTTGAGATTAACCTTTAATTGATTGAATTTGTAGAGAAAATACATACTCTCAGTGGTGGGGATTTTAATTAAAATGAAATATAAGTTGGTGCAAACAATGAATACATTTTTCATTTAAAGCTCAAAGGGCTTATGTACAAATTATACACTCTATGTGGTACTGTCAAATTCATCACATACTTGGTACATTAATAATAGACCTTGACCTTATAAATGACTTTTTCTATAGACCTGAAAAACAAAAATTGGCTGAGACGGTTGACCCTTAGAAGATATCAAAAGGAATACATAATTTTCACCAATATGGTTTTATTTAATTTTTGATTGAACTGAAACTTTAAAGTTTTCACATTACTAGATATTTAATTTCTGAGGAATGATGAAATGGGTGTTAAACTGAGACTTTTGACTTTTGAACTGAGACTTTNGCTAGATATTTAATTTCTGAGGAATGATGAAATGGGTGTTAAACTGAGACTTTTGACTTTTGAACTGAGACTTTTGACCTTTAGAGAGATTTGAAATGTAGCACAATTTTCAGTTGATTTTCTTTCTAACAACCATCCAACATCGATAGATTGTTTTATTTTGATAGAAATCTATGTAATTATAATTAAGGAAAGTGAAAAATTCATTTTGATTTGCATTATTTTGAATTGTTCTACTTCTCAAATTTTGGTTAAACTCAAAGGAAGATGGATGTGTCCATATACTTTGTATAAGACCACCACGCATAAGAAAATAAGACTTAGATTTCCCGTTGTAAAATTTTCAGTCTAATAACCGTCGACTACTGTATATAGGGTTACGTACTGAGCAATATTAAAATAGGTGTCAACAAAATCGGCTATGATTGTAATGTGTAACATTTGATGACCTCTGCAGGTCAAATGTCTCGGGTGATTCTTTTTTTTTTAGAGGTTTATAGTAAATTTAATCATAAAGTTTTCTATGAGTTGATCTGGTCAAGTATGCAGAGATGGATGAATGGCATGTCACCTGTTGTCGTTATCCCGAAATTTTTGGTAACACTAGGGGTCTACCTTTTTAGTTTCACACTTTCACAGATGACTTTATTGCACACTTTTGTTGAAGCGCGCATGAGTGTGAAGCTACAGCGGGTGAAACCTTATACAATTCAGACTTAAAAATATTTCAACTCTTTCTGTACTAGTGCGCAAAAGTGTGAGGAGGAATCGGGTGAGCCCTAGTTTTGAAGCANAAAATATTTCAACTCTTTCTGTACTAGTGCGCAAAAGTGTGAGGAGGAATCGGGTGAGCCCTAGTTTTGAAGCAGTAGTAATTAAATAACCCAAATGGTAAAACAATCAAATAAGGCTAAATTTAATTTTGAAGGGTTATTTAATTTTGCGCAGGCACTACATGAACGCTATCAATGCGTTATTAATGTCGAATAAATGCTAATAAATAATAAATGTATCAAACGTTATCAATGTAGTTGATCAAAATTTTGAAAACAATTTAAACAAAAATCTAAAGTTTTTTAAATTGACGGAAAATTAGAAGTAAGCAAGTGTAAAAAAAATTATCTGATCACTTTCACACTTTCACACTTTGTCCCGCTGTGGAGTCTCATTGGCAAATTTTGAATTTTTGGGGCGTGTTTTCACACTTTTGTAAAGACTTCTGTGAAAGTGCTCAAGTATGAAATTTTTTCGGGTGAGACCTGTTTTTCTGCTGTAATTGGTTCTTTACACTTTCTGGAGAGGAGTTTCGCACTTCTCCTTCACACTTCTCTGAAAGTGNTTTACACTTTCTGGAGAGGAGTTTCGCACTTCTCCTTCACACTTCTCTGAAAGTGTGAAAGTGTGCAATATGAAAAGGTAGACCCCTACTGATCCCGAAGTTTTCGGAGTACGGATATTTAAAAATTTAGTTGATTAATCAAATAAATTGTGTGGTCAGATTTTACATTGTTGTAAGCACTTGAATCAGTAGTTAGTAGACGTGGCTTATATTATTTATCAATTATGTGTGACAAACAATACGTAATCTTGGAAAGTTTATTTTGTTTAAATTTATTAGTTAATCAAAATGGGTATTACCAAAATTTATTAATAGCTCTTAACACTGATGTAACGGAGGTATAGTAGTAGCTTAAGGCGAAACTAATTAATCGTACAAAAATTAATTTTTAATTTTTTGAGTTGTGATATGAATTTTTTTTTATACAGTTCCTTGACAATTGAAGTAACGTTGAAGATACGGATGAACATGAGAATAATTTTAATATATTTTTTAATATTTGGTGACATAAAATGTGACTAGGGAAAAAGAAAGTAGACGATACAACAAGTTATAAAATTGATTTTTTAACAGATTCTGCGTCCTTTCTCTTTTGTAATTTTGAATTCTGGAGAATTGAAGCACGAAATTGTTCAATTTTATTCCTTTGAATGATGTGTAGACTATTAAATTTTTGATTTAGCTTGAGAGAAGAATATGGAAGTAAAAATATAAAAAAAAAAATTTATGAAATTACTTCATGCCTACAATTTCCCCCCAATAATTCAGTTTTTTGAGTGGATAGAAATAGAAAATGGAAATTAAATTGGTAAGGAAGGACTATTAGAATGAACGTAAAAGGGAAAGTTGATGAATGATCAAATTTTGAAAACGGAAATAATAAGATTTTTTTTTGACGACTACAGAAGTAATTTGTGTGGTAAAATGATGACTAAGACTTGGGCTATGAACTCTTTCGGGAAGTGATGGATTTTTTTTTTCTCAATGTGAGTTGATTAGGTTAATTTTGAAGATGTGCAGAACGTGTGATAGTTGTGTTGTGTAATGTTTTTTTTTTTTTTTTTTTTTTTTTTGTGCCATGTAGTCATTTAGACTTTTGGAAAGAGAGAAAAGTGTTGGTTTCCGGTGTTAGAATTTTTTTTTTCTCCCGTTTTTGTCCATTGTCGTAATATGTATATTTATGGGAAAGTTGAGAGAAAAAAGAAAGAGAAAAAGACATTAAATGTGACATTTGGTTTAACGCTTTCCAAGAATTACCACAGAAGAACGTCTCTTTGATAAATTAATTTTAAGTTTTGAAGAGTTTTTCATATATTTTTTTTTCTCTTAAAGTAGTCATTTTTGAATTGATTTATTATTATTTAGAAGTGCTTATATTAAAAGTAAAAGTGATGATGTTGATGTCGGAGGCTGTCGATTGTATTTTTATTTTATTTTTTTTTTGAAATGGTTCATGCTGATGGGTGAGTGAGGGAAAAGTGCCAAAAATAATGATTTGGGAAGCTGGAAATTCTATAGAAGTGTGACAAGGATGGGAGGGGAGAGGGGGATGGGGTGGGTTAAAGTTTTCTAAACTTGGTTGTATGGTTGACGTTGTGAGGAGAGTTTTTGGTAGGTCGTTTGGTTGGAGTAACAAAAGAAAGCGGCGTTATTCATTCGGTGAAAGTAGATCCCAGATGTGGAGTTGAATAATATTACGATGGGACGAGGGAAAGAGACGTGTCCATTGAATTTTCACTTGAATAAGGTTGAGTTTTTTTTTTTTTTTTTTTTTTGTGGATAGAATATTTGGCTCTTTAGCATTTGGAGAGGGGACAAGAGTCCTAAAATGGAATTGCGTCGAGAATAAAGCTAGAGTTTATGATATTTGTCCTCGAGGATGATGGGAACTAAACAACAATGGATTTTTGGGATTGTGACAATGGAAGATGAGGAAGGGAGTACAATATGTGCTTCTGCATATGGTACTTTAAGTTTTGTAGAGTAATATATTATGTGCTATATAGAGTATGATGAAATAGGACCTCGATTTTGATCTCTGGTAGTTGTAAAAGTTGTTATTACAAGTGGAATTTTTTTTTCGAGCTTTTTTTGACTGAAATTTTTTGATCGAATGGTTTTTGACCTTTTTTGTTTTTGATTTCAAGTTTTTTTTTTTTTTTTTTTTTTTGAATCTGCTGTATCGTGATCGTCTTTGTTATCGGCATCGATTAGTTATAGCNTAAATTTTTGAAGATTTTATATTTTGGAACAAGTCGAAACTGATTTATTCTAACAATTGAGCTTAACTAATAGAAATAATACTGAATAAGACACTTGTTTTTATTTTGTTGAGTTCTATACATATCGTATTTTATTGTATGTGGAGTAGGCGAGAGTTAGATTAATTTAAGTTAAGGCTTTATAAAAATAAAAAAAAGGAAAGAGGTTTTTGGATTAAATTCACAGTACTTTCTCTAAGATTTTTCCTTAGTATTTTTGTAAGTGGATTTTCTTCGACTTTCTCTTTTCTTAAGCCAATTTATTTCTTTTGCTTCCGTTGAGAGTGAGTTTCTAAAAAGTTTTCTTCTGTTCTGTCTATCTTATGTCTTCTCATTTCACAAATTGACTACTGAGATTTTGTCAGATTGGCTAAATTTTTAGTTTCCGATTCCCTTAAAAAAAAAGTTACGTTTGTTAAAATGAAAAAAAAAATGATGTGGGTAATAAGAGTGAAAGTTTGTTTAAGTTGAGAAGGAATAATAATTAGAAAATATAAATTTTGGTTATTTTAAGTTAGACTGTCGTCGTTTAATAAAATATTTTGGGAATTTGACTCGATTTTTTTAAACCGGGGACAAGATATATTGGTAATCTGTATATAGGTACTGTTAATCTTAATTAATGGTATTGTAACGTTTTATAGAAATTTATTTTGCAAATTTGTATATTTGTAAAATCTCATAGAAATATGAAAGTTTAGAAGGAAAGAGTAATGAAATTATTCTCAAATTTTTTAAAGAATAATTTGATTTTTGAAGGATTTTTGAACTTTGTAAAGAGATTTTTTTTTTAAATAGGAGAGAATAAATGAAAAACTTATTATTAATTCAATTAGAGTCTTGATTTAATTTGAATAAGTAAAAACAAATTTCTATGTATTCTACAATTTCAAGGTTTTTTTTTTATGGGAGAGGAGGCTGATTAATGTTAAATTATACAAATTAAATTCGTAGTCGATTTTGTGAATTTTGGTTCAACTTCAAATGGACAGGTTGCTGAGAGTCAAGAGGGAAATTAAATATTTACAAAATATTAAGTAAAACCTTGCTTATTTATTATTATTTTTTTTTTTTGATTTTTGAAAAAACGAGATCCGAATAAGTCTAAAGAAAAGTCAAGTGAATCCTTTCAAGATTTTTTCCATTTCATGGCCTTCCCCCTTTTTTTTTTTTCTTCATCCGTTGGAGTTCTTTTCTCTTTTAAAACCTTTTCTCTTTTATCTGAATTTTTTTTTTTTTTTTTTTTGGAAACCTTGGGAATCAAGAGGGAAGGGTTCCTAGTGGGGTTCTTGAGCCTTTCCTCACACTTTCTACTAGGAAAAGAAAACCAGAAGAGGAGAGAGATTCTCTTATTTTCTCCTACTATAAATACACGTTATGGAGAGGGAAAAAGCGGTCGATAGGAATGAGCTTATAAAATAGACCCCAAAAAAAAAGAAGATGATATCCTTCCTTTTTCTATAGTGACAAAAGAGAAAATTTTAACATGGTTTTATTACATTTCCTAAAAAGTATATATGGTTTTTATTTTTCTTAGTAGATAGTGTAAAAGTTGTTTGAACTTAAGTTAGAGAAAACAAAATGCAGTTATTTCGATCATAGTGGAAAAAAAAATAATAAAGTTTTATGAAATTAGTAGTTTGGTCTGCCTGCATGTTAGTGGTTAGTGAATTTGGAATCACATTTTAGTTCTTATGGTTCTATGGCGTCGTTTTCTTAGTTCTAATTTGATATTGGCGTGATTTTTTTTTTTTTTTTTTTTTTTTTTTTTTTTTTTTTTTTTTTATTATTTAACGAATGAGGTTGGTGCTGAAAGGATTATTTTCACTGAATGAAGAAGAAGAAATTGGGTGGTGACTTCACGAATTTAATTTCTAACTAAAACTCCTTAGGTTTTTATTGGGAGATGAAGTAATGAAATTTGTTGAAAGTCTGTATAACCTTTCTTCTTTGTAGAATGTCGTGACATGACTTAGAGTCATGCCATGGTGTGCTAGAAACTAGACTCACGTCTAGCTGCTAGCACCATTTGGTCTTTGAATTTACGTCTCTGATGGGATCTTAATTGTGAGTAATCGCTAGAGAAAAAAAAAAGAAAAAAAAAAGAAGGATTATTTTGGAAAAAGTTGCGATTAAAATAAATTGGCGAAAAATAACATTTTGACTTTGGCGTGTGTGGGTGTCTGTACCATTACCATTGTGTCGCACTTTTTGTAACTTTTCTCTTTTTTTCTATAGAAGTTAAATATGTGGCTTTTTTTCTTTTTTTTTTTTTTCGTTTTGGAACCTGTGTCATAAGACGTAGTAAACTGCTGGGTGGTTGGTTATTTAGTAAAGTGAAGTCTATTATGTAATTGTGTTAGTGAGCATGTGGTAAAATTTAGCTCAATTGAATTTTATAAAGTTCTGAGACACGACGGAGCTCTCAGAGACTCTAATCCACTTTGAATTGATTCTTTTCTGTTACTTTAGAAATTAAGCTTCTAAGACAGGATCTATTTTAAGAATAAAAAAAAAGCAAGAAGTTCGTGTTAACGTTAGAGAAATCTCTGGTATCGATCCCAGTTGTCAGTTGCCAGATGAGATTCGACTCTAGGATGTAGGAGTACTAGTTACTACTATCTGTATCTAGTAGAGATAATATAATATAAGGTTTCTAAAGTAATATGAATTTTGGTTTCTTATTCAATTTTTTAAGATTTAGTTTAACTCTTTGTTTCTATTGTGAATTATAATAGTATACAAAAATTTTTTGATTTTTGGACTCGGATGGAATAAATGTTAAATGAGTTGTTACATAATAGAACAGTTGGGTATTTTATAATTGACTGATTGAGTGAAACAAAAAATTAATTATGAATGAGACTGAAATGAATTGTTTTGGATAATAAAGATTTAAATTTTTTTTTTTTTTTTTTGTTAATCTTGACTTGGAATTTTTTTTTTTGGCTAAGGCGGGTTTGGTAATGTTAATGTAGTGAGAAATTTAGTTGTAGATTTTTTTTTCCTTCCTGTTCCTCTTGGTGTGAAAAAATAACATGGATCTTGACGTTTGGTTGGGAAATTGCCAAATTTTTTTCAGATTTTTTTTTAAAGATCCCTGAAGATTATTAAAAGATTATCATGGACAAGTACAAAAATGGACTGTGATGTTGCAAAATTTTTGGTTTTCCTTATTAGAATTAGTAGTATTAGAAATGACGTAGAGTTTAGAGTGAATTAAGTGAGTTGATGATGGTTGGTAGGTTAGGTTTCTGTTTGGTTATGGCTATGGCGTATTTTAGATTTTAGATTTTAGATTTTAAATTCTTAGGTTTATAAATTATAAGTTATGATTTGACAGGAGGGAGCCAGGTGGTATAAAATTAATTAAATACTAAGAATAATGATGTACTAAAAATTAATGATTTTCTTTTTAAGACTTGGTTATGAACACTTACGAAAGGGAAATTTTCTTTAAGGAGAAAGGATGAAAGGAAGAAGAAAATGGTAGAGAAAGCACTGAGGACTTTCACTTTTGGGTTTTGGTTAGGAACTCTCTCTACTGACTGTGATTTCAATTTTTTTTGCTCTCATGAGTTTAGTTGTGATGGAACAGATGGCAGAAATGTAGTGTTTTGAAGTGAACGGTTTTTGAATTATTTTTTTGATTTTTTTTTTTTTTTTGAATTTAGTTAAAAATTTTGTTTTTGTTTTTTGAAGTTACAACTCTGCTGAAATCGGATCTAAAATATCGGTTGAGATTAGTGGAATCGAGTTTTAATAATTTAATTTGTTTTGGGTTTTTAAAGACGAAGTCGGCCTTAGTAATGGAGAANAATTTAATTTGTTTTGGGTTTTTAAAGACGGAGTCGGCTTTAGTAATGGAGAATGAATTATTAACTGGAGAAGGTGAAAGATTAAGGTCAAAAATATACTTTGTTAAATGACAACTTTGATTAAATATTCTTAAAGATTTATATTTAATAGTGAAAACATCAAAAAGAAATGACAAATTTAAATCATGCCACCAAACATAATAAAATATAATTATTAAAAAATTTTTTTTTTTTGTCTAGATAGTAGTTTTTTGAGAAGTTTTGGATGAAAATTGTAAAGGCAAATAGAAAAAAANATGAATTATTAACTGGAGAAGGTGAAAGATTAAGGTCAAAAATATACTTTGTTAAATGACAACTTTGATTAAATCTTCTTAAAGATTTATATTTAATAGTGAAAACATCAAAAAGAAATGACAAATTTAAATCATGCCACCAAACATAATAAAATATAATTATTTAAAATTTTTTTTTTTTTGTCTAGATAGTAGTTTTTTGAGAAGTTTTGGATGAAAATTGTAAAGGCAAATAGAAAAAAANTTTTTTTTTTTTTGTCTAGATAGTAGTTTTTTGAGAAGTTTTGGATGAAAATTGTAAAGGCAAATAGAAAAAAAGATTAGAATCTCGTTTTTATATTATTTCGTATAATGTCGTATAAAATATTGTTAGAGTGGCAAGTCTACTGAAGAGTAAATATCCATTGTAATCGATGTTCATTAAAAGCAATGTTTTTAACTTTTTTTTTTTTTTTTTTTTTTTGGTTTTTATTGTATCGGCTTTCTCCGATACCAAGGAAATTGTCAACAGAATTTTGTTAATTTGATACTCAGTGAAACTTTCCTAGAACTGTCGAAATCCAAGTTTTTCAATTTTCTTTACTCACTTATTACATTTTTTTACATTTAAAATTTTAATTATTATTGTAGACGCTGAAGACTTAGTAGAAACGTTCACTATTTTAAATTATTTTTATTTTGATATCATGTGGATTTCAAACTTCATTTTTCTTAATTTTAACATAGGGGAGTTTGCTTTTGATTCGTTTTCACTATATCCGGAGTCACCATATCCGGAGTCACTATAGCCGATTTTGATTAGTGGTATAGTTGATCAGATAACTNTTTTGATTAGTGGTATAGTTGATCAGATAACTGATAATTAGGCCTGGATTTTTACATATTTTTATATTTTTCTTGCTGTAACTGATATAACTCAAACTTCGGATTGTTTCGAATTTGCTCTTTCTGACCTTAATAATTGTTAAATTTGATACTACTTTTAGGTTTAGTACACATTTTTTTTAACACATTTTCAGCTATTGGTAAGTATTTACAGATTNTGATAATTAGGCCTGGATTTTTACATATTTTTATATTTTTCTTGCTGTAACTGATATAACTCAAACTTCGGATTTTTTCGAATTTGCTCTTTCTGACCTTAATAATTGTTAAGTTTGATACTACTTTTAGGTTTAGTACACATTTTTTTTAACACATTTTCAGCTATTGGTAAGTATTTACAGATTTTAAATTCATTCCACATATTCCACATAAATCAGAAGTGTCTACACCATACTATTTACGAAAACTTGGTGATTATACAGTAAAAATCGGTTATTTTGAAGAGAGCAAAGCCATCCACACAGCTCACTTTGAAAGCAAACCTCCGATGTGATTTGAAAACAAATCGCTGTAACCTTTGCTTTCTAATTTTCAGCACGGAAAAACTGTTACTACCATGAACTTAAGTCTCAGCAAAAAGTTATGAATTATTAAAAGCGAATTTACCAAACATAATTCTGAGGATGTCGATGTTTGCTCTAATGTATCAAATAACATTGGCCAAAAGTAACTTCTTACTCGTATACTTAATCTTTCTTGTACTGTATTTTACAACAGAAAATGAAACAATTGTATGTTTTTATAGAAAATTCTAATGATTTTTATAAATAATTTTTCTTTTTTATCAAAAATTTTAATTTAAAGAACATATTTTGGCATATTTTTGACTATATAGGTTACCATTTTTAAGTACAAAATTTCCGGATTTACTTATAACGAAAAACCAAGGTCGTCATTTTCGATTTCAATATCGATTAAGTTACACATGTGATGATTTCGTTTGTGTGACGCTGTGGACGGTTTGTAAAACATATGAAACACGAGAACAACTGATTGAACTTTGACGTTGTGATTTTGGTTTGTTAAGACGCAAAAACAAAACAATTTCGTTTGTATGAGTTTCCATCTTAAAAAACAACAATTTTTTGTTTTGATCAGTCGTTAATCGTCATCAAATCTGTTTGCATGTGCATGTGTATNGGCTATATAGGTTACCATTTTTTAAGTACAAAATTTCCGGATTTAGTTATAACGAAAAACCAAGGTCGTCATTTTCGATTTCAATATCGATTAAGTTACACATGTGATGATTTCGTTTGTGTGACGCTGTGGACGGTTTGTAAAACATATGAAACACGAGAACAACTGATTGAACTTTGACGTTGTGATTTTGGTTTGTTAAGACGCAAAAACAAAACAATTTTGTTTGTATGAGTTTCCATCTTAAAAAACAACAATTTTTTGTTTTGATCAGTCGTTAATCGTCATCAAATCTGTTTGCATGTGCATGTGTATTTTTATAAATTCAAAAATTTTTGTAACTTGTTGTATTCATTCATTTACATTTTCTGCCACCCAGCATGGAGAAATTGCGAGATGGTATGTGCGCTTTCAAACGTCGTGGGTGTTGTAAGAAAGAATTTGCATTTTGTTGAATCTTACAAAATTAACCGCACTAACTCCTTCAACAGCATGTGACGTACATTTTATATTTTCAGCTAATTTTTTTTTTTATAATTATTTATTGTTGTTTAGCGATAATTATAAAGCTTTGTCTAGCAAGTAAAAAAAGTTAACTTTCGCTCTTATTATTTATTTAATTTGCTAAGTTTATTTTTTACTTTCGCAAACCCGAACTAACAAGCAACTTCTTACCTTTAGTCAGCATCCCACTTTCCCTGATACTGAAGGAGTTGACGAATAAGATGAAAGCAGAGATGAAGCGCTCTTCTTCGTTGTCTTTTGAGGACTTTGACACTGANAAGGAGTTGACGAATAAGATGAAAGCAGAGATGAAGCGCTCTTCTTCGTTGTCTTTTGAGGACTTTGACACTGACACTTTCACCTACGGATGCTGGATACGATTTTTGGAGAAAGATGACATGGATACTGACTGGGATGAATACAGTCGTTGCATTTGGGTAAAAAAAAAAAATTCCTACCACTTTAACTCTCCTTAAAGTCCTTATCCATTTTCTAACCAGTAGTAGTTTGTGNAAGGAGTTGACGAATAAGATGAAAGCAGAGATGAAGCGCTCTTCTTCGTTGTCTTTTGAGGACTTTGACACTGATACTTTCACCTACGGATGCTGGATACGATTTTTGGAGAAAGATGACATGGATACTGACTGGGATGAATACAGTCGTTGCATTTGGGTAAAAAAAAAAAAAATTCCTACCACTTTAACTCTCCTTAAAGTCCTTATCCATTTTCTAACCAGTAGTAGTTTGTGACAGTTCGTAGTAACTGTCATATACATAATTCCACTTCAATTTTCTGCTTGAATTCTCATTTTACACTTTTACTTCAGCTTCACCTCGCTTTTTCATTCATTTTAAAATAGTTATTAATTTACCAGCAGGGATTCTGAGACTTTTTTTTTTTTTTTTTTGCTTTCTAAGTGGATTTAGTTAGTAGTACAGTGATGTGATGTTGAATTGAAAAGTTTTTATGTAAAAATTCCCATGTGTGTTGTGTGTTATAGTCATAAGTGGGTACAGAGCCACTCGCTAACGATGTGACAAGCTTGAGGCAATTTTGAAATGTTGTGGTGAAAGTTGAGTTGAAGACGTAAAATGAATATTCCATTACCATCATGTTCAAAAATTTATGATTGATACTTGTATTTTTTTTTATTTCTATAGCATAGTGTATTTTAAGCCGAATTTAACTTTTTTTTTTAAACTTGAGAAATGTTTGTATTCATTAGATTATTGGTTAAAGGCGTTTTTTATATTATATTTTTTTATTGGAGACTTTCTCTTCCGGTGAAATTTTTTCAGTATCTTAAGTTTGGGAAGTTGGTATTGATCTTTATAAGAATCTTGCTTTAAGTTTTTTTTTTTTTTTTTTTTTTTTTTTAAAAAAANTTGAAAAACAGTTGCTTTGTTATGGCCAAAGTCTTGAGAAAGTCTTGTACTATTCTCCCATAAGGTCATAAATCCAAAGACCTAAGGACACTAATGTAGTTTTCTCTTGGAAAAGTATTACATTGGGGTTCCTGTCTCTGTGAAATGGGAGTTGGAGGTTGAAGTTGAAAGTGAAAAATTACACTTTGTCTTTTGTTTAGGAGTTTTTCAGAGTCTTTTTTTTTTTTTTTTTTTTTTTTTGGGAAAAGAGAAAGTGAAATAAAAAATATAAAGTTATATTTTAATATATTTTAGTATAGGAGAGATTTTTTTTTATAAATCTTCCCACAGAATACGATGGGTTAACAAGAGTCGGTATTTTCTAAATTTCTGTATTTCTTTCTTTTGATTAATCATAGGAAATGAAATAAAAGAAAGTAAAAGTTGTTCTTATTCATTCTCTAATGGAGTGAGAGTGTAGTAGTGATTGTAGGAATTTAGTTGAAGTAAACAATAATCACATTTTCACATTTTACTCATCAGTTGTTTAGTTTACTTACTACTAAAGTTAGTAGAATTCTTTGGTATCCCACAGTTCTCATAATGTGGTAGAAGAGACTTGGAAGTTGTTAAGAAATGAGTTTACTTTTAAGACTAAAAGAGAGTTACGAAGACGATGAGATTTGTTTATGATCAAAGTTACGTAGTTTTCATGCAACATTATTTTTCATCAGTCTAATACTTGTAGTAAGTTTTGTTATAAACAAAGTTTCGAATTTCTTGTGACTTGGTCCATATCGTGCATTTAGTCCATATCATTTTCTAAACTTTATTTTATTTCTATTATATATATATATATATATAATAGTATATAATATATACTATATAATATAATATATAATATAATATATATATATAATATATATTTTTTTGCAATTCAGAGACGCCATAAAGTCTCGCCATTGGTTTTTGTCATAATCCTATTCTTTCTCCATTGTATCATCCGCACATGTATTGTAATAAAAGATGATTGTTTCAAACCATCCATAAAGATACGGAAAAGAATAAAAATAAGTTACTAGGAAAATGATAAATTTTGGTAAGAGTAATCATAACTAAAAGTTTTGGTTTCGAGTTGAGTATTACTTAAGAGAAATGGGTATTTGGACATTTCCCATTCTCCCCAACTCAATTACAGTAGTCTCACACCGACTTAATATCACTTTACCTAATAGTTATTTAGATGAAAGCATCGTTATGTTAGTTGTCAAATATAGGTTGAGAATGAAGAGAAACTTTGGATTATAATATGTTATTTATCGTTGTCTCCTGGCGTTTTATATTATCTTGTCAAATTGAGAAAGATGAGATAAAGTTTTTAGGTTTTTGAATTGTTTTTTTTTTTTTTTGTTTTTTTTTTTTGTTTTTGAGGTACCTAAAATTTGAAAGTTAAAGGATAAATTCAAAATGGAAGAGTAGAAAATATGGATTTAGGAGTAGGTGGTTGTGAATTTTGAATTTTGAGATTAGAGTTAGAAACAGTATGGGGGTAAGAAAGTTTGAGCATTTCATTTCATCTAAAGTCTTAAAAGTTTGGTTAGTGAAAATTAGTTTTACTTTCACTAAAAGTAGGTAGGGGGAGTTTAATTCAGTGAGAGTAATTTTGAGAAGATGAAAAAGGAAGAGGGGATGTAAAAGTTTTTAGTTTACTCCTTGTTTATAACTTTGTTAAGTATGATTGTTCATTGACTGGAGTTAAGTTTTGTGGTTGAAAATAATTATTTGGAAATGTAAGAGTAAAAGTAAAAAGAGAAAGTTTTTGATCCCTGTGTCTTTTCTTTTTCTTTATTATTAATTTTCTAAGAGAGTAAGGAGATTTTCTGACAGTCTTTGACTATTTTTTTTCCTGCTGTTACTGTTACTGTTACTTCTGACTCAAAGAGGGAAGATTATTAGAAATTTAGAAATTGTTTGGTTTGTCATTCTTCATAAGGCTTAGTCTGTTAATTCTCATTGTCTTTTCAATTTTATTTTCATTTTCATTTTTTTTTTTTTGCTTATTTTGTTAGGAAATGGCAAGAATAGTTGTCTTGAATTGACTGAATTGAGACTTTCTCTTCAACTAATATGTATTGAAGTTGAAGGTTAAAAGAGAAAAAGAGTAAAGGGCGCTCATGATAGTTGATAGTTCTGACGGGGACTAGAATTCGAACTGTTCGTTATTCCATTGGGAGAAGAAGGGGAAAAAAAAGTAAAATAGAGAGAAAAAGCTAAAGAGAAAGTAAAGCAAGCTGGGTTGGGTCTTACATGAGTTAAATTAAGTTTGAGAGAAAGTAAAAGACCTTTCTAGGCCAATTAGAGAAATTCGTTTGCTCCTCACCAAACTTTTAGTACTAGTAGTAAATATAGAGAGTACAAGTGGTTCAAAAAATTTTTTTGGATAGAAATACGCAGGCTTAGGAACACTTTATGGAATGGTTGGGTAAGGATTGGGTGGGGAAGTGGATTTCTAAATTTTTAAGTGTTTTTTTTTTAGCTAGGGTCAAAATTCTGTCTTTAGTTGAGATTGAATCAACGAATTCTATTTGATTGAGTCTCTCTGAGTTTCTGAGTGGATGATTTAATTTTATATTACTAGTTAGTAGGTTTATTTGTTAGTTGGATTTTAAGTGTACACTTTGGTCTTGGGCTTGGTCTGTGCTGACTTTCTCTTTAGTGCCTTTCAGATTTCAAAAAAAAAAAAAAAATAAAATAAATTTGTCTTAATTATCCATGAGTGATGTTTATGTAGTTGTAAAGGGATTGGAGCCAAAATGCTTTCAGAGAAATTTCTAAACTCCATGACTCTAGTAACTGTGTATGTATGTATATATAGTATTATACATATTCTCTAGTAGTAGTAACTAACTGTGTATTGGAGTGAAGAGAACATAGTTGTTGAATTTTGTTGGAGTTTTGCCCGAAAAAGGAGAAATTTTCGGTATCGGTCATTGAGTATAATTCATGTTATGTGTTCTCTCTTATGTCTTATAACTGTGAAGTTTATAGAGATNCGGTATCGGTCATTGAGTATAATTCATGTTATGTGTTCTCTCTTATGTCTTATAACTGTGAAGTTTATAGAGATGTACAGTGCGTTCGAATAAGAAAGCGAACTTCCCGCGAAATAGTTTCACAAAAATATTATAAATTTAGATATGTTAGACTCGTGCACCTCTATTTTATTCACAAATAACTGTGAAATTGCTAAATGAAAAAGAGACTAAACCAGACCTGGAGAAATTTTTTCATGTTTGTTTTTGGATCATTGAGGTTTTGGGTATCTTAGTTCCAAACGTAATGATCACACCTTCCTGCTTCTTTTACCATAAAATATTAAATTTGATCGAAAGAGTTCAATAAATTTCAATTAGAAGTGAGATTAATTAAATTCTTTCGTTCAAATTTTAATTTGCGAATTGCGAAATCAATTCGCAAATAAAAATTTAAAACTCGTAATGCCAACACTTACTATTTTCAAAAGGTCACCCAAAAGTATTCAAAAACAAGGAACAACAAAGCTAAGAGTGAGTGAAATCACACGAAGGAATCAAACACAAACAAATCGAACAAAAACAATGGAGAAAATTTATAATGAAAACAATGATTAATTTAAAGTTCGCGTACCATTCCGTAATAAATTTACTCACTGTCATCAAAAATTGTTGGGCACTTTTTTAAAACATTCCCAATTTATCCACTTTATTATTGTGATTCGTTCACGGTTTCAGATTCCGCTTTGGTTGTGTTGACTTTCCTTTTATGAGTCATTAAATAGATCAAATTTATTTTTTGTCAACCATGGGATGAAATATTTCAAATTTGAATCTGAAATAAGAGAGGTACGAAATTTTACCTGACTGGACATGTTTTCGACGATTTTTTTTGTGCTTTGGTCACTTCCAAATAAAGTAAACTATCAAAGCAAAGATTTTCAGCAAGGTGAACCGTCAGCAGCTGCGCAAATGTCTGACTGACTATAAATTTTGAATTTTTTGTGATTTCATTGCGCGGGAAGTTCGCTTTCTTNAATGGTAAAATCTAAAGGGAGAAAAGGAAACGGGAAATGTTCACTTTCTCTCTTTCTCTTTCTCCTCTAGAGTTTTTTATGTTCTTTTATGATATGTATTTTACTTGTAACACGACGACAGAGAGTCTGGAGGACGAAATATGCATAGAAATTTATTATTGGGAGGTAAAAGCTCTTTTGACGTTGGTTTCATTCCGTTTTTTTTTTTTTTTTTTTTTTTTTGCTTTTGTATTTTTGTTCTGTTGTGGAAAAACGGAAGTAGAGAGAGAAGTAGATAAAGTTAAAGGATAGTAGTAGTATTTTATACTATTTTCATTTTGAGTTGTTTTTTATAGTCTCAAAGGGAAGTCAATAACAGGTCCACTCTAGTTTTTGATATTGTTGATGATAGGAAATAAGAGTAGAGGCGGAAACTTATCTCAAGGACTTACTCTATTGGTGCTTTTCACTTGACTAAGATGACTCTTTGTTGGGTAGATGAGGTTTGATAAGTTGTTACTTATTTAATGATGGAATAAAGTAAGTTTATCTAAGTTACGTATATATATTTTTTTTTTGAAGAGAAATATTTAAAGGTTATCGTATGTATTTTTGGATTTGAAATTGAAAAGTCTTAAATCATGATTGGTTGCCTTCTCCCTGTCACGAACGTCTGTCTTTTTTTTTTTTTTTTTTTTTTTTTGTAGTAGAGCTTTTGCCTTTAGTGTTCAATTTGAAATGATTTTGTGAAAGGACCGGTAAGAGATTTGGGAAAACAGAAAGCTTTGATTTCTAACATAAAAGGAAGTGGATTTTTGATTTGTTCGTTTTTTTTTTGTGTATGTGTGTGTGTGTGTTTGTGTGCTATGGTGGGAGTTTGGAGAAAGTAGAAACGGAATTTTAAATTGGTTCGATTTTAAGTTGTGCTATGGGTATAGTACTGTGGTAAATTTAGAGTGACGTTGAACTTTTAATTTGGTTTGAAAGATTGATACTTTGTACCAGAGTATAAAAATGGGATTTATATTATGTATTTATATAAATAACAGAAATAGGATTTTTTGAATTTTTATACTCTGTTTTTTGATTATTAGAATCAAAATGTAGGATGTTTGAAATTCGATTTTTTAAATATTAAAATTAAACTGGATTATTTCGTCTAAAATGAAACTGAACTGAAGGTAGGAATCTAGTGAAGGTACTGACAGGGTGTGCAAGGGGGATATTGATGGGATGGGTTAATCAGGGTTTTTGGGGGTTAAACCCCCTAAAATTTCAATATCCCAGGGGGATATGGGTTATTGGGGGTTATTGAAATTAATGGGCGGGAAGATTCAAATTTGTATTTCACTTTATTAACCGGGAATTGGGATTCTTTTTTCCCTCTTCATTCAAAAGTAAACTAGTCAGTTTAGTGAATTCAGCTGGTTATATCTGAATTTACTTTGTGGAAAATAAAAAAAAAAATTTGGGTTAACAATTAAATATAATTTTGATCCATTCTCGTCAATTTTTTACTGTATTAAATTTTTTTTTGTTTTACCGCAGAAACCTGATCAGTAGTGCCCCAACTAGGGATTGCAATTGAAGACCGTCCCCGATCAGGGAATCGGGGATTTCGGGGAAATAGATTCCCTGGANAAGTAAACTAGTCAGTTTAGTGAATTCAGCTGGTTATATCTGAATTTACTTTGTGGAAAATAAAAAAAAAAATTGGGTTAACAATTAAATATAATTTTGATCCATTCTCGTCAATTTTTTACTGTATTAAATTTTTTTTGTTTTACCGCAGAAACCTGATCAGTAGTGCCCCAACTAGGGATTGCAATTGAAGACCGTCCTCGATCAGGGAATCGGGGATTTCGGGGAAATAGATTCCCTGGAAACGCCGGGGATCCCCGATCGGGGAAAATGACATCAACATAATAGAATTAAGTTCTGTTTCTTCTTTTTGTTATTTCTTTAAAAAATTTTTTTCATAATTATTATTTTTTTTCACAAAAGTTTGTTAGTTTGTTGTGAATGGTGAAATGCAAAAAAACAAAATCGGGGGACCGACGGGGAAAACGGGTATTTCCCCGTCCCCGTTGTCGGGGCAGTTTCCCCGCCAATTGCAATCCCTAGCCCCAACTCGCCCCAAACAAGACCAATATCCCTATAACCCCTATAACCCTTATAACCCCCAATAACCCTGATTGCCCCGGGAAGGGGGATTTGAATATGAATGCCCCGGGTTATTGCACACTCTGGTACTGAAGGTACTTAAATATGTATTTAGCTCCAAATTTGTGTTAATGGATAAAAAAAAGTAAAATAAAAAAAATTATTGATTTTATTTTTGGATTTAAATGCGATTTAAATTCTGATTTAAATACGATTTCAATCTTTATTTAAATTCCATTTAAACTCTGATTTAAATGTGATTTAAAAGTGGTTTCGAATTCTGATTTTGAAAAATTTATACACAGTATAGTTCAACCATAAATAATGTTTCATATGAAAGAGACTATTCGCCCGAAAGGAGTTAATTTTTTTTTTTTTTTTCAGGTAAAGTACTGCTAGTTTCGGATAAAGCTTTAGAAAGTAGGATAAAAAGTAGAAAACATCAACTCTCTAGGACCAGTAGAACAAAAGTTTTTTTTTTTTTTTTTTTTTTTTTTTTAAATTTTTTTNGCAGTTAATTTTTTTTTTCAGGTAAAGTACTGCTAGTTTCGCATAAAGCTTTAGAAAGTAGGATAAAAAGTAGAAAACATCAACTCTCTAGGACCAGTAGAACAAAAGTTATTTTTTTTTTTTTTTTTTTTTTTAATTTTAATTTTTTNTTGTAATATTCTTTTGAGACGCGCATCTCTTAGTGCATCGTCTCGAATTAAAGATCCAAAAATTTCAATTTTCAAAAAACTGCTTTCTCTGGCAAAACGACATGGGCCAATAGTCTCTTCCTTATGAAATATTATTTATGGTTGAACTGTACATACTTTGTACTATATTTATGCAATTATTGACAATTTGAGTTTATTTTATGAGTTTTTATGTATTAATTCTATGAATTTTATGGATATTTTAAACCTGGTGGTAGGAAAATTTTTGCAAGAGCTGGATTGTAGTCAGGAGAAACTTTTGGATGATTCTGCGNCCACATGGGCCAATAGTCTCTTCCTTATGAAATATTATTTATGGTTGAACTGTACATACTTTGTAATATATTTATGCAATTATTGACAATTTGAGTTTATTTTATGAGTTTTTATGTATTAATTTTATGAATTTTATGGATCTTTTAAACCTGGTGGTAGGAAAATTTTTGCAAGAGCTGGATTGTAGTCAGGAGAAACTTTTGGATGATTCTGCGTATTGAAAGTTTATTATTTAATTAAATTTTGTTATAATTAGACTCATGAGACATTGAGTTAAAATGGGGAAATTTATTGAGATTCTCTGTATACTTTGGAGTGGAATTGTTGTAAAAATATTTGCTTTTGGATTTTGAATCGATAAAAGAACATCAATACCCTCTATTACTTATCCCACAAGTTTCTTGTTAGAAGAGAGAAAGTGAAAGTATGAAAATAGTGAAAGTAGTATGGTGGTTGGCTCAAAAGGTTTACATTAAGAGATGGTGGGAAAGTTTCAAAACTTTCTCTCTTTCTGTCTTTCGTTTGTTTTTCTTTCTCTCTTCCCATCTTATTAGTCCTTGTAAGTTTTACGTAACATAGGGAATGAGTTTTTGTTAGGAAGTATACATAGAAGAGAAGAGTGTTTTCTTTTGTGGGTGTTGGAGGGGACAAAAGGTGTATTTTGAGTCGTTTAAATTTAAACGAAAAAACGGAGGATTAGTTTTTTCCTTTGATTATTATGAATTGGACTGTGAAAGAGAAAGTTGGGTTTTCTCCCCTTTTTTTTTTTTTTTTATTCCTTTTGAATAACTTTTGATATTAAAAAAACGATATAGTGGATTTTTTATATTTGCATATATAATGAGTTGAGGATTGAAAAAAAAAGAAAGAAAAGGATGTAAATTGGTAAGACAAAAGACTTGAACTTTGAACGGTTTTTTTATGTTGAAGAATAATACATAACTAGAAGGGAATTTTTTTTTGTATGCTTTCTTATTTCGTGAGAAGCTTAAGAAGTTTGAATTTAGAAAGAAAGAAAAAAAATTCAGAACTAGTTTTAGTTTTTGACAATTTGGGTACTTTCTAGTTTCTACTTTGTAATCAATATTGATTGTTCTTCTTGTTTCTTAGTTGTAATTGGACAGGGACATAAAGGGTTTTTTTTAAGACATAAAGGGTTAAGTTTTTATTTTTGAAGAGATTGATTGAAGGTTTCGGGTTTACACAAAGGTTTTGTTGAAGTTTCAAACTTTTTTTTTTTCTTTTTTTCTTTTTTCTTTTTTTTTTTTTTTTTTTTTTGGTTTTGGTTTTGGTTTTGGTTTGGTAATAATTTTTTGAAAAAAGTTTGGTATAAAATTAGGGTATAAGTTTAGTGCGCAGAAAATTTGGAGTTTGAGAATGGTTGTTAAAGTAGGTGTTCCCACAATGCTCTCCATAGCTCCACACGGTTTCTTCTCGTTTCACTGACTGTCTGCTTGGTCGGTGAAAGAGACTACTAAAGGGTTTTTTGGTTTAGGTTTCCAGCAGTAGAAATTTTTATTTCATATGTTCAAGAATTTTAGTTGAGATCCAGAAAGAGGAGAAGTCGACGAAGAACCCCAAAAAAGCTTTCGTTTTTTTTTTTTTTTTTTTTTTTTTTTTTTTNAAAAAAAAAATTACTGTTTGAGAGAACTCTCCCCGAAGTCTTCTTTGCACAAGTCATCTCTATTTCTCGTCTTCTGTCTCCTTTCATGCGGAGTTTGAGAAAAAGAAGAAAAAGTCTTCCAGGAGAAGCATTAGTCTGTCTCTCCTTGAATTAACTATTAGTAGTCTTCGTCTTTCTCTCCAGATAAATCTCTCTTCGTCTTCTTATATATATATATATTTTTTTTTTACACCAACAAGACAGACCTCCGTCAGAGACATTTTTAGTCTTAAATTTGTAATAATTGATTGAGATTTTTGTGAAACGGTGCTTGTCTTCTTCATCATCTGTGTGACTTGTGATTTTTTTTTTTTTTTTTTTTTAAAAAAAAGATCAATTAAATACGTGAAGTATCTGGATCTGTATTGTTGAAATTTATATTTACGTTATTTACGTAATTTAAAGACGAAAATTATTGTGGTGAAAATTATTGTAGAGTTAGGTTTTTAGGGTTTTATAGACTAGAGAGTGTAGTTTAAAAATTATAAATAAAAATATGTGTGCAGATGTTGCAAATTCTATTGCAAAATTATGGGGTCCAGGAGCATTCCTTTTTCCGGCTTCTCAAGGTGTCCAGGGTCTCTATTACCCTGCTGTAAGTTGGCAATTATTTTTTCTTTCTTTTTTTTTTGTTTTTTTTTTTTTTTGATATTGAATTACTTGATTTTGTGATTTCATAATATTATTTTGCAATTTTGCAATTTTTTTAATTTGATTTGGTTTGGTTTGGTTTTTTTTTTTTTTTTTTTTTGTTTTTTTTTTTTTTTTGATATTGAATTACTTGATTTTGTGATTTCATAATATTATTTTGCAATTTTGCAATTTTTTTAATTTGATTTGGTTTGGTTTGGTTTTTTTTTTTTTTTTTTTTTGTTTTTTTTTTTTTTTGGATATTGAATTACTTGATTTTGTGATTTCATAATATTATTTTGCAATTTTGCAATTTTTTTAATTTGATTTGGTTTGGTTTGGTTTTTTTTTTTTTTTTTTTTTGTTTTTTTTTTTTTTTTGTTATTGAATTACTTGATTTTGTGATTTCATAATATTATTTTGCAATTTTGCAATTTTTTTAATTTGATTTGGTTTGGTTTGGTTTGGTTTGGTTTTTTTTTTTTTTTTGGTTTAGTTTGTTCTGTAATTTGGTAATTTGAATTGTGTAATACAATAATGTGTAGCAATGTGATTTGTTTTACTGTGGATTTGATATATAGTAAATGGTTAGGAATAATTGGAAATCAGATCTGTATGTTTTACAAGTAAGTATTGACATTTGTAATAATTGAATTGAAACAATGGTTCATTGTTTATTGTAAATTAGCAGTGCAGAATTTTGTTTATTTAGTATTCAGGTTACATAATTGGAGATGTAACAATTTTTTATTTCTGCAATAATGTAATTTTTTAGTAGAGTTTGTTGATTTTTTATTTCATTTTTGAGATCAATTTTTTTTTTAATACAGATTTTTTTTTTTGTGAAGAGTCTTTTTTTTTGGGAAATTCTTTTTTTTTGTAAATTTAGGTAGAAAATGACTAAATGGCGTCAAAATTAAATAGAATGAATTATTCAATTATTATTATGTCATTTGGGAATTTGTATGACCCTGACGGATTTGAGGGTGAGAGAGGTTAAAATAAGTTGTTAAATTTATAATCTAAAATTTTAATTTTTGTTTTGATTTGATTTTGGTTTAGTAGGGATGTATGGTAAATTAATTTTGGTTTTTGAAAGATGAAATCAATAATGTTATTTTCTTCTTTCATTGAATTGAATTGAAATTGAAATTGAAATTGAAATTGAAATTTTATTGAATTGAAAGATGAAACTCAGTTTTTTTTTATTCTTCTTTCTTTTGATGTCTGCTGGTTAATTATTATTAGAAATTGAAATTGTGCAATTTTTATGAATCAGAAATGATCTGGTAGAAGTTGTTAAATTTACATAGTACGTATGAAAATAGTGATAATAAACATGATAGAGAGAAGAACCAAGGTTAAATGTAATAAAATTCAGTAATTCAGAGCTCTTGGTTATTTTCTTTACTGTTGGAGAACTCGGTAGTAAGCGGTCAAGGACTAAATGCTTGAATTTAATAATTTGGATTTGGATTTTGATTTTGATTTCTATTGCTACTACTGATGGTTTTACTTTTACTGGTTTAGATAAATTTAATAAATATTTTCTAAAAATTTAGAAGAATATTATTAATCCTAGTTTTCTAGTGGTAAATGGTAAGTACGGATATAGAAAATATTATGACTCATTTTCACCCAAAAAAAAATCTATAAAAGAATGGGAAAATAATTTTTTCGGTAAAAATAATTTCTTAAGGTTTTTATGAGTCATATGTGAGTGTGAGTGTGAGTTTAAAAAGCTTATTTCTTAAAGAGTCGTCCTTTTTAGTCTCAAAGAGGTTGGAGTTGACATAAAATGTGCCTCATCAAGGCACATCTGGTCAACAGATTTAAAAGACTGATTTCTTCAATTTCCNCACATCTGGTCAACAGATTTAAAAGACTGATTTCTTCAATTTCCTCTCTTCTCTTCACATGTGGCTTTTATTATTATTATTATTATTATTATTATTATTATTATTATTATTATTATTTTATTATTATTACTTATTAGTTTTAGTTTTAGTTATTAGATGGGGAAGGACAGCGTCAATTTTTAACACTTTGTTTGTTTTTTGTTTTTTTTTTNTCATTGAATTGAATTGAAATTGAAATTGAAATTGAAATTTTATTGAATTGAAAGATGAAACTCAGTTTTTTTTTTATTCTTCTTTCTTTTGATGTCTGCTGGTTAATTATTATTAGAAATTGAAATTGTGCAATTTTTATGAATCAGAAATGATCTGGTAGAAGTTGTTAAATTTACATAGTACGTATGAAAATAGTGATAATAAACATGATAGAGAGAAGAACCAAGGTTAAATGTAATAAAATTCAGTAATTCAGAGCTCTTGGTTATTTTCTTTACTGTTGGAGAACTCGGTAGTAAGCGGTCAAGGACTAAATGCTTGAATTTAATAATTTGGATTTGGATTTTGATTTTGATTTCTATTGCTACTACTGATGGTTTTACTTTTACTGGTTTAGATAAATTTAATAAATATTTTCTAAAAATTTAGAAGAATATTATTAATCCTAGTTTTCTAGTGGTAAATGGTAAGTACGGATATAGAAAATATTATGACTCATTTTCACCCAAAAAAAATCTATAAAAGAATGGGAAAATAATTTTTTCGGTAAAAATAATTTCTTAAGGTTTTTATGAGTCATATGTGAGTGTGAGTGTGAGTTTAAGAAACTTATTTCTTAAAGAGTCGTCCTTTTTAGTCTCAAAGAGGTTGGAGTTGACATAAAATGTGCCTCATCAAGGCACATCTGGTCAACAGATTTAAAAGACTGATTTCTTCAATTTCCTCTCTTCTCTTCACATGTGGCTTTTATTATTATTATTATTATTATTATTATTATTATTATTATTATTATTATTTTATTATTATTACTTATTAGTTTTAGTTTTAGTTATTAGATGGGGAAGGACAGCGTCAATTTTTAACACTTTGTTTGTTTTTTGTTTTTTTTTTGTTGTTTTTGTTCTTAAACAAAGACTTAAGAGTTTCCTTTCTAAAAATTCTACCCATTGGATTTGGTAAATTCATTGGAGTCAAAAGGGACTCATTCTCATCTCATCTCATCGTCATAAAATTTGAAGAGAGAGAGAGAGAGAAGAAGAAGAAAAAAAAAATCATGAAATTTGAAGTAAAAATTGTTGGTGTGTTTGAATGAATTTTTCATGAGGTAGAATTTTGAGAAATGATCAAAAGAAATGTTAAAAGAAGACAGAGTTAGATGTGAGACTCGTAGAGTTTTGTTGATGGTGATTGTGATTGAAGGAGGATGAGAGGTCATTGCTGGACCAACTTGTCATCAGAGTTTAGAGAGTATATGTCCATATGTCCAAGTCCATATGTATAGGTTTATATAGTATATTATGTTCATAGTTATATGTCATAAAATAAATTGAGAAGATGGGTTCTACTGGTGGAATGAGGATGTGGATTTAATGGATTCAATAGATGGATACTTTTGATTAAATTAAGGGTTTAGTAGAGATTTTTTTTTGTTTTTTTTGGTCTTGTTACAGTCTGTTCTGTTACAGTTAGTTTTATTTTTATTTTTAACAGTTAGTAGAATATGGGTTGAAAAGTAATCAGTGGGTTTATACATTATATTATATGGTGATGTAAAAACGTATGATGTGTTTGATGACCTCTAGAGGTCACTATTTCTATGATAATAATCTGAATTAAAATATATATTACAAACCATTTGAGAGGAGTCTTATAAAGTCTCATAAATTTTGTTGTTAAATTTAGAGGAAGGAAAATTTTAGGACTTAGAACTTAGATGTTTGATTAGAAAGTAAGAACTAACTAATGAAAGTTTTTAACTGGTTATAAATAAATGAATATTCTAATCGGATCTTTTCTTCTTTTGTAATATGTAATGTTCCTACTGTCGTATGTGTATAAAATAATTGAAAAGAAACATATGTTTTGTTCGTTAAGTTGTAAGCAGTAGGGAGAGATATGGAATAGGGAATAGGGAATAAGACTCCTGTAGAGAAGGAGTTTGTAATCTCTTATTTTACTTTTATTTTATTTTTTTTCTTTGAAGACATGAATACAGTCTGATAATAATAATATGAAGATCTTTTAATTGGAGTGGATGGGATTGTGTTGGCAAGAGTCCTTGTAGTAGTTTTTTTTTTTTTTTTTTTTTTTTTTTATTATTATATATTAATATATATATAGTCTTATTATACAGTTACAAGTTGGGAAAGACTAATCACTGAAGATTCAGTTAGGAAAAGTTTGAGAAGCTAATATATTCTCACAGTCTCTATCACTTCCCACTACATTCATCGTTTATATGAAATTTTTTTTATTTTTTAGATAAATTACTACAACTGTCGCTTCCTTCCGTAAGAAAAAAAAAGGCTGTTTTCATTAGAAGAACGCTGTAACTAAAGTTTTAACANTTTTTTTTTTTTTTTTTTTTTTTTTTTTTTTTTTTTTTTTTTTTTTGTTGCTGCACCTATTTTGTTATATGTTGGGAGTAAAGAGTATAGAAGTAGAGGAAAGTAAAATTTCAACTGCTCAACTAACAGTAATTTGTTATCATATACTTATGCATGTGAATCAGAAATTTTGTGTTTGGTAGAAAAGTTATTCATCGTTTTTAGAATAGTTTTCATATTTTGATTTGATTGTGGGAAATTTTTTTATTTTTTTTTTATTTATTTTTTTTTTGTGAATAATATTATTAGAAAGTAGAAACTGGGGATTTTTTTTTTGACAGAAACAGACAACAGATGTTGAGTAATTGGATAAGACAAAAAGTTTGTATTATCGAGTCGATGATTATATCATCAAAGTTTCTGTTCACAATTTGAAAAGTTGTGAGATTGGAAATGAGATTTTGAGCAGAAGTGTTAAGTATTTAGTAGTGTACTTGTATCGTCAAGAGTGATTTTTTTTTTTTTTTTTTTTTTTTTTTTTTTTTTTGAAAAATTCAGTTGGTAGAATTGAATTTACTAAAAATAAACTGGGAAATTAAATTCAACTATAAGGAGAATTTGAAAGTAAAAACTTAACAGATAGGTTTTGGACTTGTTATTTTTGAGAAGCTGTTGTCTGTCTCTATTTGTTATTTTAAGTTGTAAAGGATTTTTTTAGTTTGTAAAATTCAAAATAGATCCATATGGCTTTAGCTTTGATTTTTGACTTTTGTTTTTGGTTTTCCTTTGGTTTTGGTTTTGGTTTGATTATATTCAGTTTTTTGTGTACTTTTTATGACTGTTGAAGGCAAGACGTAGAAAGATTTTTTAACTTCTGATTACATTATTTAATTATTTTTCTATTTACGTTTTTTTCAAACGACAAACAGATGGTAAATTATATGTACTAGTTATTGAAATTTCCTGTTAAGTGTATTATGTGTAATATAGTGATTGATCAAATTTCAGTACTGTTTACTGTTTACTTTTTTATTTTTATTTTATTTATTTATTTATTTGTTATAAAGTATATTTAGTTCTGTTGTGAAGCTTAGTTCAATTTTGTTTGGTAAAATCTAAAATGTCTTTTTGTGCTTGATGTAGTGAATTGAATAATGATTTGAAGTGATTTTGGATTGTTGATATAAATTTCACCTCTGAAAAAATCAATTTACGTCGTTAGATATGAGTTGAGTGGAAATTTTGTTTGTTTATAAAATTGAGGTTCAAATTTGAAATTTGAAAATGCTGTGAATAAAGTAAAAGTTTATATAAATATATTTTTTATATTTCAACCCTCTTTTGGTTCCATATGGAGACGCATGATGAAATGGAGGATTTCCTTTGAAGACAAAACCGGTAGATCTCAAACGATCGATATGAGAGACATCTTGAAAGTTGGATATATAAGTAAAAGGAAAACTCAGATTTTGAGACAGGTTTAAGGTTTTCTTCAATCAGGAATATAAAAAAAAATGAGTAAATAAGACTATTTTCAAGCCTCAATTCACAATTTCCTATCCAAACAAACTAGTTTTTCTGAGTAGATTTCTTAGTTCTTTTTTTCTTCTCTTCTTCTGAGTCATTTTAATGAGAAATGCCAATTGAGACTGAAAATTTTTATTTTACTGTGTTTTTTTTGGGAGAAGATTCAATGGACCGCGATTAGACTTGAAGATAGGTATTTTCTCTTTGAAGAAGAGAAAGTAAAGTGGAAGGAATTGTTGCCCTTATACCCACATAGGGGTCTAGATTATGTATAGATACTTCGGCCCTTGGTATCATTTTAATTAAAAAACAACCTTATTGTAAGAAAATTAAGTAAACTTTGTATAGCTAAAGTTTTCATAAAATCCACTTCCTATGTTATTATCATTTATCAGCTTTTTATCCTTTTCGCAACGTGAAAGTAATGAGCGAAAGAAAATTAGGATATTATTCCCCTGTAATTTAATACTCTGTTTTTTTTCTTTTGTAAGTCGATAAAAATTATTAGAATTATATAGAATCAATTTCGGTTTTTTTTAGTAGGTGAAATTATTAGATAGTTTAGGTTATAGAATAGGAGAAAGTTGTTCATTTAAATGATAATCATTACTTTCTTCTGTAGCTGTACAAAGTTAGAAGTTAGAATTGGATACTAAACAATGCATAGGGTTCTGCCTTTTTACGTCTTTTAAAGGAAAAAAAAGAGAAAGTGGATTGAATTTTTATGAGAAAAAGTTTTTTTTTTTTTTTTTGATATCTCTGTGTGTAGAGAATTTAATTTCAAAAGTCTAATTTATTTTGATTTGGGGTTTAATATTGATTTCATTTCTATAGACTTTTGAAATTAAATGTGTTCTTTTGAGTCTTAGAACGGCAGTTCANTCTGTAGCTGTACAAAGTTAGAAGTTAGAATTGGATACTAAACAATGCATAGGGTTCTGCCTTTTTACGTCTTTAAAGGAAGAAAAAGAGATAGTGGATTGAATTTTTATGAGAAAAAGTTTTTTTTTTTTTCTATATCTCTGTGTGTAGAGAATTTAATTTCAAAAGTCTAATTTATTTTGATTTGGAGTTTAATATTGATTTCATTTCTATAGACTTTTGAAATTAAATGTGTTCTTTTGAGTCTTAGAACGGCAGTTCAATTTCAATTTTAATACTTTTTGGGTTTGGGTTTCAATTTGTTAATGATTGTAGTAGTAACTAAGGGNTTTTGACAAATTTTTTTTTTTTTTTTTTTTTTTTTTTTGTGTGTGTGTGTGTGTGATGAAGTAGTGGAAGAATTTAGTAGAAGAGTAGCGGATTAGTTGTGTTAGTCTTTGATCTTTGCCTTTAAAATGAATGTTTTTTTGGATGAAAATTGTAGACTGTTGATTTTGAAGATGAGGGAATGTTAGTGTTTAGTTTAGTGTTCGGTTTTTGGATATTTTAGAGCGTCTTAGGATTTTTTTTAGCTTTAGGTTTTTTTTTTTATTTTTTTTTTTGAGCTTTTCGTTGGTTATTATTGGTGTTTGTAATCCTGGGGTCTTAAATTGCTTCTAAATTCTTCTTGACTAAATTCTGACTTCAGTTTAAGTTTAAGTTTAAGGTAGTTCTTGTTTTTAGAAAATGTAGAATTAAGGCTTGTGAATTATAATATAAAATATTTAAAGATTTAAAAGTCTTGATTTTTTTTTTTTTTTTTCCATTAGTTTTGATTCTGAGCTTGGCTTTGTCTTTGTATTTGCATTTGCCTTTGTGCTTCGTTTAGCTTGTTCAAATTTTATTATGTAAAATTTAGGTATGGAATTACGAAGACGAAATATTCTGAAATTACGAAAAAAAGGAAGAAAGTTTATAAAAAAAAAAATTTTTTTTTTTTTTTTTTTTTGTGAGCGATGTGGGAATGTTTAAGGACGAACGGTTCATCTACTTATAAATGAAACTGAAATAAAGCCTGAAGAAAAAGCTTTTATGTCCTCTGAATATTAAATATTAGAACTCTCTTTGGGAAAAGAACGGAAAAGCTTTTATCATTAAGAGACTCTTTCATGCTTCATAATTTTCTCAATGATGTTTACTTTCTTTTATATTTTTCAACTCTTTGTTTCCATATTTTTTTTTTGAAAATTAGAACATAATGAAGAGATTGTAATTTAATTTGATTGAAATTTTTCCTTTGTGAGTATTAGTTGAATGAGATTTTCATTTTAGTGATTTTGTTTAAACATTTTTTTTTGAAAAAAGAAAAACGTGTTTCTTCAGGCAGAGAGAAAGCGGATTGGTGAATTACTGAAAATTTTTAGAATTTTTTTTTTTTTTTTTTTTTTTTATATATATATAATGAAACTTGACTAATTTGGATAAAGTTAAAAAAAACTGAGACAGATGTACTAGAAAACGGAAGTAATTGAGAGTTTTTAGTTATATTTATGTTTAGTTTCTGTTTCTGAACTGCTGAGAAGGAAATTGGATAAAATTTTTATTCATAGAAGCTCATCACTCCCTATGGTTTTGAATAGAAGATTAGAGTAAAGATCATGTATGTAGGGAAAGATCTAGAACCAATTCACAATTCCCATTATGGAGATTTTTTTTAAAAGAAAGAGAGAGAGACTCCAGGGAGTCATTTTTGGAAGAGACATTGTCTCCACGCCTTATTTCATACTTGTAACGAATTTCTTGTACATTTTGTGAATTCTGTTGGTGAAAGTATGGAAAGTGGTATATCTCTTGTGATCTTAGAGTATGTTGAAGTCTATAGAGAGTCAACTACTAAAAGTGGATTGGAAGAGACAAAATGAAGAGAGAATTATTGATTTTGAACAAGGGTGATGGTTATATGAGTTTTTTTTTTTTTTTTTTTGGATGTAATTAGAATTGATGAATCTTATTTTATTTTGGATCGTCATCATTATTCATAGATCATAGGAGAGAAATTATTCAAAAATGTAATTATAATGGATGATAGACATGGTATAGAATTTGAGCTTGATTTGATTATTAATTTGTTCCTTGNCAAAAATGTAATTATAATGGATGATAGACATGGTATAGAATTTGAGCTTGATTTGATTATTAATTTGTTCCTTGTTTCTGTCATGTTTCTAGTGCTTTCACTTTTTTTTTTAAGATTGAAGAAGAGCAGGGTAATGGAAATGAGAGTAATTGGAAATTTAGAAAATTTTGAAAGATGAGAAATTAAGGTTTGAGTATGATGGATACTAATTTTTTTGAAAAGGTTATGAGAACAAGCACAGTTGTTTGTCTAATTATAAGTCTAATTTTTAGCTCTAGGGAAAGTTTTTAAGTCTACTGAGGTTGTAAAAAAAAAATGTTTTTTTTTTTTTTTTTTTTTGAGGAAGAGGAGAAAGTTGAAGAAAATTGGAGATTGGGGGGAGAAAAGTTGACTTTCTACACCCTGCGGGATATGAAATAATAAAAAATTTGTAACAAAGAAAAAAAAAGCTTTTTTTCTTACATTTTGTTTGACGTGAGTTGTATGGGTGACAGATGAGGTCAAGTCATGATCAAGAGTGACAGCGTAAGGGGGTGGTCTGTTTTATATTTTAAAAGTGTGGGTTTATCTTTATATATTTAAGTTTAACTAAAAAGTTGACGAAAAGAGCAAAAAAAAATATGGATTAGTTACTTCATATGCATATTTGGTAGACTTGAAAATTTTGTTTTTTTTTTTTTTTTTTTTTTTTTTTTGAAGATGAAGAAAGATAAAAAATAACAAGGAAAGGATTAAAGTGAAAGTCCTTGTGCTACACTTGAAATGAAAAATTGATGGGAGAATTTCACTGTTGAGAGTTTCACGTCTGAAGACAAAAAAAAAGTAGAGTGGTTGGAGGAGCGTGGAGCTTATTATGTGTTTTAGGCGACTTTGAGCTTAGTGCAATTTTCATTGTTTTCAGTGAGACCTAAAACTTAAGACTTGAGGGAAAAAAAAAATTTATATTTCTTCAGTTTGACTGAAGAAATTGCCGTGTCACACGATTGTTCATGAGTTTAATGATAATTTTGCGTGCTGATGGAGAGAGAAAAAAGAAAGTGATTCGTTTGAGAGTTTCTTACTAACTCTTCTCCCCCCATCAAATAATTTTATTGGAGATTCAAGGAGTGAAGTTACTGCGAAAAAAGAATATTTTTTTTTCTGTTTCTTGTAGAGTTTTTCTTGCCAAAAGGCTTTTTTTTTTTTTTTCCTTTTTCCTAATCTTTGAGGAGAAAATTCGTGACTAGAGCAGAGAAAGGAGGAATTTTAGTTTCTGTATTTCCGTTCTTGAAACTCAAGAATTGAGAGGAAAAACACAGTGGTGAAGGGAAATGGGACAGAATGACGGATTTGGGTTTGGTTCTTTAACTATATTATATCATGGTATATTATATGTATTATATACCTAAAAGTAAATGGTTCCTAAAAGTCGAAAATGTATTTTTTTTTTGTGGAAAGAAAATAAACATTTAGATGATGGAAAAGGGCAAGAGTAAATAGAAAGTGCAAAAGTTCGTTTCTATGAATTGAAATAGAGATTTTGAAACCTTTAAATCAGTTTTATGAGGCTTGTTTTTTTTTGTTTTTTAAAAATTCATTCAGTGAGAATATGGAAGAGGTGTAGGAACAACNTTGTTTTTAAAAAACTCATTCAGTGAGAATATGGAAGAGGTGTAGGAACAACTTTTAACTAGTGTTTATGAGAAAGTGAAAGTCAACTCTGTTGATTAGAAAGTGAAAACATTATCATTTTCTAAAATATATTGTACATATAATAATGTATTATTATAATGTTATAAAGTGTGAAAATTGAAAATTGAAATTTGAAACTTGTTAAAGACGGTATTGGATAAGTAATAAATTATTCACGAAAGTGGGTTTTCTGTGAGTTATAATAAGACAAGAACTCCTGCTGCTAATTTTTTAGTGGTGGGAAATTAAAAAATTGTTTTTTTTTTTTTTGTTTTTTTTCTTGATTTTCTTGATTAGTAACCTAAGTAATTAATCTAATTCCCTTTTTTGTTGTTGTTTTTCAGCAAGCAGTACAGACGGGCAATATGGCCTATACAAGCGGTGTGTCAGGTGTTGGGATGCAAAATGGAGACCTTTCAAATCAAGGTTTGACAATGTCACAGTTAAAAGTGGAGAAAGAGATTGGTCAGATTTATAACCAACCAGTAGTGACGGGTGTAGGGATTGGTGTGGGAAGTCAAGCAGTTGAACAACAAACGGTAAATTGATAATTAATAAATAATAATATTAAACTTTCTCCTGAAAATTTCTAATATAGTGTTACTTATGTTTTTTTTTGTTTTTTTTTTTTTATAGCAAACAGAACCAGAAACTGATCAAGTAACACTTGTCTCCGTCTCAGGATCTGGAACCATAGTAGGTGTGAGTCAAGGAACTTCAACTTCCAATCAGAATTCAAATGATTCGTCTTCCGTCATTGGAAAAGGCCAACCAAAACGACTCCACGTATCAAATATACCATTCCGTTTTCGTGATCCAGATCTTCGAGCTATGTTTGGTGTAAGGATTCTCTTGTTGTTATTTTTTATTTCTTCTTCTTCTTCTTCTTCTCTATCTCATTTCATTTCCTTTTAACTTGGAAGATTCATGGAAGGAATTGAATCCTTCTAAGAAACTAAAACTAGTAGTGAAAGCAACGAATGCTTTCTCCTAAAAGAGGGAGAAAAAAAATCGAAAGAAATTGGAGCTTAAAGAAAATTGTTAGGAATGGAATATGAGTTTCTCAGCAACTGATTTGTTAAGGATTGACAAAGACGATAGGATAGAAAAAAAAAGACTTTATTGTTCTAGCAGAAGAAAGTTGACGGCTTTTTTTTTTTTTTTTTTTTTTTTTTTTTTTTTTTTTTTTTTTTTTTTTTTTTTTCTCTTCTTATATGTAGGACAAAAAGAGGCTTATTTTATATAAAAAGAGGCTTCTCTCTCGTCTCATAGTCCATCACCATCACTCGTCGTTTCATCTATTTTGATTTTTTGATAGGACTAAAAGGGAACAACATGATCATTTCCTGTTCTCATTTTGTCGCAAAGCAACAGTAAATTGGATTTTACTCTTTTGATTTTTTGGAGTCTTGACTCGATTTCCCTTTCCTTATGTATGAAAAGGCACCTTGAATCACAATCTATTTCGATAAGTTTCTAAGGTTTCTCTTTTAGTCTTAGACTTAGACTAGACTACTTATAGAGTAAAGATGTTTTGATGAAATAATAAGTTTTTAGTATAAGAAATTTAATTATAATCAATTTCCAGTACGTCTTACTCAATTGCATGAGAGAGATTAATTTCAAAAAGAGACTGAGGGATTCCCAATAGTTTGAGGTTGTTTGGTACTTATATTTCTATATACTTTATAGTCTTCTGAAGTTCCTTCCTAATGCAAAATAGTATTAAATTAGAGGATAAAATTTTCTAAGAGCTTTCAAGAATTTTTGAAATCTTTGAAGATGTCAAGAGAGACGAGTTGCATAAGCTTATGGGTTTAGGAGGTAACTCTTAAATAAAGATTTATATATATTATATATATATATAATATAAATATATATATATGTTTTTTTTTTGCAATGGCAGGGTTATGTGAATGAGTTGGTAGTTTTTTGGAAAATGGCAAAATTGAGGCTTGTTTGCGTTGCGGTGGTGTACTAAAATTTATTATGTAAAAGTTAAAGATTGAAGATGAAGATGAACTTTTTTTTTTGCGCTTTTCAGCAGTGTGTAATTATATTTTCGTGTGGGATTTTTTTTGCAAATGCATAAAAGTTTTTTTTTTTTAAGTTTAAAAATAAAGTAGTGAAAGTGGCATATTTATGTTGATTAACATGAGGCGTCGTCGTAAAATGGACAATTAAGTGAAAGTTGGAAACATAACTTACTTTTTTTTGACTTAAAGTATTTCAATTCTACTTGAGTAAGTTTTTTTTATTTTATTTTTTTTTTTTGGACTTTTTTTTTTTTTCATTTCCGGTTTTTTATGTAAGTTGAGGTCACATGAAAGCACAAATTCCGAAACAGCTGAGTCTTTTATTGAGTTTTTTGCGACATTATTCTTGGCTGCTTGAGTTGAGTTAAGTTTGTTGAATTTTTAGTAGAAAAGTTGTTTTTTTTTAACGTTAAGAAGAGTTAGAATTTCTAAAGTTATAAAAATTTGAAAAAGCTGCCAAGAGTATGTAAGTATGTAGTTATGTAGTAGACGTGAAATGAATCATTGACGAAATTCAAAAACCAGTCAACCATTAGCAGTAATTTAATGAANAAGAGTTAGAATTTCTAAAGTTATAAAAATTTGAAAAAGCTGCCAAGATTATGTAAGTATGTAGTTATGTAGTAGACGTGAAATGAATCATTGACGAAATTCAAAAACCAGTCAACCATTAGCAGTAATTTAATGAAAAGTTATGTCTCTCTGTATTATTTCTTATGGTTATTCAACACAATTGCAAAATGTCGAGTTTTTTTTTTTTTTTTTTTTTTGCAAATATTCTCTGGAGAGAGAAAATTGACGATTTTTTTTGGCACAAGAAATGAAGTGTCCTTAGCAGATTTTTTTTTTTTATAGCAGGAGATGATTTGGGAGAAGGATAATTTTGGAACTCTTTGTTATTTAATTTTATTTAGAGTTTAAACCCACGGGTTATTCGCCCATTTTTCAAAATCCAATTTCACAGTTTCTTGTAAATTTTTTTTTTTTTTTTTTTAAGAATAGAGAAAGTGGGAGTATTGTAAAATGTTATTTTACTTATTTTGTACTTCCGTCTGTCTGTGCCTGTTAGGTATTTTTTAAATTTTCACTACATTTTTGTATTTTTGCTTTTTCTAACATCTGTCCTCCGTGTGCCTTTGTGATCTAGTTTTTATCATTATAACAAAAAAAAAATTACATTGGGTCGGTCTTACATGTCTGTTGACGACAGGAAGTTAGACATTTCATCTAATCTTATTTTTTTTCTTCTTCTTCTTCTTCTTCTACTTCTTCTTGTGCGGAAAGATGAAGACAAACTTGGCCACTGGAGTGATGTGACCAAAAGAGAAATTTTTTTTTTTCTATACAAAGTGTTGATCCGAATGTTGATGACAGAGTTTCATCTCTACCTTTCATTTTTACATTTTCTTTGCCAAATTCAAAGTTATTGACTTGGGATTAGAGCCAGGGTCTTCCAATTCGTTATTTACTATACAAGTGTCATTTTTTTATTTTTGAGATAGTTGTAGATTTTTTTCGTTTCAGATTAAGAATTTTTAGTCAGTATTCATACTAGAAAAAGTATGGAAAAAATTTTAACTTAACTTAACTTGCTATGCGGTTTTATAAAAAAAAGTTTATAAATTTTTGGGGAATATACTTACTTATGTTTGTTTTTTTTTTTGTTACATCCGGTTCCGGTTGGAGGGGAAGTGTAAAAATTGTTTTGTTTTGTTTGTTGGTTTTTGGTTTTTTTTTTTTTTTTTTTTTTTTTTTTTTTTTTTTT
>NIPM01000008.1:801095-811850 GCA_002738285.1 Holacanthella duospinosa | reverse complement strand
TTTTTTTTTTTTTTTTTTTTTTTCATTATTTCCCTGATGGGTTTACCAAGATTTTGAAAAAAGAAATGAATATAAAATAGTTGCGAGATTTTGAGAATTTTCTGACTTTCGTTTTATGTATAAAAATTGTTTGTATAAGGTCTCAGTCTCAGGTGGGTGGATAAGGGTAATTTGTTCAAAATTTATTATTTTTAGAACTTGATTCATTATTTTTTTTTGCTAAGAAACCCATTCGATTACTTTCTTATTAGATCAATAATGTTTATCTGAAATTATGTATTTTTTATAAGTTAAGATTGATGATATTTTGATTTGAATTTGAATTTTTTTTTTTTTTTTTTTTGATTTATTTACAGCCGTTTGGACCAATTTTGGACGTGGAGATTATTTTCAATGAGCGTGGGTCTAAGGTAAGATGTAATAACTTATCTCATCAATTTTCTAATTTCCGTTTCTCAAAGTTTATTTACTAGTATGTTAATCTTGGCTAACCCTTTCTTTTTTTTTTGTCCCGAATTTCAAAAAAAAAATATACTCACAGTAGGTCTGGAAATTTTCTAGTTTATCAACAGAAGAACAAAAAAAAAATTTTTTTTTTTTAGATCAAATGACACTGTGAGAGACTTATATAGCATGACAGGACGTGAAATTGAGTGATGAGGTCATTTGTGAGACAAGAGTTGAATTCTTGACTCTCTCAAACTCATTTCTGTAATCAATCACTCCCTTTGGGAGAAAGTGGGAGGTAGTTTGGCTCAATTTTTATAAGTGAAAGCTAAAATCACAAATATATATATTATATAAAATGTTATATATTATATAACAAAACGCAAGGGGATCATTACAAAGAACTGAAATGTTAAATCTTGATTATTACGGAGAGAAAATGACAATTTTCGATCTAATTGTAAGTGATGACTTAAGATGTTTTTTTTCTTTTCTGATCCTTATAAATTTCCTAACCTACTTTCTTATTATTTTTTTTTTATAAGGATCATAGGTTCTATCCAAAATGATAACAAAAAATTTTTTTTTTTTTTTTTTTGTTCATTTCCTTCTTTCTCTTGCGTGGGTGTGGATTTAGACGAAGAATTTTTTAACTACTGTGGCCTGGTTTAGGTCTACTTGTACAAAATTTTTTTTTGTTATTTTACAGCTGTTCATTTCTTTATTTTTTATGGATAACGTAAATTATAATTCCAACTTCAACAACGTCTGTACTCTGTAGACTGTAGACTGTAGACTGTAAAAAGTAAAAAAAAAAAAAAAAAAAAAAAAGTACAAGAAACCAGAACACAACTGTAGAAACATTATCCGGTTAGAGAATTAGAGAATTGTTCTATAGATTTTCATTTTCATTTTCATTTACATTTTTCGTTTTCCTCATAAGTACTTGTGAAAAGAGTAATGGATTTAGTATTTTTGGGGATTTTTTTTTCTTTCTTTCTCTCTCTCTCTCTCTCTTCTGTTTTCTGCATGACATAACGATGGATCTGTTGCTCTTTTTAAGTTTTTTTTTNTGGGGATTTTTTTTTCTTTCTTTCTCTCTCTCTCTCTCTCTCTTCTGTTTTCTGCATGACATAACGATGGATCTGTTGCTCTTTTTAAGTTTTTTTTTATCCCAATATACAGACTTGTTTACATTATTTAAAGTAAAAAAAAAAATTTTTTTTTAGAAGAAAAATCATGTTTTATTTTGGGATGCGGCGGACCTAAAGCTTATTTTTTGCAAAATTTTGCACGGAATGATAATTTAGGGATTTACAACACTACTTTTCTGACGGGGTTTCTGAATGCGCGGTTGGATTAGTTTTTATCATCTTAATAACCCTTTTTCTTCTCGTACCCTGGTACTCTTTACTCCAATTTGGATTATAAAAATTATAAAAAAAAACGAAATTTTTTTTTTTTTTTTTTTTTTTGGAGAATAAAAGAGAAACTAGGCCATGCGGTACTTTATATGTAATAACAACAGAAAACAATAAGTTGGGAATTGCATGCATGAGCATAAGCATAAGCATAAGCATAAGCATAAGAAAAAGAAAAAAGTAACTAGGTGATACTAGTAACTTGAGTAAATGTTTGAGAATAAGGACTTTCACCGTATGCCATTTGCTTTTTGCCACTTGTCGTTTTTTTTATTATTAACATTCAAACTCCCTCTCACTCGTATCAAACTCTTATGCAAAGAGAAATTTCAATATGCAAACAATTACATAGGAGTAGTTTGTTGAAAAAAGGAGTCATGTTTAAGTTGAGCGTAGAGCTAAAGAGTAAAAAACAAGCGTTTTCAATTTTCTTTTTTTTTTTTTTTTTTTTTTTTTTAAAGATCAAGTAAGCACATATTTGCATGGGTAGGCAAAAAGTTTGACAGGATTTGACTTAAATGAAATAAGAATTAATTATGTTCAAAAGCTAAGATTAAAGCTTACTACTTCTGTTAATTTTAGAAGTTTGGTTGGGAAAAGTTCAACTTTTTACAACTTTAAACTTTTTTTTAATTTTTTTTTTTCAACTTTTTTTTCAACTTTTTTTTTTTTCAACTTTTTTTTTCAACTTTTTTTTCAACTTTTTTTTTTTTTTTTTTTTTTTTTTTATTTTTTTTTTAAAATTTTTTTTTTTTTTTNCTTTTTTTTAAAGATTTTGTATTATTGCTTAAGAAAACAATCTAATGAATCCTTAGCAAAAAATGTCTTCAATGTCCTGTGACCTTTGTGACTTTTGTAGTTACTACACTTGAATACGCTCCTCACTGATTGATAATGACCCCTTGACTCTTTTTCTCTTTAGGGGTTTGGTTTCGTTACGTTCGCCAGTTGTGCTGATGCGGAACGAGCACGTGAAAAACTTCATGGCACTGTTGTAGAAGGGCGAAAAATTGAGGTGTGCATGACCGTAACTTATTCACGTATTGTAATACTCTTTTTTAACTTTTATTACTGAAAAAAAAAGAAAAACTTGCTTCATTACCTCTGTGCTCCTTTGTCAACTTACTAATTACTTTCTCCTATTATTTATTTATTTTTTTTTTTTTGTAACCTAAAAATTTAATTGAGAGAGTATAATAACTCCTCCAAGGAACCTTGATACTAATGCTACTTTGGTCTTGAGGAAATTGAAATGATATGATATGGTTAGTTGAATGATTTGAAGAGACTTTTTTGAGACAGTGAAAATGATCTCAAAAATTTATTGGAATGAGGAGAAAGTGAAAGCACTGGACAGAGAAAAAAAAAGATAGTGAAAAGCACGCTTTTTTTTTTTTTTGTTAGAAATGAAGAGAAAGAGAAGAAGAAAAAAATGTACAGTGCTCTCAGCTCTCACCAGAGTGTTCACAATGCTCCTGAATGTTTACTATAAGTAGGCTTTAGATTTATGGGATATTTTGGCTGTATACTTTTACTTCTCTGCTTTGCTTATCTTTAAATTGCTTCCTTGTTATTTTTTTGTCTTGTAAAAATCTGTCTTTGGGACTCTTCAGAACATGGGTTATTTCTTTTTTGGTATTTAGTATTGAGAAATGAGGGATGTTGAAGAGAAAGTGTTAAGTGTTTAGATAAAAAAGTGGAAATTTTTTTTTTTTTTTAATATATATTTATATATGTAGATATTGGCAGGATGATGGGGTTGGAGGATAAATCTTGTCTTGGTCCATAAATTATACAAGTTGTCATGTAGAGAAAATTGATTTTGAAAATGTAAATTTGAGAAAAACTGTTTTTGGTTCAAAGAACATTGAATTGCTCTTCAATTGTGCCAAATTTATAGGAAATTTAATTAATGTAGAAAAGCAGCTGTTGGGAAATAGGTCTGGGGAAATGAGGTTTATTGAAAATTATAATTCAAATTTTTTTTTAATTTTTATTTTTTGATGGGAAATATGAAGTCAGACTGACATGTTCCTTCCGGTTGAGTGCTTTGTGGTGTTTGGAATGGAGTTCTAGTTAGTTAGTTAGTTGTTAGTAGATAAATNTTTTTGGTTCAAAGAACATTGAATTGCTCTTCAATTGTGCCAAATTTATAGGAAATTTAATGTAGAAAAGCAGCTGTTGGGAAATAGGTCTGGGGAAATGAGGTTTATTGAAAATTATAATTCAAATTTTTTTTTAATTTTTATTTTTTGATGGGAAATATGAAGTCAGACTGACATGTTCCTTCCGGTTGAGTGCTTTGTGGTGTTTGGAATGGAGTTCTAGTTAGTTAGTTAGTTGTTAGTAGATAAATTTTTGTAAATTTGGTAAGTTTTATTGCTAGTAACTTTGCATGTTGTGGTAGGTATAGGTATAAATTTTGAGATTTTTGAATTTTTTTTTTTTTTTTTTTTTTTTGAAAAAAAAAATGGAATTCTTTAATATCTTCAATATTTCATATTTCTTGATTTTTATCCTGCTGGATGAGATTGTAGGTGTCAGATTGGTTTGGAGAAAAAATACAGTGAATAGATTTTTTTTTTTTTTTTAGAGGGGGATGATGTATGAACTGTGTAGAAAATCTTTGGGTTGACAGATTGTCAGAACGAATTGTCTGTTATAATATTATTCAAAAAAAATTTTTTTCTTTTTTTTTGTTTAATATATACTCTGTTACCCCTCTGCAGCTGACGCTGGTGAGCAATCCATAATTTTTTGAAAAAAAAAAATAGCATCCGATTCGCACTGCTACTTGCCATTCCTGCTCTTTATGATAATCAAAATTAGCACTTATCATTACTGCTAGTCTGACCTAAAAATTTTGTGCTTTGGCCAAAAAATCGGCACACATATTGGCTATTATTATTTGTCTCTTTCATGGGAATTAACTGGAAATTGAAGAGTTCCTTGCATGTTTCTTCGAAAACTTTTCTTAAAAAACAAAATTTTTTTTTCTTTTCTTTTTTTTTTGGTTCATTTCTTTTCACCGTGTTGTGAAAAAAGTAACTTTTTTTTTTCTTCTTCGTTTATTCGTCCCAATATTTTTCTTCTAATTTTTTTTTTTTTTTTTTGGCAAGATTTTCATTACTCTACTCTAGTCTACAAAGTAATTTCTTAATTAATAATATCCTTCCTTCTCAATTCTCCTATTTGATTTATTATTTTTCAGGATTTGAAGTTTCTTTTTTTTTTTTTCTTTTTTTTTTTATTAACTTTCTCTAAGCCTTTCTTCTTGTCCTAACATAAATCTCAAGATTTTTTTTTTTGGAGACAAGATGACTTGTAGTACCTTCTAGTAAGAAGTAGCACTACTCAAAAAGAATTTTCTCTTACTTTCTTTTTTGTATCTTCTCGGTTAACCTCACCCAGAGGCCAGAGAACGTCGAATAACTTCTAAAGAGAAAGTTATAAAAAAAAAAAAAGGCATGGTGATGGAGAAAGTTGGAGTAAACGGATGACAATTTGAGCCGTTCCTGCCTCCAGGGTACCCGGAGAAAATATCCAGTGTAAGTAACCATGTACACATTTGGCTCAGCACTACTACTTCCGTTGTTATTACGGACTATCAGTAGTTGAGACTCTCTCTCTCTCTCTCTCTGTAGTCTTTATTAGTTAGTATTGTTAAATAGGTAAACTCTCTCTATCTCTCTCTCTCTCTCTCTCTCAAACTCACCTTTGACTGCTTGAAATGGGTGATAATGATGAGTCTTTCTATTTTGGAATGAGTACAAGGGATCTGCTAGCAATTTTTTTTTTTTTTTTGTTGTCTTTTATGGGATGAGAGGGCTGCAGAGTAATTTCTAACCTCCTTGCACGTCGTGTTTGTTCAGAGTCTAGTAGTCCATAAAAAAAAAAAACATATCTAACAGATCGATGGGGAAGATGAAAGTTTTTTTTTTTTTTTTTCTTTTTTGCACAAGCAAAAGAAATTCGTACAGAAGCCATTGGCCAATAAAATTTTTTTTTTTTTTTTTTTTTTTAACAATGCTCGACTTCTTGTTATAATGCTAAAAAGTTTATGGATATGACTCGAGTAAAAATTTTTTGCATCTTGCAATTTTAATTGCAATCCCACTGCTGATGCTGGACTGCTGCATGGTGAATTCAGAAGATATTTTTCATTCACATACACAAACTGATGTGATACTCACTCACTCCTTTTGGTAAAAAAAAATAATAATTTTTCTTTTTATTTTTACTTTTTTTTTTTGGGAATCAAATCCAAATTTATGGAGATGCGATCTATAATCTTTTTTTTTTTGTTTGATTTGGCAGCAATTGGAGTAGAGTCAGTCTATTCTATTTCTGTGTAATATTATGAAATCTCGAATACTAATCTTTTCTATTATTCTTCTTTTTTTTCTTTTTTTTTTTTTGTGCACAGATGAAGTCAGACAATGGTAGACTTTTTTTTTCTGTCTCTTTCTCTCTTTCTCCTTTCTTTTCCTGACAATGGGACTGAAATTCTCTTTTGTGATGTTGTCTATTCGTATTTCGTAAATATCTTTGCCATGTCTATTTTTTTTCTTCTCTCGTTATTCTTCTGGTGAGAGAAAATTGGGTGGTTGGTTGGTTGGTACTTGGTAGTAATAATTTCGGAATGTTGCTATGGGTTTTGGGTTTTTTTTAAAGGGTATTTTAGAATAGAGCTTTTTTTTGAGTGTTTTTAAAAAACTCAAAACTTTTTGGCTTGTTATTCAGTTTGAATTGAAACTATTTACTAACTGTACTAATAATAATGTACGTATGCTTTTTTTTTTTTTTTTTTTTTGGATTAATTTCTGTTTGTGAGAACGTGTATGATGGGATTGAATAATTACTGACAAAGTCAGGAGCACAGAGTAGCATTGGTTGAGAGGTTTCAAATTTGCTCTTTTTTTTTTGTAATGTAAAAAAAAAAGTATGCTAAAAATAATCAAAATTGGTAAAGAAGTTTAGTAATCTTGTTTTTTTTTTTTTTGTTTTTTTTTTTTGTGGATATTGGTCCTATACAGGTGAATAATGCAACGGCTCGTGTTCAAACCAAAAAACCAATTACGGCCACGGGAATCCCGAACGGTAAGAAAAAAAATTGTTTTTTTTTTTACATTTTTTTCTTCTCTTCTATCTATCTATTATCTGCTTTCTCCTGCTGCTTTTCCTACCAAAATGCGTCATACAGATTCCCTAAAATTGTCCTTTTTGTCGTTTTTTTTTCTTCTTCTTCTTCTTAAACTTTTTTTTTTTTGGAAAGTTTTAAGTATAGTAGTTTTAAAGTAGATATTGCGCTAACGGATTCTAAAATAAATTAAAATTCAGCTCACTTTTTGTTTTTTTTTTGTTTGGGTTTTTTTTTTCTTAGTACGCCGGTGAGTATTTTTATTTTACTATTGTTTAGTTACGATGCGTTGCACTTTCAGTTAAGTTTAAGACAGTGTTCGCCTTCTCCCAGGGGAACTGGGGAATTGGGGGTGGGGAAACCTGCGGATCCCGGGGGAGAAGATTTCAAATCCCCTGGGGATTAATGGGGGAATTAAAAATAGGCGGAAAACTTTAAATTTTTATAAAAAAAAAGGTCAAATAAATATTGTAATAATTTTTTGAAAATCCCCGTTTNTCAAATAAATATTGTAATAATTTTTTGAAAATCCCCGTTTTGTCTAAAGAAATAAAAAGCAAGAATTAGAGTGATCCAGAGCCAGGAAGATGGACCAGTGACACATGGAACATTTGCCTACCTTTTTTTGCGTAAGCTTTGTTTCTCTTGGACTCACACATGGGCGTTTGAGGTTCGCCTAACCTTCCGAACCCGAACCTAGTCCAAAATTTTTTTGCCATACCGTACCCGAACCGAACCTCGACTCTATCGAACCGAACCCGAACCCGAACCAACTTCAAATTTTACTTTAGCGCACCGAACTCGCACCGAACCTCCACGTCGAACCGAACCGAACCTGACTNACCTCCACGTCGAACCGAACCGAACCTGACTCTACTTTAATATTTTACTCTCTCGAACCAAACCCGCACCGAACCTGCACCGAACCTTGGTCTATTTAATATCCAAGCATTCAGGCTCGCCGAAATTCCCGAACCGAACCGAACCGATTCCTAAATACAAAAATTTAAGGCCGCACCGAACCCGAACCGAATTTTAGACCTAGTCGAGCCGAACCCGAACCTAATTAAAAAATATAGAACCCGAGCCGAACCCGTATCGAACAATGTTCGGCTCGGTTNCGAGCCGAACCCGAACCTAATTAAAAAATATAGAACCCGAGCCGAACCCGTATCGAACAATGTTCGGCTCGGTTCGGGGTTCGATGAAATTTTTTCGAACCTCAAACGCCCATGTGTGGTTGGACTTCACCTACCCTGGTAGATTTCTTTCTTCCTCATACTTCTGACATTTTAATAGTAGTATAAAAGATAAAACCGAAAGTGTATTAATAAAACAATAATTTACTAATCTGAAGGTATGCTTCAGTCAAAACTGGAATACACAATAATAATCAAAACTACTTTAAATTAGAATCAATCCAAAACTAAAAGTATGAATTAAAATAGGCAAGACAAGAAATTTGAATTTCTGCAACAAATTTGAATTTGGCGCATTATTCCTATTTTTGTCCCCAAGTATCCCCAAAAACCCCATAATCTCCACAAGTCCCCATTTCTCCGGGGACAAGTGTCAAAAGTGGGGATTTGGCGAACACTGGTTTAAGATAGTTCGTGTTGTTGATCAGTTTCTCGTATTGGAGTTAAATTAGTCAACGGTTTGTAATACAATTTCGTTTTCGTATTATTATTTTTTTTTTTTTTTTGGAAATTTTAACTTCATGTTGACAAAATTCAATTTTCTATTGGGTTAGTTACAACTTTTAAAGTTGAAGCTCAATGAGCTTGTGGGATGAGAAAGAAGAAATTGAATAGGAAAATATAAAAATTATTATTATTATTCACTTTACTTTACCACAAAATTTTTGTAATATACATTTAATTAAAAGTTAAGTTTTTGAGTTTATGTATGTACTACTACACTATTACTAAGGATGAAAAATTTTAAATTTTTCCTTGTGGCGGTGTTTAGAGAGAAAAATTGTTTTTTTTTTTTTTTCTCTCTCTCTCTTTGGGAGAAAGTTGAAAGTTTACCTTCTCTTCTCTTTACTCTCACTCTCTGCGGATTTTATTCTGCGTTGTTGAATTTTGAATGAACTCTTTTAACTTTCTTTCAACTTGAGCTTTTTTCTCTCCCTTGGCTCATGTTCCAGAAAAAAAAATTTTTTTTTTTTTTTTTATTTGCGTATTCCATGGTAGAGGTTTTCTTTTGAAGAGAGTTTGAGAGTGAGATCCCATTGTTCTTGTGCCGTGTTGGATGTAGGTGTCAGGTTACCTCAACTTCCTTGGTCATGGATTGGCCCAGGGGCTGCTGCTGCTGCCGCTACAACACTTCCAACCAGTCCTCTAGTCTTAGCTTCTAGGCCTTTACGAAGGAGGTAAGTTAAGTTAAAAGTTAGTGAAAGCACTACTAAACTGTTGCTGAGTGGATCTTTAGAGAGAATGAATTTTTTTGGGAAACAAAAAAAAATGAGCTAGATGAAAAATAGGTCAAATTTTCACTAGGTTTTGGGTTGATGAGAAACTTGTTTTTTACAGACTCTTTTTTTTTTTTTTGTTGATGATTCCAATGATTCAGTTTTAGTCTGGGTTATATTTCATCAAGAAAAAGCTTTTGTATACTTTCAACATTTTCCACATTTCTAGTGTAAATGAAAAAATAAAATTTGCATATGAATTTTAATTTTTTTTTTTTTTTTTTTTAAGGAAGCCAGTTTCTCTATCTCTAGAGAGGACTTTTTGAAATCTTAGACTTAACAGCAGGAGTCCGTGGTTACAATGGAAAAAGTTTGTTAGGGAAGATAAAATGTAAAATCTAGGATTTGAGTATGGATTGTAGAAATGGATTTTTATTATTTTTCTTTTTTTTTTGCTCTCTCCTGCTGCTGGTTAGAAACTTTTTTTTAGTAGAGTGAAAGTGGGTGACTTTTTAGTCTCTGGAGTCTGCGGTTAGAGAAAAAGTAGAAAGAGAAAAAGTAGAAAGAAAAAAAGAACCATGAAAAGAATCTTTCTAAATCAATCACAGTTGTAATATATAATCATATATATATTTTTTTTCATTGTCTTCATCATTGTTGTCAAGGACTATGAATCAAGTTGTTAGACCTAATTTGATTTGATATTTGGAACACTTGAATTTGAGCCAATCAGCCATGTCCAAGACTCAATTGATGTCATTAGGGACTTCTCTTGGTTTGTTTTGGGGTTTTTTTTTGTTGAGGGGGGTAGGCGGGCTTTTTTTTTTTTGGAAAATTCAGAAAATTTGGGCTTCATTATATATAATGTATGTTTGGAGAGTTTTCATCGATTTCTCTAAATTTCCTGCGTTTGAGATTTCATGGATGAGATNATATTTGGAACACTTGAATTTGAGCCAATCAGCCATGTCCAAGACTCAATTGATGTCATTAGGGACTTCTCTTGATTTATTTTGGGTTTTTTTTTTGTTGAGGGGGGTAGGCGGGCTTTTTTTTTTTTTTTTTGGAAAATTCAGAAAATTTGAGCTCCATTTGGGCTTCATTATATAATGTATGTTTGGAGAGTTTTCATCGATTTCTCTAAATTTCCTGCGTTTGAGATTTCATGGATGAGATTTTCTCTCTTCAATGTTAAAAGGAAGACTTTTTTTTTTAGACTTTCACATAGTTATCTAAGACTAGAGACAAGATACGAGGGAAGAGAGAAAGTTGGATTGGTTCTTGTAACTTAGCAAACTTCAAGTTAGGTTTTTTTTTTTTTTTTTTTTTTT
>NIPM01000008.1:674977-786669 GCA_002738285.1 Holacanthella duospinosa | reverse complement strand
TCAGCGAATAAGTCTAGCTATTCAACGAGGAAACGCCACTTCCATTTTGGGCACTCTTCCAAAAGGAAAGCATTTGGAAGAAATTTTCTATCTTTAACTTGCTTTTCAATAGATCCACTTCTGGTCTTTTAATATTAATTTTTTTTATATTTGCATTAGGAAAATAAAATCAAGTTTGTATTTAATATTAAAAAACTATAAAAATTCATCATCACATTTGAATTTTTTTTTGTCTGCTAACTTTATCATCAAAATTTGTTTCCACAGGGACAACCGTCTGCTAATTTGGCGCCTTTTTGATTGTTTTTGTTGTGTAACCTTTTATTTTATTTTTCTTGTCAAAATTTTGTCAGTTGTTTTTTATTTTGGATTTTTTATTTTGGAAATAATTTTACTTTTTCGACTGTCAATTTGAATTTGAATCTCATTTTAAAATAAGATTTAAGATTACTTAACTAATTAATTTGGAATAATTTAAGCTAACTTGTGATTGTCGTTTCAGCATCAGCAATGGATACAGTGCTTGAGAACGATACGTGCCTTGGATATGTCTCGTGTATTAAAGTTGACGGGCGATCAATTTTACCTCCTTTGGTAAGAAATAAAATCTTATGTAAAACGTAATTAACTTGGTTATGTGTTGTTTTGTTATGTCATGTTATGTCATGTTGTTAATCAATTGTGTTTGTGTAGTAGTAATAGTAATAAGTAATAATTATTGATTTTTATACTTTCAGATGTCCGAATCCAGACGAAATGAAATGCGACATTACAGAGAAATAGCAGCAACTAGAGAAGCAAGACGTCGTGAAATTCATCAACAAGTACAACATACTAAACCAATTCCATCACCCTCACCAATTAAAATTATCCCAATACCAGCTCCAAGGACTCCTCCACAGAAGATTATGTCTATATTACTACCAAAAGCTAGTAGTACTCCAAGAGATCAAATTGAACCAAAAGCAAGAATTCGTGAAGTAACATTCTTTGGAGAAAATAGTGGTGATATTATAGATAAAACTCCTAAAATTCGTCCTCGAAAATTACGAACATGTATTCCTTATTTTGATGAATATGATGGGAATTCGGAAGTTGGTACTTCGGATGAGAAAGGAACAGAATCAGAATCAACCGGAAGTCGAACCCCTCCTCTTCAAACCTATGACTCTCACTTTATTGTCAAAAAACAATACACTCTAAGTCCAGGACAAGTTTCTACTAGCACAAATGGAGAATCCATCACACAAATAAATAAACCTAAACCTAAACCTAAACCTAACCCTGATAATTATCCAGCTGGTAACAATCTTGATTACAAATACAAAATTCTGTTGATTTTTTAATCTAAATTGTTTGTTTTTTCCTTATGAACAAGAATTTCAATTTGCTTCATTGACCCTGGAGGAACATGGTGANAATCTAAATTGTTTGTTTTTTCCTTATGAACAAGAATTTCAATTTGCTTCATTGACCCTGGAGGAACATGGTGATGAACATGATGAACATGATGAACATGATGAACATACTTCTGAGATTGGATCCCAACCAACCAATGAGAACGAAGATAAGAATAGTGATACAGAAAGTTCAAATTCTATTACAAGCAATGGCACTTTCATTATTGAATCTAGCCAATCTCATTCCATTATGAATGCAAGCTTTTTATCAGAGGGAGAAGTTGTCGATGATGATGATGATCTCGATGAAGCTGCTAATCTCATTGTACGAAAAAAGATAGTCAAAGATGACACATTATCTACAATCTCAGTCACAACAAATACAACCTCATTGGCAGGTTCATCAATCAGTGGAGCAATTGGACATCTTGGACTATCAAAATTGAAAACTCGAATACAAACAATTTCACCTTCGTTGTTCAAACTTCCTGGTGATTCCCGTTCACCTTTACTCAGAGGAATTATATTTTTGGATCCATTATATCGACCTCGTCCAGTCAAGAATGTACCTCCGGAGGTAAAACTCATAAATATTTTACTCTTACTATTATAAATAATTTTTTAGTTTTCCAAATTTCTAAAAAATCTACTGATTACTGATTCTAACGTTATTTTTGTTTCACAGGCCTTACTTCCATCAATGAAACCAAAATTCGACCGTGTGACAGCTGCAGTCAAAGGATATTTAGTTAGACGCCTTTTACAAACTGACAAACTCAAAGTTATGGTACAAACTATTCAAGACACAGTTGAACTTCTGCTCAATTTATATGAGGAAACTCCCAGTGGGCGTGGTCGATCTGAATTTATCAAATCCGAAGATCTAGACCTTCATCGTCGTCTCATTCAACAGGTCTGTAAAGTCTTCAATTAAACTTTATTGAATGATAATACCAAAATTCTCAAATAATTTGAGAATTTTGAAAATAATAATAATTATTATTTTTAGCCTCATTTTCATTTTTCATTTTTTATAGCTCAATGGTGCATGTAGTTCATTTCATGATGTTTTCTTCAAACTTTCTACTCCGGAACGTATGGCAATAATTTCTACAGATCGTACTAAAATTCTCAACAAAGCGATAAAAGGTGTGAAATCCCACTCAGTTCCACAAGAGAAGACAATCTCCGTTGCTACTCTTCGATGTATTGAAAGACGATCTAAACCTTTCAATACACCCGAACTGCCTCTTATTTCCATTGAACGAGCTAAACAACGTAATAATTCAATGAAACCACCTCTTACAGTTCAGGTAAAAAAATCTGTTACTGTTGCCACACTTCGATGTATGGAAAGACGTACAAAACGTTCTACACCAGAACGTCTAAGTATTGCTTCTACAGATCGAATGAAATTACGTAAATCAATGAAAACTTGGAAAACCACTCCCTTGGTTTATGAAAAAAGGACAATTTCTGTTCCAACTCTTCGATTTGAACGACGTATTAAGCGTTCTACACCTGAACGTAAGGCCATTATTTCTTCTGATCGAACTAAATTACGTAACCAAGCGATAAAAGCTGGAAAACCTGATTCGAATACAATGGGAAAAACTTTTTCAATTCCATCTTTTCGAAGTATGGATCGCCGTAATACAATTGCCCTGTAAGTTGATTTTTTTTTCTTATTACAAATATAACGTGTTCCTTAGGCTTTTTGGGGATGAAACTCATCAGACGATTACTTCTCTCTTACTTTAACAATTTCTTCGTTGTTTTTTTTGTTTACATTATTATAATTTGAAACTTGATGAACTGATAATAATAATTAAATATTCTCAATGAACACTTCTTCTCAACCAAAAAAAAAAAAAAAAAAAAGTGTTAAAAAATACACTCTTTTTAAGACTTTTTAAAAACTGTCTCATCATATAGGCTCAAGAGGTTAGGGTTAGGATTATAATTAATAATGCATTGTTGGTTTGATTAATATACTATTTTTTAGCTTTAGTAATATCAAAACCAATATTACGAAGGAGATTAGAAGAAGGTCCTGTTGGATTTTCTTGACTTTGGAATGATTCTAACATATTTGCTAGAGCATTCATATCAATGTCTACTGGCTCATAGGAGACAGTATGATTGGTTGATGATGATGAGACAGTTTCTGTTAATTGTGTGGTTGTTGAAGTTACACGGTCACGAGGAGTAATAGGAAGACCAGTAGATGTAAATTGAAAAGTTTTACCAATTTCTGTAGNCTACACCTGAACGTAAGGCCATTATTTCTTCTGATCGAACTAAATTACGTAACCAAGCGATAAAAGCTGGAAAATCTGATTCGAATACAATGGGAAAAACTTTTTCAATTCCATCTTTTCGAAGTATGGATCGCCGTAATACAATTGCCCTGTAAGTTGATTTTTTTTTTCTTATTACAAATATAACGTGTTCCTTAGGCTTTTTGGGGATGAAACTCATCAGACGATTACTTCTATCTTACTTTAACAATTTCTTCGTTGTTTTTTTTTGTTTACATTATTATAATTTGAAACTTGATGAACTGATAATAATAATTAAATATTCTCAATGAACACTTCTTCTCAACAAAAAAAAAAAAAAAAAAAAAGTGTTAAAAAATACACTCTTTTTAAGACTTTTTAAAAACTGTCTCATCATATAGGCTCAAGAGGTTAGGGTTAGGATTATAATTAATAATGCATTGTTGGTTTGATTAATATACTATTTTTTAGCTTTAGTAATATCAAAACCAATATTACGAAGGAGATTAGAAGAAGGTCCTGTTGGATTTTCTTGACTTTGGAATGATTCTAACATATTTGCTAGAGCATTCATATCAATGTCTACTGGCTCATAGGAGACAGTGTGATTGGTTGATGATGATGAGACAGTTTCTGTTAATTGTGTGGTTGTAGAAGTTACACGGTCACGAGGAGTAATAGGAAGACCAGTAGATGTAAATTGAAAAGTTTTACCAATTTCTGTAGNTGAAGTTACACGGTCACGAGGAGTAATAGGAAGACCAGTAGATGTAAATTGAAAAGTTTTACCAATTTCTGTAGAATCCAATTCTTCATCCATTGCACCCATGAGTTCATGTATTTTAGAGTCTTTACTAAATGAATACTTTTCTTTAATTTCTTTCATATTTATGTCATCCTCATCTTCTTCACTACTAGGTTCACTCAAATCCCAATCCTTGTTTGGTTTACCCAGTTCTAGAAATTAGTATTGAAAAACACAAACTTGAGCTTATTTACTAGTAGTTAGAATCATAAGATTTGGAAGTTGTTTGAGTTCAAGTTTAACTTACCAAGAAGAAGGTTATCCATAGCTGATACAAAATCATCAGCTCGGAAATCTAAAGGATCTAAACCACCATCTTCGTCACCTGACTCATGTTCACTACCATCGCTATTCAAAATCAAAATTTGTCTTATAATAGACAGTTTTTGAATTTTTGTTTTTGTTCTTTTTTTTGGATATTTTGTAAACTTACGTTGGGACTTCAACTCCTGTGTAATCTGACATCTGAGTCATAAATTCTTTAAGTTTCTCTGGGATTTGATCTAGTTTCTGATCAGAAATTTTAGTCTTGAATTGTGCTTCGAGTAATGACTCCAACTCATCTGCATTGACGTCCAACCATGAGTCATCTGTTGTAAATCATGAGAACATATGGGGATTATATTAGGATTTGATATTATTCTTTTTGGTACGTTAGGAATTTAGATTGTTTTGAAGAATTTTTCCTTACCGTCGTCTTCTGGTAGTGAAAGATTCTCATCTTCAATAGTCGTTAGATCCATTGATTGATCGATGAGCGATTGTACATCTTGAATTGCTTGATCATCAACATTAGTATCCAACTCAGATGCAACTGTCGCTTGAAAATACAATTTAGCCTGTTCTTCCAATTTTTTGTATTCTCGAGAACCTTCAATGAAATCTTTATAATAGTTGTACTGCTTCAATTTCTCTTCATATCGTAACCATGATGAAGAGAATGATACTGGACTTGATACCACTCTTCTTCCACGACTCAAAATGATTTCAAATCCTAAAGTCTATAAACATAATCTTGAGTTACAAAATTTGTCAATTTACTATTGAAATTTAATTTTTTTTTTTTTTTTACCAGTTTTGCTCCTAGTGCATTGGCTTTATATTCAGGTGAATTTCTCAATGGAAATTTCCAATTTGTTTTTGAATCAGGATAAAATTCTTGAGAGGAGAGCATGGCATATAATGATTTTGTAAAACGAACACCTTTCTTGACCAGATGAGAAATTGGACTAAAGTGAGCCATCAGTCTTGCAGTCTAATTAGTAAAAGTTGAAGAATCATTCATTACTCATTTAGTAATTGACTTAACTAGAGTTTTAGTTATTTAGTAGTAAGTTTAGTAGTAACCTACCTTCATATCAATTCCATCTCTATAATGGAAAGCACGTATTGAAGCGGATACCAAGTTAGGTCTAGATTTCAATAACTGAGCAACTTGAGGAGGTAAATATAGATTTGAGTGATGAAAATTTTGAAGCATTTTTTCTGGATACTTTCCAATACGTTTACTAATTGCAACTTGAATTTTTTCATTTGCCAGAGTTTGATTAGGATGTTTACGTATTAGTTCAAGTGCAAGTGAGATCTCTAATAAGTCTCCTTTAGAAGGACTAGCTTCAAGCTTCCCATTAACTTCAATTTCACTAATTAGATGCACTAATCCATTGGAAATATATACCTACAAAAGAATTCATAATCCTTTAGAAAATTAGTGTTGTTGGATTTTATTAATATTTAGATCTTACTCTTTGCTGACATATTTCATCTGACTCGGCCCATTTGGGAAGGTAATCTGATGATTCAATGAGCAAGAATTCACCATCTTGGTCAACAACTCTTTAAAAAAAAAAATTGAAAAGAATATTACAAATTACTCTTCCCAAGAATTTGAATTTACGATATTAAAATTTTACCTAGCGATGAGACCTGAAAATTTTCTTGTCAACTGTTGCAAAATATATACTGTAAACCATTCGTCTTCAACGTTTACATCATACTGAATGGTTCCATAGAAATAGTTTCCACTTTCATCTAATTTTAGATGAAATGAATCCTTTTGCCACATGTATTCACCAACAATTGAAACAGCTTCGATATTAAGTTCCATAAGTAATTCATTGAGTTTTACAGTACCCTCTGCAATACTTGTTTCTTCAGGAAATAAGAAATATTCGACAATTGCTTCATCTGAGGCTTTTGTCAACACGGCTGATAAACTGTTACCTCCTGCTGCAGCCATTACACAGAGTATCTAGAAATTTGGCTCAATAATAATAATTAATCAGTAATTTTCAATCAAAATTCGACATTTTAAAATTAAAACTTAAAAAAAAAATTTCACAAAATTTAAAAAATTTAAATTTTAAAACCTTCCTTTATTTTATTAAAATATTACAAATTTCAAATTTTTGAAATTCGCGGGGAAAAAAAAAACAGACTAAATTTCGCGGGATTAATTTAAACTCACTTTGCACGAAATACGAATTCAATTCGACGACNTTATTACAAATTTCAAATTTTTGAAATTCGCGGGAAAAAAAAACAGACTAAATTTCGCGGGATTAATTTAAACTCACTTTGCACGAAATACGAATTCAATTCGACGACGGCACTCGGCCGTCGGCCATACGTGAACTTAATTCGCAATTATTAAAAACGAAGTTTGAGTTTAAGTAAAATGGCGATATTTTGAAAACGTTTATTTGAGTTTTAAAACTTTTTTGAAATTATTATTGTCTATTGTTGTCTTGTATTGTTATATCAAAGCCGCTTTTTGTAAATTTCTCATAGCAACCTTGATTGTTGTATTGTATTGTTGTTGAGTTACATATTAACTTTGTGTGGACATTTTTGTGTAGAATTCTGCGGTGTACATCTTACCGTGTTGTCATGGTATTCAGTAATTTGCTGATTTCAAAGTACTGCTGCTGGATTATTCGTCGTAAAATGCACAATTATTTAATATTTCATTGATCACCTCATTTCATATTGAGCCCCTTAGTGAAGCTGTCAGAATCAAAAAGGTAACATTACTTTTATCAAAAATTATCCAATTTAATTAATCATTAATCAAAAAAATCTGAAACTATTGTCACGAAAATTGATCTGACAGAAGTTTGAGTAATTCACTCTTACTTAATAATGCAGATGCGTTTAAGCAAAAAAAAAAAAAATTATTACATAATGTATTAGAAAGTACCCGGTGACCTATGACTGACCAACTGAGGCCTTAAAGAAATTCAAATATTCAAACTTCAATCAAACAATATTTAGGATGAAATTTGATTATCCAAATTTGAAGAGTTAAAGTTGGATTTTTTGAATTTTTGGGGCATCAATATTAGGACACATACTGCATTTAAAATAAATTATTATTAACTCAGCACATCTGCTCGTCAGAGTATTTGCTCATCCACTCTGGTGCAACATTGGCAATCTTCTCAATCACTTGATTCACATCATAACAGAGAGATTGAATTTGTTTATCCCAGTAAGGGAGACAGTCTCGTGCTTCAAAGTAAACAATAGATTCAATTTGATCTACATGACCTGACATCCGTCCTTCTGTAATCATTTGAGCTGCTATCTTCTCAGCCTTTTCTTGTGGAATTTGTAAAAGTGCTCCAAGTTCAGAAAACAAAATGTTATTATATAATTTACTTGCTGCAAGAAGATTATGTTCAACTACAGCTCGCTCAAGAATTGTTGAACCTGAATCAACCACAGAAGAAATTCATTCTTATGGATCATACTTATTCATAACGCTGAATAAATAACAATGAAAAATTCTTACCGTCAGCAGTAACTGCTTTCTGATGAGCAAAGAGTAAATTTTCAAAATCTTGTAATTCCGTTTTACGAATAATTCGTTCCAAATACATTTTCTCCAAGATATTAAATGCTGGGAGAGTTTGACATCTTTCATCTTTAAAAAGTATTCCTAACATTCGGCTCCTTTGTTGTCCTGCTGGAGCTAAAATAGTACAAATGAGAGCCTTCTTCAGTGCACTAATTCGTTCTTCTTCAGCAATGATTGGTCTGTAAGACAATTCATTGTATCTTTGAGCTGCTTCAATGAACTTTCGTCGAAAATCCAGTACACGAGCATAACAAACTTTGTAGTGAATTTGAAGATTTTCATTTTTAGATTCATTCTAAAAATATAACATTAAAGTACATGAATAATAAATAACTTAAGTAGACACTGATAATTAGGTAAAAAGTTACTTGGAGTAGAGAAGCACGATTGATAAATGCCTCTGCTTGTACAGCATCTTCATCTTCCAAATACAGTCTTGCAATTCTCAAATAAACATCCAATTTGTAGTCCACTGAATATTGTCTATAGAGATGATATAACACACTATTTCATTGAATCATTCTTTACTTTTTTATCAATTTTTTACTAACTTTTGGCCAGTTTCCATTGGGATTCCTGTGAGAACATGTGCAGCCTCACGCCATTGTTGTTGGTTCTCATAAATCTTTGACAAATGTTGACGAATTGTTGCAACTTGTTCTTCAAAAGAAATTACCCTGGGTTGTACCTTTATAAATACAAATCAATACTTTTAATTCAAACATAATCCAAACGAGCTGTTTGTAGAGTATCAATCAAATATTTTTGAATACCTTATCTAGAGTATAATGTGCAACTTCTTGCGCCACTGGATCAGGCAATGTTGATAAAATTGTGGCAATATCTGTAAAAATTAGTCTTGACACAACCAAAGATACATTCTCATTCACCACTGCAAAATTAATACACACCAAACCAATTAGATAACTATAAGAACAACTGTTACCTGCATACTCGAACCACAAGGTCAGATCTTCTATTTCAATTTTCTATTTTTTAAAAGCTTATCTTACTCTGGTCAACCAAGGCTTTCAGACTTAGGGCAACTTGATCTACTTTCACTCCCTTGGCAATAAGTTCTAAGATATTCCGATATCGATCAGCTTGATCTTTATGAGAACCTGAAGTATTTCCAGCGATACTGAGTAGTTGTGCTTTTACTTGATCAAAATCAGCCATTTTTCTTATTCCGATACCTTCACCTTCCGTTAGTATTCAATGGAACCTAAAAATTAAAAAAAAGAGTCAGCAAGCATTTCAATTGAAGTTTTTATCAATGGTGTATCTCTTAACTTTAAAAATTGTTTAAATTCACCAAATAACTTATTGCTCCTGTACCTGCTTCAAATCGTTGTTTGTTGAGGTTTTATTCACTAAAATATTCAAATGATCAAATGTAATCAATTAATTAAAATTTAATTTAATTGAACTCAAGAATTTTCATTATTTACCTTTAACTTAATAGTACTGACAAAGTGATCTCAACTTTTGCCACTAATTTCATTTNAAAAATTAAAAAAAAAAGAGTCAGCAAGCATTTCAATTGAAGTTTTTATCAATGGTGTATCTCTTAACTTTAAAAATTGTTTAAATTTACCAAATAACTTATTGCTCCTGTACCTGCTTCAAATCGTTGTTTGTTGAGGTTTTATTCACTAAAATATTCAAATGATCAAATGTAATCAATTAATTAAAATTTAATTTAATTGAACTCAAGAATTTTCATTATTTACCTTTAACTTAATAGTACTGACAAAGTGATCTCAACTTTTGCCACTAATTTCATTTTATTGTAGTCGTAGCTGGGCAAATATTAAAAAAAAAAAAACTTAAAAAATTTTTTTTTTAATAAAATTTTTAAAATAATTTTTTTTTAATTATTAGATTTTTTTTTTGCTTGGGTTGCAAAGGATAAGGGTGTAATAAGCTTATCCAGCGGCTATCCATCAGATATTGGTGAAAATTTGCAACAAATGTAGCAGTAAACCTTCTAAACAACATAGTATAAGGTCCATATTGGGGCTATTGCTGTGTTTGACCTGAAGAGGTCAACAATAGTCAACAATAGAATTTGCTGCTCAACAAATGTCAACNAATTTTTTTTAATTATTAGATTTTTTTTTGCTTGGGTTGCAAAGGATAAGGGTGCAATAAGCTTATCCAGCGGCTATCCATCAGATATTGGTGAAAATTGGCAACAAATGTAGCAGTAAACCTTCTAAACAACATAGTATAAGGTCCATATAAGGGCTATTGCTGTGTTTGACCTGAAGAGGTCAACAATAGTCAACAATAGAATTTGCTGCTCAACAAATGTCAACAATTAGAATAGCATTACTTTAATCGAGTGTCATATTGATAGGATGGGTTGAGATTTACTTCCATAATGTTACATTCTTCAATTATTTTTTATAATTTGAAATAATTGGAGTATAGGTAAATAATATTATTATTCAAACACTGACAAACGTATTTAGTAACAGCTATTGCATACTACATGTTTATTTTGTATTTAAACTAGCTATTTTGTATTAAGACTGTTGACATTTGGTGGCCTCTGCAGCTCAAACATAACGATGCTTCGTGAATGGGCTTATGCCATGTTGTTTAGAAGGCCTATGGTTACATTTGTGCCAATTTTTGCCAAAATCTGTTGAATACTTGGCTAGACAAGCTTTAGCAGCCTCATCCTTAAAATTTTTAATTTTTAGTATCTTAATTAAAAAATTATTATTTTGAACCAAGTTATTTATACTTACCAAAATTCAAAGGTCTTAATCGAGAGTTTCAAAACCCTAAAAACTTTTTATTAACGCCCGTTGTAGATGCAATTGGTGAATTGGTAGTCGTAATTGTGGAAATTTAAACAAAAACTATAATAAAAATTTTTCTTAATAATTTTTTTCTTTTTTTTTTTGGTAAAAATATTGTTATGGGTCTGGTCAATAAAATCATTGCAGTCAAGGCTTTACTTGCCTCTCGACTGTCAGTACTCAAATCTTTTAACAATTAACTTTAAGCTTTAAAGAAAATAAACATAAACCCTATTCAATAAGTTCAACAATTGCATCAACAATAAAAATAATAATTTTTATTTAAACAAATAAACTCTAACAATGAAATATTATTTTCAGGCTAGATTCTAAACCCTCACTCATGGGTCAGACTTCCTTTTAGAGTGAAGTCATAGCTTAGAATGAATTTTTAGACTCCAGGCCATGGGCTTTTATACCCTTGTAGCCTTAGCGTGCCTCGTGCAAAATAACTATTATTATACTTTTGTAATAATAAAACAAAGGAAATTCATAAAAATAAACTAAGGTTAAGTTTACTAATTTCCATAATTAGTAAGAAAATAAAACAAAGAAAATAAAGACAAAGGTAAGTCAACCATTGCATAAATTATCTAATAATAATTTATAAAAATAGTCTATAAAAATAATCATACAGTTGACGTCACATAAAAATTCACTACAACTGTAACAATATTAATTTTTTTTTTATTAGTTTAATGAATTGCCGTTTAGTTAAAAATTTATTATTTTCAACCAAGAGTTTACTAATAATTCAAAGATACTCTGATTGGCGCCTCAAAAACTATTAAAGAAAAAAAAAATTTTTTATAAAAATTTTTTTTCATAAAATTATCATCCATTTTTAATTTTTGAATGAAGCCCATTTAATATTTTATATTTTGTAACAATATGCAGAAGATGAGTGAAATTTAGAAGAATTTCAAAAAACCCGCGAAATCAAAATTCCGCGTTTGAATTTGATTGGTTTGAATTTGGAATAGGGTAACATTATCAATGAATTGATTTCTTTAGTTTTTTAATCTCTAACTCTGTCCTGTGTTGTCCATGTCAACTTTTTTTTTGTTCCTACTCGTGTCATCGTGTCATCGTGTCGTACTTGGTAATGTCAAGGTCAAGTGGTCAAAAATTCTATTTGAATTAAGAATGAGTTANCGTCAACTTTTTTTTTGTTCCTACTCGTGTCATCGTGTCGTACTTGGTAATGTCAAGGTCAAGTGGTCAAAAATTCTATTTGAATTAAGAATGAGTTACTAAGTAACATTTATTCCATCATAAATCATAATCCTATTCTTTAGAAGGAACCATGACACGGGAGGATAAAACAGTAGAGAGAATCTTTATCAGATACCGGAGTATATTTGTATTTTTAGGATTTGTTCTTATTGCCCAATTAGTACTTGCTCTGAGACTAGCTTTAATTGCTGACAATGACCTTACATCACAAAAGATACATTTGGCAATGCAAGAACCCGTAAGTGGATTTTTTTTTATTAATTGAGCTTCTAAACCAGTGCAGTAATGGAAGTTTCATTTCTTTTATTAGTATGTCGAGCCTGGAGAATCTCAGCAGAATATTGAAAAAAATTTACCAGAGACGAGGAGTAGAGGTGTTGATTATGCTGTTAGTGTTAGTTGAACTTATTAAGAGGATGTTTTCGTTGAGTTTGTCTTATCTCTTTTTATTTAATTTAATTTTGGTTTGTTTTGTTAGGAAAAGAAGAAGACTAGCCCATCAATCACTCCATTGAAGTCAGTAAGCTTCGGATCAAATTGCGAAATTACTGGAAAAGATGCCATTTCTGCAATTAATCGTGCCAAGAGTCAATATTGTAAAGATTATTTAGCAAATATTACTTGTCAAATTCAATCTGGAAGTTTATATCCCAAAAGACTTCCAAGATTCTGCAAAAGTGAGGGTACGGTATGCTGTCTTGTTTAAATTTTATATATTTTATATGATCATTGATTAGTAAGTAAAGATTTAATGGCTAATTATTATAAACAGACAGCACACACATGAGGCATGTTGGGTGCTATCAAGATGACAAGCAAAACCGACGTTTGCCTGGCCACTATGTGCTATTAAAAGAAACAAATTCACCAAGAACCTGTGTTGACTTGTGCCTTCAGTCTGGATTTCCATATGCTGGAATCGAATATTCGTAAGTCAGTTTTTTCTTTTTTTAATCTTAGAATCAAATTAATTAATACTGAATTTTTTTTTTTGGTTTTGAAATGACAGGGTGGAATGTTTTTGTGGAAATGTGAAGCCATCAAATTCATTTATTTTGGATTCTGCTGCATGCAATATGAAGTGTCCTTTGGATTCTAGCAACGATTATGCCAATAGTAGTACCTGCGGTGGTTACTTTTCTATAGATGTTTATGAAACAGGCGTCTTTCGAGGTATTTAATTAGAATAAGATGACTTGTATAAAATTTGAGTAATTGAAATTTTAATTTTTTTTAATTCGTTTTGTAGATATTGAAACAAATACGCCTTCTAACGTTGACCTTGAAAATGAATCAAACAAATTGATAGCACAAGGTTCTAAAGATGAAACTACTGCTCGGATTGTCTTTTTTCTTACATTAAATGGACGAGCACTGAGACAAGTTGTTCGTCTGATCAAATCACTTTTTCATGAACGTCATTACTTTTACATTCACGTTGATGCAGTGAGTTACAACAGATTGAAACTTTGTCTTCTATGTACTATGTACTAATGTTTATTATTTCATTTTGTTCTAGAGACAAGACTATTTGTTTCGAGAACTACTATCAATCAGCTACAAGTTTCCAAAAAATGTCAAATTTATGAGAGATAGAAAGTCGACAATTTGGGGAGGAGCAAGTTTATTAAAAATTTTACTCTTTGGAATGAACGAGTTAGTCAAAAATGGTGAAGAATGGGGATGGCATTGGGACTATGTGTTGAATTTAAGTGAATCAGATTTCCCTTTGAAGTAAGTTTCAGGAATAATTCAATTTAGAAATTAAAATATTCAAAGGTTTTAGGATTTTATGACAATTTGTGATTTAGAACGGTTTCACAATTGGAAAATTTCTTGACACTCAACAAAGGACAAAATTTTCTGAAGAGTCATGGAAGAGATGTTCAAAATTTCATTTTAAAACAAGGATTGGATAAAACTTTCGTTGAATGTGAGTATCGAATGTGGCGAATTGGAGATAGAAAACTTCCATCTGGTAAAATAAACTTTAACTTTATGTTCTTTTGCATTCTGACATACAATTTCTAGTTGTCATTATATTTTAGGCATATTGGTCGATGGAGGGAGTGATTGGATTGCACTTCATTATGACTTTGTCAAATATGTTCTTACGACTGATGATGATTTAGTAAACGGTTTATTGACAATTTTTGAACACACCCTTCTTCCAGCTGAAGTAAGTGAATTTGTCGATGGACGATGTATACAGTAATAGTAAATAATTGGTACTGTTACTTTCGCAGAGTTTCTTTCACATCGTTCTCAGGAATTCAGGAATGTGTCATACTTTCGTGGACAATAATTTACACGTAACAAATTGGAAACGGAAGTTAGGGTGCAAGTGTCAGTACAAAAATATTGTCGATTGGTGTGGTTGTTCTCCAAATGATTTTCGTCTTTCGGATTGGAATCGTTTGGAAGTAAGATAGAATTTTATTTGTCTATATAACAATTTGTTAGATTTATTCAATTGTTGTGTAATCTATTTTTTTTAAGGTTACACAACAAAGATTGATTTTCTTTGGTCGAAAATTTGAAGCCGTAGTGAGCCAAGGAATAATCAACCAATTGGAATTCTTGTTATGTCCATCTCGTTTTGAAACAAATGCTCCAACATATGATCGTTACTGGCAAAGTTTTTACCATCATCATGATCTCAGTCCGAAACCTGATGATTCTGTTCTCACACTTGGATCTTCACTCTCTCGAATCTCTACTAAAGTTCACTTCAAAAATATTTTCAAAATACTTCTACATGAGGGAGAACAAATTCCATCGAAACTACTTTTTGAGACTAAATTGAAGGAAATGAGTGTTTACCTACAAGATGATCGAGTACAAGGAATTTTAATTGGATTTACAATTTTTCTTGAAGGCAATGTTCTTACTTCGTTGGAAACTTGGTTCAAATTAGAAAATTGGGTATACTTTGAACCATTGAGTCGAGAAATTGAAAAGTATCATTCTCGAATTCAGGTAAATTTAAATAAAAATTTAAAACATTTGACTATGTACAAGAACTTTTTGTTTTAATATTCGTTAACTTTCAGCACATTCAAGTAGGAACTGATTATGATCAAAAAGAACAAATTTTTAGAAATTTTGCCGGAAGTATTGGTCCTTTGAGTGAACCCACATTGGCTTATCACGTTTATGTCGATGAGCCAATCAATATCACATTTGTATGGATCAATTCATTCCATTCCGTCCAAGCGGTACAAAATTTTACAGTTGAAGCAGGAGTAACGGTACTAAAACTAATTAATAATAATTATTATACATAAAAATTATAGTATGATTTATAATATGATTTGTTTCATTTCATTTATAGGCAAATTTTGCAAAACCTGCCTTAAAATTGCCTCTAGCACCTGGAAATTGGACCGTGAAAGTTTTGAGTGGAGATGGAAATCTAATAGCATGGACAGTATTTCTTGTTTCTGTTGCTGAATTTTATCATGGGCAACCTATCACTTTGGCACAGAGCAAGTAAGTCAATTATTAATTGAATTTATGTAAAAAATAGAAGAAAAAAAAGTTTGTCTTTAAAAAAGAAAATGATCTTTTTAGAATCTTAAATGTAGTTCATTCCTCAACTGAAAATGGATTAGATATTGAAGACTGGACTCCGAAATTCCTACATAATGGTATTGATGAAGATATAAAGGGGTATGGAAAATTTAAATTATAAATTCATTTTTAATGTTTTATAATTTTTATTAATTAATTGAATTTTAGTTTTTATCAACTCAAAGACACTTGTGTCTTGGATAGTATTACTCATGATGGGATCCACATATTATCAAAACTATTGAATTCTGTTGAACATAAGATGTTTCAATCTTTAGAAACTATTGTTCAACTCCAAGGGAATACATGTAGTGACTCCTCTTGGAGTACAAAATTTCCAGATCCAAAATCATCGATTATTGGAATTGACGGAAAGACTGGATTACTATTGCCATAAAACTTTATTAACTTTCGTCAATCTTAATGTATGATTCAAGCAGCCATGTTGACAATCTGTCATAGAATCGTTGTTGAAAGGTTAAGTTATTGGCTAAGGTTTGTTGGTTGCTAGGTATCTAGCTTAATTGCTTTTATGTTAGCTCATGTTGGTGAATTTTCACTTCACTTTAACATGTTTAGTTATCATCGCTTTAACTTGATTAGTTGTTCCAATTATTGAACAAACGAATCGATCAAATGGAAATTATTGAACAAACAATCGATCAAATGTAACATACTCTTTATCGATACGTAGGATCTCTTTTACTGCTCATTTTAGTCTTCTGTAGTTGAGTTTTTTTTTTGTTCTGATGTCTGATTATGTCACAATCAAGTATTTTTGAGTTAACCAATTGAATTTAAGACTTATNATACTCTTTATCGATACGTAGGATCTCTTTTACTGCTCATTTTAGTCTTCTATAGTTGAGTTTTTTTTTGTTCTGATGTCTGATTATGTCACAATCAAGTATTTTTGAGTTAACCAATTGAATTTAAGACTTATTAGATGATTTGTATGAAGAGTTTTTACCATTATGACGTGTTACCGTTAATTTAGATTAATTTAGATTTAATTAAGTTAGTTAAAATAATAATTATTATTATTATTGAAATCGTTCAAATTAAAAGCAGTAGATTTTGTAGGTAAGAAGCAGGTGTCGTTTTATAACAAGATGAAGTGATCGAAGTTCGTTTTTCATTTTGAATTCTACCGCGCAATTTTAAATGTTTGAATTTTATTGTCTGTTTCCCGCTCTTCGTCAGTGGTTACATTAATTTTGGTCAATTTTGTTAATTTTGGGGTTTTTTTTTAAGTTTTTTAGGTTTTTAGTTTTAATTTTAGGTTTCTGAGGTTTAGGAAACCTGATCTTAATTTAGGATGTGTAATTTAGTTAAGACTTAAGTTATTTTTTAGTTTTTTTTTAACCATTCCGTCAGTTCCAGTTCATTTTTGTCTTTGACTAAAGTAAAGTGGTGATTTGTGACGTGACGGGAGCAATTTCTTTGAAATGAGTTCCACTTCTACAGAAGAATCCGGGGANTAAAGTGGTGATTTGTGACGTGACGGGAGCAATTTCTTTGAAATGAGTTCCACTTCTACAGAAGAATCCGGGGATGAAGAATCTCGTAGTAATCAAATTGGAAAAAAGAAATTGAAAGCACAACAACAAATGAAACGTCATGCGGGTGAGTTGATTTCATTAAGTGAATGGATACTAAACTAAACTAATAAGTAGTTTAATTTGTCATCGTTTAAGATTTAATGTCAAATTTTCTTTGTGGTTTCAAGTCGCATCATCATCATCATCATCTGATGATAATTCAGGAAAAAATTCACAACGAAAAGGTAGTAGTCAAAGACGGAAGCTGTCATCACAACCAAGGCCTTCAAAACGAAGCCGTAGAGTCGCTGGTTAGTAATGGAGATTATGTCAATAATAATTAAGAAGACAAATTATTTGTCTTCTTCTATGCTGGTGGTTTATTTCATTATTTTTGTAATGTAATGTAACCTTTACTTTTAATTTTAATTAGCTCTGTCGCTAGAATCAGAAGAGGAATTATCTCAAAATTTTAATAAATTAAACNTTTACTTTTAATTTTAATTAGCTCTGTCGCTAGAATCAGAAGAGGAATTATCTCAAAATTTTAATAAATTAAACGGAGGAAAACGTACTGGAAGAACTGCATCCACTTCAGAAAAAAATTCTTTTAAAAACTCAAATAGACCCAAAAGCGCCAAACGGAGACTGGAAATTGATGAGGAAGTTACAACGGATGATGAANTTTACTTTTAATTTTAATTAGCTCTGTCGCTAGAATCAGAAGAGGAATTATCTCAAAATTTTAATAAATTAAACAGAGGAAAACGTACTGTAAGAACTGCATCCACTTCACAAAAACATTCTTCTAAAAACTCAAATAGACCCAAAAGCGCCAAACGGAGACTGGAAATTGATGAGGAAGTTACAACGGATGATGAAANTAAAAACTCAAATAGACCCAAAAGCGCCAAACGGAGACTGGAAATTGATGAGGAAGTTACAACGGATGATGAAACTAGTACTCTCCATATCAACTCTGTCAAGGAAATGGTTTCACAAGGTGTTTTCTACCTACTTATTGCACACACTAAACTAACACCAATACGTCGAGCAGAGTTTTCGAAGATGGTGATGAAGGGGACGAAGGTGAAGGCCACAGTTCTGAAGGAAGTGTTGCAGAAAACACAAAAGAAATTGAAAAAGGTAATAATCTAAACCACAAGAATGAGTTATATACTTAAGTTTCTTTTAAATTTTTTTTTAATTTCTTTTATATTGTTAAAACTTTAGATTTTTGGAATCCTAATGTATGGACTAAACGAAACTACGAAAGAATATAACCTTGACCTCACAGCTTCCAATTGGACTAGTTACATGCTCGTAAGTAAATTCAAATCTATTCAAATAGATGTATCTCAGAATGAGTTTCAAATGGAAGAAGAATCATCCGAAGCTCGGAAGTCAATTCTTTTTATTACACTCTCTGTAATCTTTATGTCAACAATGGATCAAAAAACAGGGATCAAAGAAGGTAAGTATTCTGACCTTCCTGGTCATTTTGTAAATTTCTAAAAAATTCTTAGGCTTTCTATGTGATTCCTAATGTATGTGATTTAAACGTTGGAGATATTCTTTGGAAATGTATTCGGAAGTTGGAACTTGATACATTGGTCAACATTAAGGAAGAAGATTTTACAAAATTTGCGAAAACGGTTAGTTTTGATTTTTGAGTCATAATGTCTCTCATGTCAATAATCAATTATTGACATCTGACATGACTTTTTCGTCTTTTTTTTTCTTCTTCTTATTTTGAAGGAATTTTCTTCTAAATTGTACGTATCAATTGTGGAAGAAAAAGACGAAAATTTGAATGAGACATCCAGTCGCTACTTCTGGGGTCCAAGGGCTGAAGTAGAATATAGCAAATTGGAAATACTTCTCTTCATCTCCAAGGTTATCTCAATAATTTCCGTATCATCTTATTTTTAGATATTTTCTTTTTCAAATTTTGAATAGAATTTTTATTCCTGGTAGTTGTTGGGAATTTCTCCAACATCTTTTCCCACACAGTACAAAATTATCATGAACTCCAATGAAAAGCGTCGAGCTAAACATGCAATCCAAGCAGCATTATATAACAGTGGCTAGAGTAGAATTTTCAATCCTTCTGCATTAGATTTAATCTCGAGCAAATACTTGTCAAATATTTCTTGGACAATGGCCGTCTCACGTGTTTTCTGTAAAGTAAAAGGCAACTTGTAATTTCGGATTGAATTAATTGAAAATATTTTCATTAAATAAATTAATCAGACTTTAATTCCATTGTAGACTCTTTTGATTGTGAATTCAGCATTTGTTACTGTATCGGATTTACTATCAGGATTTCTCTCTTGAAAGTCTCTCAGGCCTAGTTTCAGTTTCAGGATTCATTAATCTTATATTTCAATTTCATTTTCGTATTTTTTTTTNAAGTCTCTCAGGCCTAGTTTCAGTTTCAGGATTCATTAATCTTATATTTCAATTTCATTTTCGTATTTTTTTTTTTAAAGTAAACTCTCACGTTTGATGTATTCAACAGTGAAATCAACAGCTTCTGTAATTTTTTCTTCNAAGTCTCTCAGGCCTAGTTTCAGTTTCAGGATTCATTAATCTTATATTTCAATTTCATTTTCGTATTTTTTTTTAAAGTAAACTCTCACGTTTGATGTATTCAACAGTGAAATCAACAGCTTCTGTAATTTTTTCTTCANTTTTTTTTTAAAGTAAACTCTCACGTTTGATGTATTCAACAGTGAAATCAACAGCTTCTGTAATTTTTTCTTCAGTTTTCATCCAATTGTTGTCTGACAGAATACATTCAACTGATTTCTGTGCAAAGTTCAAACTTTTGGTCCAAGCAATTTGACGTTCTGTTTCAGAATTCATTTTATACTCAACAACTACAAGATCTGAATACAATTTCCATATTTTTGGATTGTTTGTTATCTGTAAAGGAAAATCCATCTCATATTTTACATTTCTATTACAAAATTTATAATAATTTGGACAAAACTGTATACTAGTAGGTTACCAATGATGTCATTCTGCCAAAAAGTTTTAATGAGTCCATATAATATTTGTCACGAGAAGGTTGATCAGTTGAATCCTTCATATTTGTTACCATTGCTCTTACTAACAATTCCAATACCTGTCNGTCACGAGAAGGTTGATCAGTTGAATCCTTCATATTTGTTACCATTGCTCTTACTAACAATTCCAATACCTGTCGCAAAATTTTTTTCATTAGATAATATGTTCAAAAAAAAAATTTTTTTATAGTTCATCAGTTTGTAATTTAGAATTAGTTTTCATTACTTCATTATCTACCCATTTTCCTTTGAGNGTCACGAGAAGGTTGATCAGTTGAATCCTTCATATTTGTTACCATTGCTCTTACTAACAATTCCAATACCTGTCACAAAATTTTTTTCATTAGATAATATGTTCAAAAAAAAATTTTTTATAGTTCATCAGTTTGTAATTTAGAATTAGTTTTCATTACTTCATTATCTACCCATTTTCCTTTGAGANTTTTTTATAGTTCATCAGTTTGTAATTTAGAATTAGTTTTCATTACTTCATTATCTACCCATTTTCCTTTGAGATCCAAAAGTCGATTGTAGGATCGAATAACTTGATCAAATTCTTTACAATCTGTTGCAACGACTAATGTATTATCCCATAGTTTCCAACTGTCATAATTACATTTAATGGCTTCTTTGAGGGCTCTAAGAGCTTTTTTCTTTTCACCTAATTTGATAAACCCATTTGCTAGGTTATTCCAAACTTCAAAATTCTATAGTTATTATTAAAAAGAATTATTTTTAGGCAGGATTTTTATAATTTTTGAGTCTCCTTACATCACTGTCGAGAGTACTGGAATGTTGATAGGCTTTAGTTGATATACTCCAATTTTCTGTTATAAGAGACGCATAACCGAGTCTAATCCAAGTAGGGTTTTCTAAAGGATTCAATTCTAAACTTTTTTGAAGATGTGGAATACATTCTGTATACTGAAAATATTAATTTTTATAACAACTTTCACTGAATGGTGTTGATTGGCTAATTATTTAGATTATCTTAAGTTGTTAGGTTATTACCTGTTTCCGTACAAAATGAAAATATCCCCATTGCCTTTTGGCCTTTGCACTTCTCTCGTTAGATAATTTCCAAGCTGTTTCATAATGTTCTGGATTATCAGTTGCATCTCCAAGCAAAATCCATAGCTTCACCGATGGAACATTTTGAAGTTGCTCACGAATCACTTCTTCTGCTTTATGACGAAGATTGAGACTTGAGTAGCAACTGATTACATCTTCCCATCGATTAAGTCGTAGTGAAATGTTCAGAGCTTCTTTGAATAGATGAAGAGATGATAAAACTTGAGCAAGAGAGACCTGATTGGAGAAAATGTTTTCGAGACTTTTTTTTTTTTTTTTTTTTCAAGAAGAATATTTGTGTGAGTAGTTATAACTTGCCTCAATTTCGCACTTCATTGGCATCCCTGTACCGTAGAAATACTTGGAACGCTCGGCAAAGGATGGATGAGCGCCTGTGATTTCCTTCTGTAAAACCTATAAGACAAGTTTTAAAGACGGTTTTAGAGATTTCAGTATAATTCACAGGCTTCCAAGTAGTAGTATTTGGCGAAATTCATAAATTTTTTCTTTTTAGTATTTTGAGTTTGAAGTTAGTAGTTTCAAACATTGAATTAACCTCTAGTTCTAACCTCTAGTTGCTTCATTGATCGTTCAATTGTTCTCCTGTTGCTAACTTCTAAAATTGAACGCCTAAGTAAGCAAACCATTTGGACCGTCCAGAGTTTTGGACTCTCGATAAGGTACTGCAAAATAAAATTTCAATTAGAACTAAAAAAAANCATTTGGACCGTCCAGAGTTTTGGACTCTCGATAAGGTACTGCAAAATAAAATTTCAATTAGAACTAAAAAAAACAGGATTTGAGATTTTAGAATCCAGCTTATATTCTGTAAATTACGGTGAGGTATGGAAGAAGTTCTTCGAAATAGACGTCGTCATGTGGTAAATACTTTCCCCGCAAGATTCTGATTGTATGAAGAATTAAATCTATAATTTATGCTTTGTAAATTTTATACTTTTATATAAATTATTCTTACTGTTCTGCAAGAATGACAAAGTGTTGGACAGGTGTTAGAGTGGAAGCGTTAATATTTGGTTCATTTTCTGTCAGTTCAAGTTTATCCAATCGATCTTCATCCTCTAGGATTACAACCTGAAATATAATAAATAAAAGGTTGTTTTTTATGAGATTATTTATATAAAATTAGATTACCTACGGTTGGGAATGAATATGAATTATTTTCCACAAAACTATTCTGTAAGTTGTCAAGGTCCTGTTGAATCTCGACATTGAGTACAAGCTGTGCAATTTTTCTTTGTTGAAACTTAGTCCGCTTCCCAAGGACACCTGAGTGTAGAATTAGAATTCCAAATTGATTGTTCTCAAATTAAAAAACTATAAAATTAAAAAGTTTACCTTTCGTGTTGACGGAAATTCCTATTACATTTTTAGCTTTTTGGAGACATCGTTTTGCATTATCGAGGTCGTAGTAGAATGTATAAATTTCACTCAATTCTATATAGAATCGTGCTATATATTCCATACCCAATGTTTCCGATTGACAAAATGATTCAAAGATAGAAATATGATTCTGGATTGAATTCCAAAGGGTAGTGGATTTCTCTTCAAGGAACTTTTGATGTAGAAAATAAGTTCGGATTTTCCACCAATGAACACTAGGACATTTGTTTAGGAAAGAATTAGTATTTTCATTTTCTAACAAATATTCAGCAGTCATGATCAGACTGGGATGTTTCAAATTTTCAACCATTGCTTCACCGTCTAGTAGAACTTTGGAAGAGTTTTCAACAAATTTGTCAAATTTTTTTAGACCTTCTAATAGTTCATTGTTGTATTCGATAGGAGGGCCTGTATAATTTTCTTGAATGTACAAGTTTAGCAATCCCTTCACTGCAAACAGTTGTGTTTTCCTATAAAATTATAAAAATTATAAATTCAGACTCAAATTATGACTTGCAGAAGCCATAATTTGAGTCTGATCGTGTCGGTGTCGATAGTTTTAGGTTTATATTATCTTTTGCAAATCAATTACTAAATTCTTTCTTACCAATCAACTTCTGGTTGCACTCCAGTGGAATCTCCATCATTAAAGTTTTGACTATCGTTAACAATTTTCAATATTTGACTAAATTGAAAATCCTTATCCTCCATTGTATCACGAAGAGTGTCGAACTCCCAAGAAGCAATTGTGTTGTGAAAATTTTCTATTCCTTGTTCTTCCATTTAAAATTTTAAAGATTTATTATTTTTCAAACAAAAAATCAAAATTTTGAAAATCTAAAAAAAAAAATTTTTTTTTTGATTTACAAGAAAAAAATTGCACTCGTGGAATTCAAATTTTTAGCGCTCTGGACCAAAATCTTAAGCAAATTGGGGCAAATTGAGAAAAAGCATTCAATTCACTGTGAGACTGAAAACTTATAAACTGAAATTGAAATTATTGGATTTATTTTTGACGCTGCAGCAGAAATAATTGCTGCGCTTCATAAATGAAGCGAACCAATAATTCACCATAAATTAGACTTAATCTGACAATTTTATTTTTTAATTTTTACACACCATTAGCTTAGAAGCAAGAGATGCTTCGTGTTGTAAAATAGTTATTTTACCCAAGGGGATTGAAGACGTAGTGTTTTCACTCATTAATTAGTCATTCTAGTAATGTAGAGTTAAGTTAAAATTGTTTAAGTTTTGTTAAAACCAAAGTTGAGAGAGATTATTGTTGTGATGATATAATCTAATTAGACACTACTGTTATAATTATGGTTCTGCTAAAAGCAGATTTTGGTTTCTTATCCGCTCATTGGCTGATTTTAAGCAGTTCCACCACGAATAACAACAACGACAAGGTAGTCATCTTTTGATTCTTCCAATGCAGGACATGTCCTTTGAAGTAATTCCATACCAAATGCACAAGGAGGGAAGGCATAGAGGACTCCAGTGAGGTCAATAGATTTATTTGATAGTGTTATAACTCCAGCAGCTTCCTTTTGTTTCAAATATGAAACCAAATTTTTGAGTGGTCGTGATTGAACTGGACTCGCCGAACCAACATTGGGTGATGAAATAGGTGATGAAGGAGAGATTGGCCAACCTAGAAAAATTGCATGTCCAGTCGATGCTCCCATTCGTTTTGTTACATCGTCCAATTTTGACTGGAATTAAAAAATTAAGAATTTAAGAATTATTCAGTGAATCTTTCTTTTAAAATATCATCGGAAGGAGAAGAAATAAGTTAGAATCTGTAGTTGGTTGATTCAAAAAATTTATATTTGTGATTGTGATTTAGTTATTAAAGCAAGTTAGATATAAAGATCTTAACTCCTCCTTTCTGGGAGGTTTTAACTGTGAGTGAATTAACGAATGAATGACTTTACCTGGTCCAGACGGAGTCTCTGTGTGATCCTGAGTTTGTCCTTCCCATCTTCGTCTTTGAGAAGGACATTAACACTGTCCAGTTCACCTTGGATGAGATAAAATCTACAAAGAAGAAAATTAAGCTTAAATTGTGTAATTCATACATTTCTGACACTTCATTCTGTTGTAAAATCTTTTGTTTTTAAAACTCAAACTTATCCCCAAAAAAAAAAAAAAAAGGTTATAAACTTTCACTACGAAGTGAGTTACTGCTTCAAAAATAATATGTTCGAAAAATTTTTACAAGCCAGAACAAAGTGTCAAATGAGTAATGTTATGCTTATGCTTACTGAGTTGAAAATGCACTGTTCTTGAGAATAAGTGATCCTTGCCAAGTAAATGTTTCTTTTTTAACAATCTCCACAACAGATTTTACTGCAAGGAGTGCAGACTGTGTTCCATTTTTAGATCCTTCAGACTTTCTCCGTTCAAGAGTTGATTCTGAGTCACTAGGACTAGTAGGAACATCCGTGGAATGAGCCGAACAATTTGTTGCAGGAGGATCTTCATCAGTCCCACCAGTAAGAACTACATTCGATGAAGTTGCACGTCGATTTCTACCCCCACTATTATTACCATCTCTTGCATAGTTTTCATATGGTTTATCTTCATATTTACTTGCAAAACCAACTACTTGTTCCACTCCAGCAAAATCTGTTCGAATTCGTTTTTCTGGTCCACCCAATTGATATCCACGCATGTCCTTTACAGCCGCTTGAGCAGCATCTATTGTCTCATAGGTAATGAAACATTGATGATCACCTTTGTCCCAATCAATTTTTTTGATTGATCCGAATCGATCAAACTCTCGTTCAATTTGATTCAATGTTGCCCATGGACCGAGTCCTCCTACCCAAATTTTTGTTGTTGGATTGACCTTTCCGTATCCAATTTTACATTGGAATTTCCCAATATATTGACCTGATAACTCGGATTTTGCTCTAAAATATTAAAATAGTAGAAGTTAAATTTAATTAGGAGAGTTTCTATATTAGAATATTTCTTACCTCGATGCCATATCCAAATTAGCAAAACGTACAAATGCAAATGCATTTCCAGTTCCAGGAGGAGGTCTCTTGATATCAATGTCCTCAACAGTTCCATAACGTCCAAAAATTCGTCGCATTTCTTCATCTGTTATATTGACTTCCAAATTTCCAGCAAAAAGTGTACGAGTTGCGAGTGGATCATCCTCAGGAGAAACATGATGAAGATAATTGGGAAATTTATCTTTCTTGTTTTCAAAAGGTGTTCGATCATTTCCTTGAGGTGGTCCCATGTGAGGTCCACGGGGTCCTTGTGTTGGAGGACCCGGTGGATACCTATTGGAATTACTGTTATAGTTATCGTAGTTCGGATTGGCATATTTGTCGTACCTACAACCATCCAAAACCCAGTGAATCAAAATGATACGAGAATAATAATTTAAAAAAATTAAAGAAAAAGAAAAGAAAAAGATAAGAAAGCACTCACCTCGGTGGGTACATTTGATGCTGTTGGTGATGACCTCTGTTGCTACCACCTCCTCCAAAATCCCGTGGTTCACCTCGTCGATAATCATCATGACGCATGTAGGGCTGTTGTTGTGGTGGAGCATGGTGATGAGGAGGTCCATGGTATCGATCATAACCTCCACCTCCACCTCCACCGCCGCCTCCACCGCCGCCGCCACCACCACCGCCACTGCCGCCGCCACCACCACCACCACCACGATGATCATCTCTATGACCCCGATCGTATGATTGTGGTGGAGGTTGAGGATGTGGAGATCTAGGTTAATATAGGAACAAATCACACGCAACTTGAAATTTTTTGTTCCTAAGTGTTTTTTTTTTTAGATTTTTTTTTTTCATTTTGATTGTAATTAGTAGTTGTCTGTCAACCTGGATCCTATGAGCCATGTCATTCTTATTTTCCCTGAGATTCCAGGTTAGTTTTTTTTAGAACTTTAAAGCAAACAATCAGTATCAGAACAGAAGGAAGTGATTTTCTTATGTTTACGCACACCGCACTGTCACGTCACTTTTTTTTACCAGAAAAACAGTGAATAATGACCCGAGGCTATTTCAACACTTTTGACTCACATTATTGAACTTTATAAACAACTGAAAAACTGGTTGCGTAGACAGTAACTCATTTCATTAAGGTTTATATACTAATCCGATCGCAAAGGCGATTGGATTTTTTTTTTTTTTTTTGTTTGAAAAATTAAGAAAATAATTTCACTTTAACGTTAATCACAATCGTAAGCAGGACATGCGTTGCAATGACCATCTTCTTAATTTGTTTATCACAATTTTATCACAGCCTTTTTGTCAGTATTATCACAGTGACTACACTACAGTACCACTACCTTAGACACGGGTTAAATAATTGAAAGTAGGAAAGTATAGTTGCTGGAAGATTATAATTCTATTATTCCTAGTAATTCTTCCTCCTCATTCGTCATTTCTAATGAAAATCAGGAAAATACTAATATCACTTTGACAGAAACTGGACTAGAGTGAGCACTTTTCACAGTTCATCACTGTCACGAGCACGATTTTTAGAAACTACAGCTGGTCATCATGCTGTAGCACCACACACTTCCTCCCACTAATTCCCATTTTCGCCAATTTTTTTTTTTTCCAATAACCCAAAATTATCTTGAAGTTGAATTAATTTTCTCTTTCTGACGCTTCAAACTGATTTCTAAACTTATTAAAGGGTATATAAATTGCATGATTTCGTTAACAAATGAAATTCACCAAATCACTTGGAGATTTGCAGCTGCTCAACTTGTCGCAAAGCCTATTTTCATTGATTAGGATCAGGAGCCAGGGCCACAAGCACTGTGAAGTGAGAATTCTCGTCACTCAAGACACAAGGCACGCACTTAGATCTCCTCAAAAAGAATAATTTTTTTAAGGAAACTAACTTAAAAAACAGGTATTAGAGAAAATGCTTGAATAGAGATCAGATCAAGAAACACAGAATCATCATCACAAATTCTAAACAGAATGCACTGACTGGTTTTTGTCGCATACCTCCTGTTGTAACTGCCACCTCCACCACCGTAACCACCACCACGAGATCCACTGTCTCCATAAGAAGAATCTCCTTGAGGTTTGTTGTAGTTATTAGAGGTGTTATTGCTACTACCGGATTCATAGGCTGCTTCAACCATGACAGGTTTTTCAAAGATAATTATACGAGACTTGGAGTGTTTTGCATCTCGAGCATCTTCATAACTTCGAAAGTAAACATAGGCCACTCTTTCATCTGGTTCATGAACAACTTTGACACTGATGTCACCAAATCGTTTGAATTCACGGTAGAGTGTATCTCGTACAAGTTCATCTGAAGCCTTTGAGTGAAGTGAACTAATACAAAGAACTTTGTATTGATACGGTCGCCCACCTGCACCTGCACCTCCAGATGACGTAGATGATGCGTGGTGCCTGAGAAATTAAAAATCAATAATAATATTTTAGTAAAATTTGGCATTAATAATTTATATTAGTAAATAAAGATAATAGTTATTAGGAATGAGAATGCTACCCTCCATCTTTATATCCACCGCCGCGGTTTGAAGTTTCGTAGTAATCCCTATCACGACCTCTACTTCCTCCTCCTCCTCCTACAGGGCTCCGACCTCCTCCACCTCCACCTCCACCTCCACGACCTCCTCTATCATCTTCTGAATCGGGGTCATTGTAACGTCCAAGGCTCGACCTTGATCGTTTTGGTATAGGAGAAGATCCTCTGTCACCACGATCAGTACGTTTCGACTTATACATTTTCAATCGTGATTTAAATTTGTACTAAACAACTAAACTTCAAATGAAATGAAAGATTTGATTTGAATGAATTGAATTGAATTCTTATTGAATAACTCCAACAACAGTAAAAAATAAAAAGTAATGGCTGCGAAGGAGGAGTAGAATAATAATAACAGTAGAATAAAAAAAAAGTAGAAGAAATAGAAAGGCAGATGTCACCTGCGGAGCATATCCGAGAGATTCACGACTTCTTCGTTTCAGTTTAATTTCAACTTTTTTTATAATTTTCAACCAACTTGAATAATTAAAATCTTGGTCAAAATTAAGTTTTTGATCTAAAAGTACAAAAACTCAAAATTATGTTTCCAAATATTTAATTTGGAAAATTTTGATAAAAAATTGTGTCAAAATTTTGTCAAAAAATTTGTCTTTGCGAAACTTCTATTGAATTGAATTTAAAATATTATTTGAAGTCAATTTTCTATCTTTCAAGTTTTAAATCTGAAAGCGGGAAAAAAAGGCTCGAAAATAATTTTAAATTTTCAAAATAATTCGAATTTGAAATTTTTTTACTAAAAATTGGATTAATGGTTACTGAAAAACTTAAATTTTGAAATTGAGTTTTAAATTTCTAAAATTTTGTGCAATAATTTGATTTAAAGCAAAATTCAACGATGCTGAAATCAGTTGCTTCACTTTTATCAACGATACCAATTCCAGCAACATCTACATATGGAATAACTAGAGTTTCAGTACCAATGGTAAAGTGTTTTTAAAGTTATTTATTTGATTAATATCCTTTATGGAATGTTTTACATTGTCTATTTCTTGTATCTTGTGTTCATTATTTAGAATCCGTATCAACCAAAACGCTATGCAATGGGAACAGGATATGGAGGAACTGGATTCATTGACTCGAAACTTGAAGGCCCAAAAGAAATGTATACAGAAGTTGAGAAATCATATGCTGAATGGAAATTTGTTGAAAAATTACTACCAAAAAAATATATTCCTGATCCACCAAATGATCCAAACAAAGTTTACCCTTCGGGTTGGAAACCTCAAAACCCACCTTCGTATCTACAATACTTTATACCGAGATCGAAGAATCATATGGTTCCGGTTTACCTAAGCATTAATAAATCATCCAGAGGTACTCAGCGCGTCACAAAGATAAAACATGTCGAGGGTAATATTTGGGTGAGTTTGATTAATTATTACACAGATGAGAAATCATTATTCTACTAAAATTAGTAATTAAATTAATACTCCATTTCCATACTTTGTGTTTCATGTTTCATGTTATAAGAGACAAAAAATCAATATATTTTTGATTAGTTGTTGGAGAAGGACATTGGATTTCATCTCAAGCAAAAGTATCCAGAGAAGACAATTTTGACATGGGTGAATGAGTCCTATAGGGTTGTTTTTATTCAAGGAGATCATGATGATGAAGTACGGGATTGGGTCTTACAGCAAGGTTTCTAGTTGGTAGTACAATAATAATACTTTATTTGATAATTAGTAATAAAATAAATTTTCTTATGTTATTTTAATTTAGGATGACTAAACTCCCTGTCAATTTTGATTGTCCTATTCGTTTGGTTGGAGAATTAAACACGAGAACTTTAGTCCAAGTAAATTCCATATACACATGCTGAGGCATAGATATGGTAGTTTTGGAATATGGCATGAGCATAATTATCACGTGTTGCATCCCATAGACACTTGAATCCAATTTCTACACCTTGTCTACCCATTGGTCCAATAGTGACCAGAACAATGATTTTACACCTTTAAATTAATGAAATCAAAATATGTTTCATTAATCAAAAAAACCCTTTGGCTATGTTGTTCACGAATAACGATTAATAATTGTATTATTTCCTTTTTAAAAATTTTACCGATCATATTGAAGTTCTAATACTCGATCTCGTATGATTTCAGCCACCGTTCCAGTTATTGCAATAGCTTTCGATGAATTATACTTGACTCCTTTCAGAACGTCGGAAAAGGTTTCTAAAATACATCGTTTGACTTGTACCGGAGAAAATTTTTTGATTGGTCCAAGTTGGTAAGTATTAAAATATATAAGTCTTGAACGATTCATTTTCTCATAAGTTTCTACTTTCTGTTGTCCTGCACCACCATGAAAAATAGATTGGAGTTTAGCATGGATATCTACTGGACCCTCTTCTGAAGTAATGACCTTTTTCTTCTCTTTTGCTTCTGACTTTGTTACTGGACCTTAAATCGTAAGTATCATTTACAAAACTATTTAAATCATTTACAAAAACAATACAATCTAATAGTACATATAACTAACGTGTTTTTGCTGGAGGTAATTTTTGTTTCTCTGTAGAGACTTTAATTTTTTCTTTCTCTATAGATGATCCAGATTTCAAAGTCTCTGTTGCATTGGAACTGTTATTTCGTTCAGAATTTGATTTACCTGAGCCTTTACTAATACTTCCACCTTTAAATTATCATCAGTGTCAAAAAAAATTTTTTTAATTTATGCAGATATGTTAGCTTCCGGATAAGCATAAGAAATTTACCTGTTGTGTCTTCTCCTGTTGCTTCTTTTTCATCATCATCATCTTCATTAGTAATTGGTGATGTCTCACCGGTCAAATCTAGTGTTGAAGCTACATGAAGATCTTCAACAGGTTGAGCATCACTACTTGACTTCTTAGGAGTTTCTATTTGAAGTTTCTTATTTGCTTTTTTGGACATCTTCACTGCTAACCACTGTTCAATACGTGATACTCAATATGGTAATAATTTACGACTTAATTATTACTAATAATTAATTACTATATTACTAATTAACCTAACCAGCAACATTAACCTAACGAATGAAAAATGACATATCCACAAGCTCTGCATTATTGTCATATTCTTTCAGATTTATTTAGTTTTATGTAACAATCGGTGATGTAATGAAGTTGTTATGACAACAATAGTGAAATATCGATTACTTATTTCAAAATCTTCTTGGAAGAATAGTAATAATTATTATTATTTTACTTTCATTCCATCATCATTTGTTTGAGCATAAACATAAAATTGAATAATGTNAATTAATTAGTATATTACTAATTAACCTAACCAGCAACATTAACCTAACGAATGAAAAATGACATATCCACAAGTTCTGCATTATTGTCATATTCTCACAGATTTATTCAGTTTTATGTAACAATCGGTGATGTAATGAAGTTGTTATGACAACAATAGTGAAATATCGATTACTTATTTCAAAATCTTCTTGGAAGAACAGTAATAATTATTATTATTTTACTTTCATTCCATCATCATTTGTTTGAGCATAAACATAAAATTGAATAATGTNCAGTAATAATTATTATTATTTTACTTTCATTCCATCATCATTTGTTTGAGCATAAACATAAAATTGAATAATGTCTCATTTAAAACTGGATTTATAGCTACTTAAGTAATTAGTTTAGTAGTATTATACAGAAGCGTAAAATCCTTTTGTCTTATTATTTATTACAGGATGAAGTCTTTAATACTTTTGTTTCATTTCATTACTCATTGATGTCGATGGTTTGTTTCGATATCCAGAAGGTCGAGGAGGAGTCATCAATTCGTATTTATTCCGTTCTGAATCAAAATTTAAAGAAAGTTCGGATTTGAGTCGTAAGAATGAAATATTCGGTTCCGGCTCATGGTCACACTTGTACTTGAAGGCATAGACAATGACTGTGAGTAAAATGAAGAGTCCAATCAATAGAGAAGTTGGTCCAAGGATTTTCATTGGAAGGTTATTATTATGATTATGTTCCTTGTCATTAGGTTGATGTTCTTGAGTTTGGTTATATCCACTGGAGATTTCAGCAGATGATAAAGTAGTATGATTGTTATTGGAATGGACATGGACAACAGTCTCTTTAACCTCAATATTATGTCGTTGATGACCAGTGAACTTTTTATGGTGGTATGACCCAGAGACTTCAGATTCTGGCCAATAGGAAACATAGGTGAAAACGCCACCCATGGTCAGAAGAAATGCCGCAAGGGCCGTTGCAACAAGAAGGAAGTAGGCACAATCCGGACGATTTCCACGGTAATTCATTCTTTTTGTCTTTTAGTAACTTTTTTTTTTTTGCCTTAATCCAAAATTTTGGCAAAAATTTCAATCAAAAATTATTCTTCTTCTTCAAAAGTAAGACACTGTGTACGAAGAATCCTTAAATTAGTTTTCCTGTATCTTAGAAAGTTAGGATGGAAAACTGAAATTTAAATTATTGTTCTTATTTTAACAATACTCTCTTGTTAAAATGAAGTTGACAATAATAGGAATATTGGAACAATGAATGATTAGGGTAAGGTTTTACTTGGACTTGGATACCAAAGATACCGTCTAGCCCCCACCCGTTGTTCATTCCTTATCCTTACCGTATAATTACCACCACCCAGGACCCAACAAACTGACGAATAACATTTAAGATCTCTTTCGTCTANTATCCTTACCGTATAATTACCACCACCCAGGACCCAACAAACTGACGAATAACATTTAAGATCTCTTTCGTCTACGAAAAAAAACTAAAATAATAATAATTATTATTGTAAGCTTCTCTGCTTATCAGAAGAAAAAAAAAACAATCAAAGAGTACAGCCCACAGTTGCTAAGTATCGGTATCGGCCCGATACCCGATACCGATAGCGATACCGATAGGTATGACTACCCTGAAAATAGTACGGAAACTTGACTTTATTACTCTTTCTTATGTTAAACTTCTATTGCGTTAATTTTATGGCACAATTTCATTTAAGATTTGAAATAATAGAGAGATTTAAATTTATGTCTGAACCAAACCTAATTATGAGATTGGCGCCANAGTACGTCTCTCAAAAACTCAATTGCAGACCTAATTCCCTCTCAATTTAGGTCTGAGATTAAGTCCAAACCAAAACTTTTTTTTTTTTGTTTTTTTTTTTTTTTTTTTTTTGTTTTTCTTCAATTTATAAGAAAAATTTAATTTTAGTTTCATTTATTTTATTACTATTCGTAAATTTCTTAATGTTTTTAATAATTAATTCAGTGTTGGGTACAAAAAAAATTAACCTCCTCCCGCACTATCCCACATCCCTCCCATCCACTCCCGCTTCCCACCCGCACTATCCTACATCCCTCACGCACTATCCCACATCTCTCATGCACTATCCCACATCCCTTCCGTCGATTCCCGCATTTTCCCCACATTATCCCACATCCCTCTCATCCATACCCGCATCCCACCTCACCATCTCGCATCCCTCCCGTCCATTCCCGCACTATTCCATATCCTTCCCATTCACTCCGCATGTCTCCCGTCTAATCCCGCATCCCTCCCGCACTGTTCAGTACAGCTATTGCTGGGACGTTAAACATCGTAGTTTTATTTACTTTATCGTTAGCCTTTTCTTCCAGAAAATGAATATAATATTTTGTTTCAGAACTACTAAACCAAAACTAAATGAATCATCCGGTTTTAGTAAACTTAATGAACGTTGACTTATTGGAAACACTCAGGTGTGTATAAAACTTAATCCGTTTTCGTTTTCAAATACGATTTCTTTACTTCTTAACTTCTGTTAAGACTCATTAATTTAATATAATAAATAGTTATTGATTGATCAACTTTGAAGCTTACAGTTAATGAATTGGATACGAATTTAACCCTTCTGTGGTGCGAATTAAGTTTCCTTCTTTTTCTACGTGTTATTTGAGTGCCCTTTCAAAACCTGCAAGTATCGGCGATAGCATCGGCGATACCAACTAAAATCCCGTATGGATATGGCTATGAAAAGAGTTTTTTTAAGGGCTATGGATATGGCATACCGATACTTTTTTCAAAAAGATTCCCGATACCTATACCTATACCCATACTTTTTCAAAAAAAAATCCCGATACCNCCGATACTTTTTTCAAAAAGATTCCCGATACCTATACCTATACCCATACTTTTTCAAAAAAAAATCCCGATACCTATACCTATACCTATACTTTTTCCAAAAAGAAACCCGATACCGATACCTATACCGATAGTTTTTTTTTAAACAATGCCGATACCGATACCTATACCGATACTTTGGCCAAAGTATCGGTATAGGTATAGGTATCGGCTATACTATTCCCGATACTTGTATCGGGTTAGCAACTGTGGTACAGCCACAGCATAACATCAATAAGATTCAATACAATAGCTTTATGATAACGCAAAGTACCTGTCCAAGAGACAAGAGATTCGGTTCTTATAAATGTTATGTTAATTTGTTCCACTTCACATGGAATAATGATGTCAATGTCAGCATTTATAATATTCATGACGTTAATTCTTTATAGTAATAGGAAGGAAGTTATACTTGAATAATTTATTAACTTCGAATTATAGTGAACATCGGCTATAAAGTTGANTAGTAATAGGAAGGAAGTTATACTTGAATAATTTATTAACTTCGAATTATAGTGAACATCGGCTATAAAGTTGATTTTAAAGATTTATAATCAAGTTTATATTTTGTTTACTGTAGGCGAGTTGTTTATAAGCGACGTTTCAACAATATGGTTTGTATTTTCCAGATCTAATTTTGGTTAGTGTTTTTAGGTTGACAATGTCCGTGGACACTTTAGCCGAGTTTCATTGTTTTTCAAATAGATATTATTTTCTTAATTATTATTGTTTTTTTTAGGATGATTATTAGGTTCTTGTATAGGTTATTTATTAGGTTGAAAATTTTAAAATTTTGGTTATGGAGTTATTTTAGGTAGTTAGAGTAAAAGGATTTGTCTGATTTTATTTATTAATACAAGGTTTATATGTTTACTTATAAATTNTAGTAATAGGAAGGAAGTTATACTTGAATAATTTATTAACTTCGAATTATAGTGAACATCGGCTATAAAGTTGAGTTTAAAGATTTATAATCAAGTTTATATTTTGTTTACTANTCATGACGTTAATTCTTTATAGTAATAGGAAGGAAGTTATACTTGAATAATTTATTAACTTCGAATTATAGTGAACATCGGCTATAAAGTTGAGTTTAAAGATTTATAATCAAGTTTATATTTTGTTTACTATAGGCGAGTTGTTTATAAGCGACGTTTCAACAATATGGTTTGTATTTTCCAGATCTAATTTTGGTTAGTGTTTTTAGGTTGACAATGTGCGGGAACACTTTAGCCGAGTTTCATTGTTGTTCAAATAGATATTATTTTCTTAATTATTATTGTTTTTTTTTTAGGATGATTATTAGGTTCTTGTATAGGTTATTTATTAGGTTGAAAATTTTAAAATTTTGGTTATGGAGTTATTTTATTAGGTAGTTAGAGTAAAAGGATTTGTCTGATTTTATTTATTAATACAAGGTTTATATGTTTACTTATAAATTATAAGGTACTTACTCTTTTTTTCTTTTCTTATTATATTGTGTAAATATAATAGTTATAATTGAAAATATTATAAATTTTAATACTACTAGTAGAAACTTTTAGTTAATTAATTCTTCTGCTGAGTGTGAGTTAGATTGTTGGTTCTTATAAAAGAGTAAAAATATTAATTATTAGAAATCCCAAGAATTATCTCTAGATTTTGTGTCAAGATCATGAATTATTGAAACTTTCTTTGGACTTGGTCCAGGAATTGACCAATTTGGTTTAGTAGTTGTAATTAATGATTTTTTTGTTCTTCCAGCAGATACAACTGTGTGGGGTGTTTTTACCTTTTGTGTGACTAAAGATACAGTTGTCTTGGGTATTACTTTTTTACCTGGAGAATGTTTAACTGGAGGTAGTTTTTCACTGATTGTTGTATCCCAATCACTCGGATTGTTTAGTCCATCATCACGCCTTCCACGGGTGACACGTTTTGTAGGTAGAGTTTTTTGAATATGGATCTGAGATTTAGAACGATTTGTAGAAGCTTTCATCCGTTTTGATCTTGAAGAAATTGAGGATGATTTTGATCTTATTGGTTCCCTAACTCCTCCTTTTCTTCTCTTCTGACTACCTCCTGATGAAGCAGTTGAAGTGTGAAGAGAATCATCATGTGTTGGATTTTCATTTTCTGAATAATTATTAATTGGTTTGAGTCCAAATGCATTCAATCCTTTCCAAGGATCGTTGTAAATCAATGTCGTGACCTTAGAGACTGTCACTGGTTTAGCTACTTCTAGAGTCACATAATTTCCAACATTTTCTTCATCTTGGTTCTGTGCCAATTCAACACTATTACATGGGTAAAAATNTAGAGTCACATAATTTCCAACATTTTCTTCATCTTGGTTCTGTGCCAATTCAACACTATTACATGGGTAAAAATCATTCAATTACTTTTGAATTATTATTCTTATTGATTGTGGTTATTAAAATTATTGTTGATAAAAAAGTAAGTAACCTTTGATTTTCTGTTTCCTCTCCAGAATCTGACGTCATTGAAGTTGCTGNTAGAGTCACATAATTTCCAACATTTTCTTCATCTTGGTTCTGTGCCAATTCAACACTATTACATGGGTAAAAATTATTCAATTACTTTTGAATTATTATTCTTATTGATTGTGGTTATTAAAATTAATTGTTGATAAAAAAGTAAGTAACCTTTGATTTTCTGTTTCCTCTCCAGAATCTGACGTCATTGAAGTTGCTGATGTTGAAAATTCTACCTTATTCTTCTCATGATCAATAGTACTTGAAGGAAAGTTGGACTCTTTGAAGTTGGATTTTGTAAAATTGGTTCTCAATAGAGTTCCTTCGAATTCTCTGGAAAGACTTCGATTGAATGGTTTCTTGACCTTGGAGTATGGACCTGGTGAAGGTGAGTCTGACTGGAGCATTTTTGGTATGACACCTTTTATACTCAATTTAATTTCTTTTTCAGCTCTTCTTTGCATTTCAGCACTGAGACTAATTTCTTTTTCAGCTTTTCGATGAATCTCCATATTATCCCTTAATTTTACTTCTCTATTATGTAATTGTAGGAATCTTTTAGGATGAGTGGTGGATTCAAGTGCCGCTTGACCTTGTAGAGGTGGAGTAGAACNAATCTTTTAGGATGAGTGGTGGATTCAAGTGCCGCTTGACCTTGTAGAGGTGGAGTAGAACTGTTTGAGTTAATATTTTCAATTTCCAACTGATGTCGGTGAGCTTTTATTGGGGTAGTATTGAAAGCAATTGGTCTGGATTTCTTGAGCATTGGCATCACTGGTTNAATTTCTTTTTCAGCTTTTCGATGAATCTCCATATTATCCCTTAATTTTACTTCTCTATTATGTAATTGTAGGAGTCTTTTAGGATGAGTGGTGGATTCAAGTGCCGCTTGACCTTGTAGAGGTGGAGTAGAACTGTTTGAGTTAATATTTTCAATTTCCAACTGCTGTCGGTGAGCTTTTATTGGGGTAGTATTGAAAGCAATTGGTCTGGATTTCTTGAGCATTGGCATCACTGGTTNATGTCGGTGAGCTTTTATTGGGGTAGTATTGAAAGCAATTGGTCTGGATTTCTTGAGCATTGGCATCACTGGTTCATCATCATCCTCATCGACATTGTCAACTTCGGATTCTGATTGGTCAAGTTTCTTGTTACTTCCCCAAGGACGACGGAAAAATGTTTTAATTTTTGGTGTTTTTTTCTTTGTGGCTACCACAGGAGCAGTTGGTGGAAGTGGGGCTATTGATTTTCGACTTGGTCCTGGTTTTGAAGTATCAGAGACGTATGCAGCTGTTGTGGTTATTTTTGAACGATTTCTAGGAGATGTTTTTCCATTAGGTCGTTTATTTGTCATAAATGACATTTTCCGTTTCAATGAAGATCCACCAGTTTTAACTGCTCTAAACATTTTGACCAATGGACTCGTCCCTGTAGTTCCTCCTATTGGTCGATAACTAAATCTTCTATTTTCATTAATTGCAGCAGCTTTAGCTTGTTGTATTTTTACATTTGTAACTTGATTCGTATGTTCCTTTAGTACTTCCCGTTCTTTTGAAAAATTCTCCACTTTCTAGATTATCAAAACAAAAGACGTTGTTTTGTTTTGTTTTTGAAACTTTCGAAAAATCATATTCATAACTTCAAATTTTGTTTTAACTTTATATTACCTCACTGAAGCTCCGCCTCCTGGTTTGTACTTTTTTTAAACTTTTTTTCATATCCTTTCGAGATAATCCTGTTGCTTCTGGATTTATCCCAAGTTCCTTTAAGTTTCGACTCAATTCATCAAGTACTTCAGTCCTTGGTTGATTGGCAACTAAATTTGTATTTCCTTTGGTAACTTTTCCAGATTTTTGAGTCTCAATTGATGTGTTTGTATTTGTATCTGTATCTTGACTAAATTTCTGTTTTGTTAATTTCGATTTTTGTATTACTGACTGAGGAACTGACGACATCCCTGGTATTATCGAATAAGTTCGACTACTTGCTGAAGTACTATTAATTTTTGAATCATCCTCATCCTCATCTGTTGTAGAGTATTGTTCAACCTCATCTTTTTGAATGTCATTTGGTTCTTCATATTCATGATTAGTTGGAAGTGTTACTAGAGGAATAGGTAATTTAACTGGAGTATTTCGTTGATAATCTTGACCTTTAACTTGAAATCGATGTTGTCCTTGACTTTGGATCAATAATTGTTTCTGTGGAGTCGATTGTTTTTTTGGAGTCGATGATTTAATTGGAGTCTCTTCCTCAAGGATAATTTTCTGTGGACTAAATTTGGATACTCTCGGTTTAGGTTTTGGAACAGGTCTGGCAATTGTTGGTTGTGGAAATACTGCTAAGAATTCATCAAGTTCGTTATCTTCTTCATAATTCGGAGAACCATTATTGTTTGTTGATGGTTTGTAATAGTCAACCAATGTACCATCTGGGACCCATTTCACATTAGTTGCTCTGTTTAGGCTGTTATGTTCTTGAACTTGAACTAATTGAATATAGTCCTGATTCTTCTGACACGAAGTTTGAAATTCTTGTCGTAATTTTTCAATATGTTGTTGATATTCATTTTCAATCAAACGCATTTTAGCTCGCCAAAATCGTTCTTGAGATTCTAATCTACTTTCGATTACTTGAATATCTGATCGAATCTGTTGAGCATAAGAGAATAATTTATTTAAATTTAAATTCAGCCAATCAGATTTAAATATTCAAATTCGACCAATTAGATTTGAATATTCAAAAATAAAATTTCAAATCTGATTGGGTGAATTTGAATTTTTCAATTTTTCAATTTTCAACTGTTAGGACATCTTGTCTAACATCGAACTTTCATAAATTCATAATTGGTTTGTTTAAATAAAAAATTTTTATTCATCGAACCTTCGATTGTAAATTTTGTTTCAAATCTTCAAGGTCATCCTCCTGTTTCTGAAATCTTTCTTCAACTCGTCCAACAGTCACTGTTGAAGGTGACATAGAAGTTGCTTGAGATTTGGTCAAATTACTTTGGACTTCAGGTACTTTTGTTGTAGATTTGATAATAATTTCTTGCATTTTCTAAGTTTAGGAGATANAATTACTTTGGACTTCAGGTACTTTTGTTGTAGATTTGATAATAATTTCTTGCATTTTCTAAGTTTAGGAGATACTTTAATCAAGTCCAAGTATTTACCAAGTATGAAATTTTTTTTCCCGAAATTTAATTTACAATTTAAAGTTAGGGTCAAAGTAAACCACCGTCTACTGATTGTAATCAGCCCTATGTAATCGGCCTACTACTGCCTCCTAACAAAACAAACGAATTTAACAACCTAACAAAAAATTTTAATACAGTTACGATGGGTTATTAATTAACATAAGGCTGATTACATTAGGCTGAAATAATCAGTGGATAGTACTTTACTGCTACCAAAATTTAGAATCCCTTACATGCATTTCATCGAGTAACGTTGATTTTAAATCCTCAAGTTCCGTTTTGTGCATTTTCTCCATAAGATTTGTCCATTGTGTTTCTAACTCCTCCTTCATGTCACCAAGTGATTTCTTATCAACAACTACAACAGACTCTTCACCTTCAGATCTTGCTGTAATACTAACATTTCCAGTACTGATGTTATTATTATTAGTCCCAACCGGAAGTAAAATTTGATAGTTTGAATTTGTAGAGAATGGTTTTTGAATAGTAGTTTGTAAATAATCCTCAGTAGGAGTTCTAATTATCCTCTGATTCAAATATTGTTCAACTAAATCGTTAACAGTTTGATGATCAATTCCTTTCCAACTTTCTCCAGTTTCATTAGTTTGAACAGAAATTGTTACTTTTTCTGATGGTATACAAATTTTCATAGGTTCAATTGTCTTTGGTATTGAGTCCATTAGATTCGGAATCGGAAGTATTGAATTTGTACTCTGTTGATTTGGTAAAGTGAAATTGACTGGAAATGGTAGGCCTTGATGTCGGCGCTGGAGGTGAGAGTAGAGATAAATTGAATTTATGAACTTCTTTTTACAATATGGACACTACAACAAAAAAATTTTTTTACAAACACCTGGTGTGTGTAAGAATTAAGAATTAAATAATATAATAAGTTTTCGTAATAATGTATAAGTTTTTAGTAAACCTTACCTGATCAAATTCATCTTTATTATTTTCCCCTTGAATTTCATTTTGATTAGATTCAATCATCTGTTTTCGTCGTTTCAATTCCTTTTTTGCTTCAATTAATTTATCTCTAAGATTTTGAATTTCTTGTTGATTTTGTTTCTGATTTGAAAAAAGTTCAGAATTTTTATCATCTAGTGATTTTATTTTCTCAGAAATTTGTTCATGAGACTCTAGGAGATGTTCAATAATGAGTTGACTCAGTTTGAAAACTTTACGAAATCCAGGATCAGTTTTATTATGATCAAATTCAACTTCTGGTTGACAGAAGGCAATTTGAGGGAGAATGATTTTGAGAGTTTCTTGATCTGTTTCTTGTATAACTTTTTCAATATCGATGGAAGCTAAAATTGATCGAAATTCATCAAAAAAAAAATTATCAAAATTATCAGAATTATTATAAAATTATCAAATTACTAATCATTAATGAACTAACTGATTTGGCCACTTTGACGAGTTCACTATAATTTAATTTCTTTAATTTCTTTAATTTAAGGTTATCTAAGGTAATATTAATATTCCTTACCAATTTTTTTCCAATCTAAATTTTCAGTCTTATGTAGACGAAATATCCTTTTTTCTGATAAAAATGATGCCATATTCACTGCACAAAAANCAATTTTTTTCCAATCTAAATTTTCAGTCTTATGTAGACGAAATATCCTTTTTTCTGATAAAAATGATGCCATATTCACTGCACAAAAAAAAATTTTTTTTGACCTCTAGTTCAAAAGTCAAGTTTCGATAAAGTTTAAATAATAACTTTCTTTTCAAATCTTGAGNCGAGTTCACTATAATTTAATTTCTTTAATTTCTTTAATTTAAGGTTATCTAAGGTAATATTAATATTCCTTACCTATTTTTTTCCAATCTAAATTTTCAGTCTTATGTAGACGAAATATCCTTTTTTCTGATAAAAATGATGCCATATTCACTGCACAAAAAAAAAATTTTTTTTTGACCTCTAGTTCAAAAGTCAAGTTTCGATAAAGTTTAAATAATAACTTTCTTTTCAAATCTTGAGNATTTTTTTTGACCTCTAGTTCAAAAGTCAAGTTTCGATAAAGTTTAAATAATAACTTTCTTTTCAAATCTTGAGTTCAATATTTTTCGAGAATTTCGAGAATTTTTCGAGTAAGAACAACATGAAAGAAAAAAAATTTTGTAATAATGAAAATACACAACAGGAAATGAGTTTTGAGGAAACTATTTGCTTACTTTCACGACATATGTTTACATTATGTTTTTTGTTCGGTTGTCATGGTTATTTTTTTTTTTTTAAAGCTACTACTTAGATACTTTCTCTCATCTCTTTTTACTTGAAAATTTTATACCGGAAGAATGAATCATAAAAAGGCCATACATCATTTTCGTTTTTTTTTTTGATTTGTATGGAGCTATTCTCTTTAAAGTTGTCCTTTGCGACTATGTTTATTATACAAAATAGGTTTCGATGAAAGAACTTGTTCGATGAAAGAGCTTGTCAAAAACAATGTGAAAGTGAAGGTCTCGTTTTTCCTTTACCTTTCCTTTCTCGTCAAACTTATGTAACATGTAATAATAAATCATCATGACATAATTGTTTATAAAAGATTTATTATTGGAGCAAATTTATAAATTGTACTGAGGATCTAATTTTTTTTTTATAAACAATGTGATGTTCCTTTTTTAGAAATCTAAAAGCTTTTGTAACATTTTGTAAATAAGTAGTGGCAGTTTCTGAGCTTAATTAACTAAATTATAATTAATAATTATGAATTATCAATATAATTACAAATAAGTCAAATTTGTTTTTAAATGCTTCTCTTTTTACTCAATACTGTTGCGACACAAAGCTAATGGGAACTAATTTTCTTAATACAAGAGAATAATAATTTTTTTTTTAAAAGGTGGTTATTTTTAACAACAGAAAAAAAAAATTAATAATTTTGAGTTTGAAGGTGTGAAGTTTAAAAGAAATTATTATATTAATAATAACAGGGAGNAGGTGGTTATTTTTAGCAACAGAAAAAAAAATTAATAATTTTGAGTTTGAAGGTGTGAAGTTTAAAAGAAATTATTATATTAATAATAACAGGGAGTAAGAAAATCTTAACAAAGGTCAAACAAATTTAGCCTATTTGTAATAATTATTTATAAACTAATGATTCACTTTAGATGAACATTTTGCAAAAAATGACGACATTATGTTGGGTAGGTAATTTCCTGAAAAAAAAGAAATTAAAATTTTATTGTAATTAAGCACTCCTTAACTAAACTAAACTAATGAGTTTAGGGAAAAAAAAATTTTTTTTTTTCTTTTTTTTTTTTTTTTTTTCTAACTCTGCATGCTACTAGGTTTGCTAATTTGCAAATTATTTTATTACTCATTGTCGTCATCGCTAAAAGTGGCTTGACTTTCATTCCCTTTATAATCCTTCCATCTTCAACTCAAAACTTTTAGTAACGCAAAACAATAGAGTTTTTTTTTTGGTATCAAAAAGTATGAGTTTTATGAATGCACAGGAAGAAGTTAATGTTATTATACCTTAGGAAGTGCGAAATTCTATAAAAAAAATTACCTTGAAAATATACGCCAAGGTTGTTGATTGTAATTATTTACCCTTTACTTTTTTTATAATAATGGTTGACTTATTATGATTTGAATTTCAAATCAACAATAATAACAATAAAAGCAACAACTTATCTATTACATAATTTGATTCTTACAATTTCTATGTTTTGGTAATTTCAGTTTGCAAAAAGAAAAAAATTTATTTTATTTTATTTATTTATGTTTTCTTTTTTTTTTTGGCAAAAAATCTGAAATAGGTCAATGAAGGAAGATTTTTAGATTCGAAACATATGCAGAAGTAGTTTGAAAAATAATAATTATTCTGATTGCAAAATGTTAAGAAATTTTTGGCAACAGGTCAATTTTGATTAGTTCAAATTTATTATACGTAGCGACGGCTGGATTTTGAAAATTTCGAGTATTATTTCAAAAAAAAAAATTTTTTTTTTAAGAAAAAATTAGCTAATTTAAAAAAAAAATGGTGTTAATATATAAATATATAAATGCTAAACTTACAGATCCAACAATAGTGATTTTGATTTTGTGTTGTGTGATAGTAATTTCAACATTTCGGTTCCATGGTAAAAAGCATTTAAGAGCTTCCTTGCAGGGCAAGCCAGATAGCGTGGATAATTCCTATATAACAAAAAAATACAATCAAAATTCTTACTAAATTTGTCAAATTTTATTCAAAAAAAAAAAAAAAAAAAAAATTTTTTTCTAAAATTCAGCAAACCTGGCAAATAGAAGAAGAAGCAGAGGCAAATATTGATTGCAATATCTTGTCCACAACCTTTGAGCAGAAACACTGCCAAAGGTGGTAAAAGTATTGCTAAGACTAAAATCAAAAGATCCTTAACTTCCATTGTCTTTGCAAATTTTTCAAAGCCCTACCCAAAAAAAAAAAAAAAAAAAAAAAATTTCTTTTTTTCTTTCAATATAAATCTCTATAAGTCTGTACTGTCGAAAAGCTCCCGAGTGTTTGAAGACGTTTAGACAAAAACTCAAATATTTTTGGATCCAAAGTAAAATAATGTTATAGTATGCATGATTAACAGAGAGTAGAAAATGCAGTAGTGGTGTGTTGTAGAGGTGAGCGCCTGCAAGGTTTTCTAATGCCCGCCTGGCCTGTACCTGTGAGAAAGTATGCCCGCCTGTGCCTGTGCCNTACAGTAGTGGTGTGTTGTAGAGGTGAGCGCCTGCAAGGTTTTCTAATGCCCGCCTGGCCTGTGCCTGTGAGAAAGTATGCTCGCCTGTGCCTTTGCCTGCAAGACTTCATATGTGTCATGCCCGCCTGGCCTGTGCCTGTGAGAAAGTACGCCCGCCTGTGCCTGTGCCTGTATGACTTCATATGTGTCATGCCCCCTACAGTATTTCCACTACAGTATCAGTATTTCCACTACAACTGTAGTGCAGTGGTGAGACAAAATGAAAATTATGGAAAAAATTTGGTTCTGAAAAATGCATCGAACCACACATTGTGTAAACTTTACACAGGCGCCCACAGGCGCCTGTGGGAAAAAAAGAATATGCCTGCTTGGCCTGTGCCCATGGCATAATTCGCCCGCCTGGTCCATGCCTGTTACTTTCTCTATTATTGACTGCCCGGCTGGCCCACGCCTGCAGGCACAGGTATTTTCAGGCTGCCTGTACAGGCACTCACCACTAGTGTGTTGTAATGTAACTGTATAGAGGAAACACCACCAAAAAATCCTAACCATCATCCTATGTCCTAAAATTAAAACTCCTAACATCTCCCCAATAGATTACCTCATAGTAACTTTTTCTTTCTTTTTTCTGTTTCATCCTTTCCAATGTTATTTTTCTATCTCTTCTTGATGGATCCTAATCCTAAAGCTAAAGATATAGGGAACATTATTGAAAAGATGAAAATTCTCTCGACAGAATAATGAAAATGAAGCCAGACGCCTCAAAGCTATTTTTGGGGTGGAGATAGTAATATAGTAATATTATAGTTATAATACTCATTTTTTATTTTATTCAAGGTAGAAAATTTCTTCCTGTAGGGATTTTTTTTTAATATAAAATGGCTAAAGGCTTCGGTTTAGCTTTTTAGCTTTAGCTTTAGCTTTAGCTTTTGGTGTAACAATATATTCCTCCAAAGAATTGAGAATTGTTATATGTAGTAATCAACCACTTAAGTATATAGCTAAAGTTGAAACTTAAAAGTCATAATTTGAAATTGAAGTTGATTCTGAAGCATAAAGATAATTTTTTTTTCTTATGGTCAGTCTACTACTCTACACCTACTGCTGATAGTGGTGGGAGTGGATGAAATTGAAAGTAAAAAAAAAAAAATTATTAGTATTTTTCATCTGTCTATCTATAGTAGATTTTTTAAACTCTAAAAGGCCTAACAACGCCCAAGGTTACTCAAAGGGTTAAAATTATATGAAATTAGCATGTAGAAAAGAAACCTTGTGCTAATTTTTATATTTCATGTGGCTATTCATATGTATATACTTTGTATATATTTTGTATATACTTTAACCATTCTCATCACACAGTCTTCATCATTATATAATTTATTTACAATATGAAAATGAAGAGTTTGATGAGATTAAGTAATGAAATGACTATATAACCAATTTTAAAATAGATATGATCGAATCTACTACATACTTGCTTATTTTTATGGATATAAATTGATCCTAAATTTTACAAATTCTTAACAATACTCAATTGAGTTAATAATAATAATTTGTTTCAGCTTATGTTANTACAAATTCTTAACAATACTCAATTGAGTTAATAATAATAATTTGTTTCAGCTTATGTTATATAAGCTAAGATAATGTGCTATGTGCTATGATAATGGTATTATAAAAAAGTAACTAAGATAGATTGATAGAGTAGTGTAATTCGATTATAGTGNTATGTGCTATGATAATGGTATTATAAAAAAGTAACTAAGATAGATTGATAGAGTAGTGTAATTCGATTATAGTGAATTTTTTTTTTTTTTTCTATTGGTTGATTTTGATTATATAAAATTTAAATTCACTATTATAACCGAACTCAATCATAATAGTTAATATTATGTGTGGTCAATGTACAAAAATAAGAAAACAAATAATTATTCGACTGCTGTAGTTTCTAATTTTAATACGGATTTTTATATAAGATTGGAGTTTTTAATGCGCGGATTTTTTGTGGTTTTGTATTTAACCACTTTATTTAAGTTAACTAAACCAATAATGGTAGGAATCAAATTTGAATTCTGTAAGTATTCTTTTTTTCAGTAATTTACTTAANTCAAATTTGAATTCTGTAAGTATTCTTTTTTTCAGTAATTTACTTAAAATTTATTATTAATAATTTTTTGAATTAATATTTATCTAACATCTAATAATAGAATTTAAACTTATAATTAAGTCAATAAGTTATAAATAATATAATTATAACAATTAATAAAAAAAATTAATATTAAAAGAACAGAAGTAATTTAACTTTACTTATGTAATAATGTTATAAAATAGTCTATTTTTTTTTTTTTTTTTGAATTGATTTATTTANTAATTAAGTCAATAAGTTATAAATAATATAATAATAACAATTAATAAAAAAAATTAATATTAAAAGAACAGAAGTAATTTACTTTACTTATGTAATAATGTTATAAAATAGTCTAATTTTTTTTTTTTTTGAATTGATTTATTTATTTTTTTTTTAGCTAAACTTTCAAAAATGAATAATTCTTAGACAAGTTGAAGAAAGAGTTAAATTTTGATAGTTGATACTTTATTATTAACAAGATTGAATACTTACTTACTTGACTGGAGTTTGATTTAAAATTCAATGTAATAATTAATAGAAAATTTTTTTTTTTTTCAAAAGTATTCAATCTAATAATAAGTATAACAAGGGATGAACTTTGACATTTATTATCATCAGTAGAGTCTACTCTTTTCATTAGCTATTAAATTATATTTTATTCTTGCTTCATAAATGAAAACGATTAATTCCTAAAGATTAAATAACTCGTCTGAGTGAGATAATTTTTTTTTTTAAGTTTTAAATTTTATTCTCCTTATTCGTCGTTTTTTTTTTGTAAGTTAATGATTTTGACTTGTCTTGTAAAGTTCATTGACTATTTAGAATTAAATGTTGAATTTCAATTTGAGCAGAGACAGCAGAGTTTGTATTTCACTTACACAAGAGACAAGTCGGTAGATTTAGTCTATTAAGTTTGATATAAATGATAATTTAAACCAATTTGTACAAATGTCATGATCTTATGACTCTTGTGGAATAAAACAACAAGACTATCATCATTCTCACTCTCATCCTCATCATTTGGTTTCATATTATTATTATTATATTCATAAATAATATTCTTATGTCACAAAATAGTCTACGGATATGAAAAAAAAAATTTTTTTTTAGAGTTAAATTTTTAGTGTTATAGAGGTTGATCTTATATCCGTTGACTTACTGTCTGTACAGATGGAATTCATTGTTTAATTGTTTTTATCATTTTCGATGATGGAGATGGTAAATGATGATGATGNTTTCATATTATTATTATTATATTCATAAATAATATTCTTATGTCACAAAATAGTCTACGGATATGAAAAAAAAAAATTTTTTTTAGAGTTAAATTTTTAGTGTTATAGAGGTTGATCTTATATCCGTTGACTTACTGTCTGGACAGATGGAATTCATTGTTTAATTGTTTTTATCATTTTCGATGATGGAGATGGTAAATGATGATGATGATGATGATGAATGAAATCAATGATTTATAAGATTTTAGGAGATATTAGAGTATCATCGAATCGATGGTATTGATTCGATGAAAGATTTATCAATTTTTAACTTATTTTACTATAAGTTGTTGGTTCATAAGTAGTCTTCCGTATGTTATTACATTTACTTGATCATCTAAAATGTTTCNTTTTACTATAAGTTGTTGGTTCATAAGTAGTCTTCCGTATGTTATTACATTTACTTGATCATCTAAAATGTTTCAAGTAAATGTTAAAAATAGGTTTAGACTTTTAGTTAATTTGAAATTAAGTAAACATTGGATAAAGTTTAAATAAGGAATAAGGTTGGATGTATGAGTTTATACTCTCCATTAGTTATCCATTTATGGCTCATTTAGATCAATTGATGTGGTTCTGTGGTGATGTTGTGTCTTATGTTACTAATATATAGAGGAATTTAGCCTTGTTTTCCTATGTCCAATTTCTGTTTTAGTAATTTTTCAGATTTGTAGATTGTTGAGTCTAAGAGTCCAGCTACTGTGAAGATACCACCAATAATTGCACAGACTCCAGTTGCAAAATGTCCAAAAGATCTAAAGAGTAATTTTGAATTTAGTCTATTTTATTATTATNCTAAAGAGTAATTTTGAATTTAGTCTATTTTATTATTATTATATTTGTAATTTTGAAATAGTAGGATGGAAATGGATTGAATTTAGGTGTTAAAGTAGAGGAGGATTTTCTCCTTTTTTGTTTTCTTATCCTTTAATCTTATAAACTTACTTTTCTCTAGTATGTAAATTGTAAATTATTAATTGATTAATTGATTAATTGATTAATTGATTAATTGATTAATCAATTGACTTACTTTTGTTTATGGGTGAATTTGATCATAATTGGTGAGATTTCATATGAGAAAAAAACTCCAGGCATTCCACTCTCACCACTCATCATACTCACTGCTTTTTGATGTCGTGTTGTTGAGAATTGATTAGTATGGAGTACGGATTTGTCAATATTTTCAAACATAGTGGGAACTATTTTCAAGTAATACTGAAACATCATGGATTCTGTTAAAAAAAAATTAGTAATTTATTAGATGTGAATTGAATGGAATTTAATTATTAGAAAAGTATTAATTTTACCTTCTGGTGCAACACCTTCGACACCATCCATTGGATTTGTGAATGCTTTACCTAAAATTTAAATTAGAATTTTTAGTTCAATCAATCAATTATCCGATTTGTAATGTAAGTGGAGTTTGGCTTTAGAGTAGCATCTCATCACTAAAAATCACTCATCGTAAAAATTCAGTTTTGATAGGTTTTTTTTTTTTTTTTAGTTAGATAAAAATTTACCTGGAATTGGATCACCAAATGTTAGACTTCGAATCCTATGGGTCATATTGAATTGACTAGATGAATATGGTTGAACATCATGTACTGAAAAATCAATAATGAAAATTGAAATTTTTTAGTCCAAGTTTGAAAAGAAAATAAGAGAAATTTTTTTTTTTGTGTGTAATTTTTAGTTTTAGTTTTAGCTAAAAATCAAAAAATCAAAACTAGAAATTTCGGTTTAACAGGTGTAACTTTTAAACGAAGGAATGAAATTCAATTCATTGTCATTGGTAGAAGTTTCACTAATTCGTTTAGTCTNGAACATCATGTACTGAAAAATCAATAATGAAAATTGAAATTTTTTAGTCCAAGTTTGAAAAGAAAATAAGAGAATTTTTTTTTTTTTTTTTTTTGTGTGTAATTTTTAGTTTTAGTTTTAGTTTTAGTTTTAGCTAAAAATCAAAAAATCAAAACTAGAAATTTCGGTTTAACAAGTGTAACTTTTAAACGAAGGAATGAAATTCAATTCATTGTCATTGGTAGAAGTTTCACTAATTCGTTTAGTCTAACTTGAAAGATTATACTAAAGTTTTTTTTTTTTTTTTACCGTGAACATGACTGATTGAAAAACTTTTTCCAGGAGCAATATGAAAACTTCCAGAANTTTTTTTTTTTTTTTTACCGTGAACATGACTGATTGAAAAACTTTTTCCAGGAGCAATATGAAAACTTCCAGAAACTCGATTAACCTCCATGTAACCGTATATCTGACACCCTTCATTGAACACTTTCTTCATATCCTCTACCATTCCTTTGCATTGTTGAATTGATTCTGGATTTTGTATTGCCCAACCTTAATAATTTTTGTAAACACTGATTTGTATCAATTCATTATTGAAACCACAAGTTTAAAATTAAGATCCAGTTACCTCTGATTCTATACGCTTCTTTTACATCTTCACATGTGTTACAGCACTTAATTTGTTTATTCTCAGCACCATAACAACTCCCACATGCTTCCACTGCTACTGCTGTATCATTTTGTTTCACTTCTTGTACTATTGAACTATTTTTACCGATACTACTGTCTCCTAGATCTAACAAAGAATAATANTTTTGTTTCACTTCTTGTACTATTGAACTATTTTTACCGATACTACTGTCTCCTAGATCTAACAAAGAATAATACAAAGAAGTAGTTTAATAATAATAATAACACAAGGTATTAGTATTTTAAACAAAAAGGTTAGTTATTTTCCAACAACAAGGTTGTAATTAGAAATTATTGTAAAGTGAGGATTTACTTATCNTTTTGTTTCACTTCTTGTACTATTGAACTATTTTTACCGATACTACTGTCTCCTAGATCTAACAAAGAATAATAGTTTAATAATAATAATAACACAAGGTATTAGTATTTTCAACAAAAAGGTTAGTTATTTTCCAACAACAAGGTTGTAATTAGAAATTATTGTAAAGTGAGGATTTACTTATCNAAACAAAAAGGTTAGTTATTTTCCAACAACAAGGTTGTAATTAGAAATTATTGTAAAGTGAGGATTTACTTATCGTTCTCTCAGGTTCACTCAGTGGTAATCCTTCAGCATCGACTCTTCTCTTAAAAATATTATGTTCAATAGATGATTGATGTTCTCCTGATGAGTCCATAGCATCCAAACTTAAAACTAGTATAAATAAAATTCAGATTAGATTTTGAAATTAATAATAATGTATATAAAGTTAAAGTATAAGTAATTGGGTGATTGATTTAGATAATCTTAGAATAATAATTTGATTTGATTTGATTTGATTTGATTACATGAACAGGCAACACGTGGAAATTCAATGTCAATATTGATTCGTAGCTTATGAGATCTGCTTGTATCCACAAATAATTCTTCTGTTAATTTCGGTGTTAAGAAATCAGAGAGTTCGGATATAAAAAGTACTACCATTATCACAGTACTGATGATCGTTACTAAAACATGAGAAAAATAAAACATTATTATTATAATATATTAAGATTTAAATTTAATTTAAATCCCAAGTTAAATAATTAATTGTAATTAACTTACCTGAACCTCCTATCATTGTTTTAATTCTAAAATCTTCAATTGGTTTTGGATATGCATCCAATTCTCTAAGACGTTCCCAAAGATGAGACATTTTGTAAACAATTCAATCAAATTAAATATTGAACAGTAAAAATCTTGATTTCTTGATGATAAAACCTTACTTCTACTTGTTACTTATTATAAGCTAAAACTTGTAACAATTCCAAGTAATTTTAGAAAGGGCAGTTTTAAAAAAAAATTTTATACGGGTTTTAAATTTCACATTTTTTCCCGGGTTTTCATTCGCTCATTCTCGTCATGGAGCATCTGAGTATAAAAGTTAAGAAATTATTTATTTTCAAAAAATATAAAATTATAAATTATAAATTATAAATTATAAAATGAAAATTATGAAAAAAAAAATAGTAATACGACACTTTTTTTNAAATTATAAATTATAAATTATAAATTATAAAATGAAAATTATGAAAAAAAAAATAGTAATACGACACTTTTTTTTCTCTCATAGTCATAATTGAAATTATCCCAAAATTAAGACTTAACAGTATTCAACATTTTAATCCCATATTATAGTCAATTGTATTTCTGGACTTCCAGAATATTAAACAGGATTCATCTCAGTGAGATGGAGCCATCAGAGCTATTTCAAAGTAGTAAAAAGATCTTGCGCTCTGACACCCTCCATCCCTCGCTCTCACTCTTCTCTCAGCTCTTCTACAGACAACAACCTACCACGTTGTCCGATATTTTTCATAGTTTTAGAGTAATTTGGATTTAATTGGTCATCTCAATTCGTCACTGATATTAAGATGAGCAGCGCAAAGAAGCGAAAAACAAGTTCGAACACATCCCTGCTGAAATTACTCATTTGGTTAGTCCTTTACTTGCTGCGTTAGCTCCTCAAATTTCAAAATTGGTCAAGGAGGAGCTCAAAAAGAAAGCTGTCTCTGTGGATTCTGTTCCTACACCATCCGTGCAATGTGGATCTCTTCTCCAGCCGTCAAAACTACCAATTACCTCAATACTGGAGTTGGAGACCAGACCCGTCATCAACAGGATTGAATGCCTTCACGGCGGATTGGAGCAAACTCCAGGGATACGCCTTCCCTCCATTTTGCCTAGTGGGCAGATGCATTCAGCAGTGCGTTCGTCAACAAGCCACGATCCTTCTTATAACTCCTACGTGGAGGAATCAGTACTGGTACCCTCTTCTCCTTGGGCATCTCCACAGTTAACCGATTCTTCTCCCAATAGTGACAGATCTTCTAGTAGATCCCCTAGGTCAACAGCACCCCCTGGTGACAAACGGATCCTTACAACTGGCAGCATGGCCAGTCTCGGGAGATTTGACGAAAGTCATGAAGTTTCAAGCGGAGCTTTCGAAATCATGCGAGAATCTATCCGCCCAACCACAAGAAAGTGCTATGAGTCCTCATGGAAAAGTTTTGTGTGCTGGTGTAGTTCACGGGACGTGGATCCCTTTCAAGAGTCTGTTCCAGTGGTGTTAAATTATCTCACTTTTCTATTCAAAGAGCGTCATTTATCGTACAATTCCATAAACTTACACAGATCTTCAATCGCCTTTCACTTGAGCTCTAAGACCATCGGAGTCAATCCACTCATCTGCAAATTCTTAAGAAGAGTATTCAATTGTAACCCTCCTGTACCAAAATTAACACATTGTTGGGATGTCTCCATACTAGTATCCTATCTTTCAACTCTTCCTCCTAATGCTAATTTATCATTGAAATTATTATCAGCAAAGCTTGTCACACTCTTGGCTTTGACGAATGCAGACCGTGCTTCAGATGTTAAAGCGTTGGATATCTCGACGCTACACTTCATGCCTGAAGGGGCACTGTTTCGACATTTGAATCTAAAGAAGACTTCTCGACCGGGCTTTTTACCAGATTCCTTTTACGCTGCTTACCCAACGGATCCAAACCTTTGTGTTGTCAACAATCTAAGGGAGTACTTAAAGCAGACTAAGGACATTCGTCAATCGTCCAGGCTAGTTATTTCTTATACTAAGCCATTCAGACTTGTGGGATGAGCCACAATCTCTCGATGGATGAAAGCCCTGATGTCATCTGCCGGAATTGACACGGCTGTATTCACACCCCACTCTATTCGTGCAGCAGCCACTTCTAAAGCATACCAAAATGGTTTATCGTTCGGCGAGATTCAGAAGTGTGCGGACTGGACTAAGTTGTCTACCTTCCAACGTTTCTATTATACACCTGTACGTTCATCTCATTTCGCTTGGTGCCAATAAAGACCTCCATAGTTGACCGAAATTTCTAGGACAATAATATTCTGGAAGTCCAGAAATGTAATTGGAAATTAATCAAGGCCGCGAAGCGGCCGATGATTAATTATAATTATATGATGGACTGAAAGAATATTAAACAGCCCACCCACCTCCCCTAAGTTTAGCGCATTAATAGGAATGAGATATTCTTTCAGTCCATATTATTATTATTTTCAGGTTATCCGGGTACTAATGGGCCGTACACCTAGTATGAGGAGTCAGCAGTATCATTTTATACATTGGTTATGATTACTAAACTTCGGTTTGTAACACTCAAATTTATCAATTAAAGAAGTCTGAATTGCAATGTGTTAACTTTTGCCCTATTTTTAGTTGTCTGTAGAAGTGTCGCTTTCGCGAAGAGTGAGAGCGAGGGATGGAGGGTGTCAGAGCGCAAGATCTTTTTACTACTTTGAAATAGCTCTGATGGCTCCATCTCACTGAGATGAATCCTGTTTAATATTCTTTCAGTCCATCATATAATTATAATTAATCATCGGCCGCTTCGCGGCCTTGATTAATTTCCAATTATAGCCAATTTATTTATTTATTAAAACCAAACCACATGATCTGGTTTTGTTCAATTCTCATAATCTTTCTAAACAAATCAAAAATAATTTTTAATTTGTAATTTTAATCACCAATTTTTAATAACTTCAAATCCCCATTCCCATTCAATATGAGTACTGGCATCATCTGTCAAAATAGATTTGACAGTATAATCTCCTCGGAATTGCATTCCAATAGGTGATTCTTCATCTGCTGTTGTGTAACTTTGAATCTCATTTCTTGGACCGTAATTTCCTGCCAGTGCAGAATTATTGTCAACTAAAAAGGAAAAATAAAAATTTATGAAATTTTAGTAGAAGTGATTTATGAAAAATATATTTGTTAGATTTAATTTATATTACTTGGATTTCCTTTTCGATAAGTCTTATGTAGATACTTGAGACCTTGTACGACTCCTCGTTGAACAATGAAATCAAGTCGAATTCGATAACAACTCCCTTCGTTAATTTTTAATTTATGTTCTTTCAATTTTGATAAATCTCCACTCAAATCAAGTTCTTTGTTAGGCATTCCGTCAACAATCAAGGTTAACTTTTTAACAATTACTTTTTGAGGATTACTTGAATCTGTAAAACAAAAAAAAAATTGTCAAATATCATATTCATATTCATATTCATATTCATATTCCCATTTACTACAATTATTATTATTTCATGAATTTTAATTTAGTAAAAATAATTTACCAATCACAACTCCTGCACCACTCCCAGAGAGTGTTTCTTTATATCTACGCAAAGCCTCAGCGTCCATGATAGTGCCAGGTATTAGGACTCACTTATGTAATTTAGGTCAGTAGATTGACTCAAAAGGACTTAAAAATGACCAATTGAGCTAAAAATTAATAATGAAGAATAATTACGTCCTTTTACCTTAGTTTTAGATTAATATATAATAGCTATCATTCACTAATTAATTGGTCAAGTAATTAAAACAAAGGAAGTGAAGATATCGATATCATTAATTAGTTGTGCTGTGCATTGCATTGGTTTATAAAACCACAGACAAAATTGCAAGTCTTAATTGTCTTATGTGGATAACCACAAAAAATTAGGAAACTTAACCCTATTATTGGCAGGATTTTAGTATTTTAGTACTCAATACTATTAGTAGTTCTTGACAGGATCATTGAAGCATCATTTTTTTTGAAAATTATCACTTCCATTTCAAGATTTTATATGTAGAGTAGGNGCATCAATTTTTTTGAAAATTATCACTTCCATTTCAAGATTTTATATGTAGAGTAGGACCCCTAATTTAGACTTCAAGAATTATTTCCATGATCTTCAATTTCTTGAAAATTTTCACTTCAATTTCAACTTTTATCATTTATACTCCGAATTGAAAAATATCACTTCATTTTCATTTCAAGAAAACTTCATTTCAATTTTTCTTGAAGTTTGATGACCATTTAGACTTCACGAGATTGTCATGGGAGCTTGAAGATTCTTGAAAATTTTCAATTCTTTGAAAGTTGAATCCAGTTCAACTTTCAAGGAATTAAAATGAAAATGATTGACAACTGCGCCCCAAATTGTGATGGCGCTAAAAATCTTGGGGTTTAAAACAATAATTTCAAAATTTACTAGTGGAATTTATAAAATTTAATTTCACTCACGTTCAACTTTTCTTGAAGTGAAGTTGAAATAAATAACGTGATAAATTTTCTTGAAGTTGTCATCAAGTAAAAATGAGTAAGAAAAAAATTGAAAAAAAATTAATTGAAATTGAAATGAAATTGAAATTGAAATGAAATTGAAATGAACATCAAAATAATTCTTGAAGTTGTCATGAAGTATAAATGAGTAAAAAAATATTGAAAAAAAATTAATTGAAATTGAAATGAAATTGAAATGACCATGAAAATAATTCTTGAAGTCTAAATCAGGGGGGAGAATTGAAAAATATCACTTCCCTTTCAATTCCTGACTCCTTCACTTCAATTTCATTTCAATTTTTTATGCATGTATACTCATACATGGGCATGTTAACTGCCCTCATGCTCTCTTGCTCTCACGAACCAAGCCTGCTCTCCTGCCCTCGTACACTTATGCCATCACGAATCAGCCCTGCTCTTCTGCTCTCCTGCCCTCATGCCCTCACGAATTGAGTCTGCCCTGCTGCTGCCCTCATCGAGAGAGCAGGAGGGCACTTTCTTTATGTAAGAATCAAAACGGGAGAAATATTCCGATGCAAATGAAAGGAATCATTTAGAAATTGGTGTCGGAACAAGGGTCTAGACGCAGACACAAAGAAGAGGACATGAGAAACAAAANTCGTACACTTATGCCATCACGAATCAGCCCTGCTCTTCTGCTCTCCTGCCCTCATGCCCTCACGAATTGAGTCTACCCTGCTGCTGCCCTCATCGAGAGAGCAGGAGGGCACTTTCTTCATGTAAGAATCAAAACGGGAGAAATATTCCGATGCAAATGAAGGGAATCATTTAGAAATTGGTGTCGGAACAAGGGTCTAGACGCAGACACAAAGAAGAGGACATGAGAAACAAAANGGGAATCATTTAGAAATTGGTGTCGGAACAAGGGTCTAGACGCAGACACAAAGAAGAGGACATGAGAAACAAAAATGATGACATCGTACTTTCAAATTGTAATGTTGAATTTCTAAATATTATTCTATTACCGTGTTTATTGACAACTTGGAATTTTTTGATAAAAAAAATAAACAAACGAATTTGTTTATGATTGCTTGTTGGTTTAATTATTTTCCAAATAAAATAAAAATTAAACCCGATCATTACGTTTGCATTTTAAACTAAGGTTCAATATAATTACACAGAAGTAGGGGTATAATAGATAATATTAAATGTTTATGTGAGGGTAAGTTAACTGGCCTAGTGCCCTCACGATCTAAATCTACACTCCTGACCTGACAAACTAATCCTGTCCTAATGTCATCACTACCCAACCCTGCCCTCCTGCCCTCACGATTTAAATCTGTCCTCGTGCCCTCATGCCCTCATGCTAATACCTGCCCTCGCGCCCTCAGAGCTGCCCTCATCGAGAGGGCACGAGGGCACTTGCCCATGTATGTATGTAAGTNTACCTGCCCTCGCGCCCTCAGAGCTGCCCTCATCGAGAGGGCACGAGGGCACTTGCCCATGTATGTATGTAAGTTATACAGTTATAACTTAACGGGAACGTCATGGGAACGTTCAATTTACTTGAAAATTTTCAATTCTTGAAAAATGGACTACCTGCCAACTTTTCTTGAAGTGAAAGAGAATTGAACCCTCAAGATTCCCCAAACCATAAAACTACCGCTATTTAAAAAATTTGAACTCAATTTCTGTTTACCTTTAGTCTCATTAATTTCAAATCTGAATTTATAGTTAGTTTAAAATGATGAGAAATAGGAAAGANTCTGTTTACCTTTAGTCTCATTAATTTCAAATCTGAATTTATAGTTAGTTTAAAATGATGAGAAATAGGAAAGACTTATTAGCAGAGGAAAAGTTAATTGATTTGGTACGGGAAAGACCAAGTCTTTACAACAAAGGAGATAAAAATTACAAAAATTCATTGTTCAAAGAGAATTGTTGGGTATCCATTGCCCAAGAATTTGGTGAAACTGGTGAGAAGAAATATCCTATTTTGAATCATAAATTTAGTTAAGTAATGTTTGAGTTCTTAAAAGTTAAATAATTATTGTCAAACACTTAGATACTCCGAAGCAACTATTGGACAAATGGGATAGTTTGAGGGGTCAATACTTGGCATTTCGTAAAAAAATTGACTTTCGNCCGAAGCAACTATTGGACAAATGGGATAGTTTGAGGGGTCAATACTTGGCATTTCGTAAAAAAATTGACTTTCGTACCAGTAGTGGAACTGGAAAGCGGCCCTTCTTCCGTCATGAACAATCGATGCAGTTCTGCACAGAAAAGACTTCAAACAACAAGTACGTTTGTCATTTCTTATTAATAGATGATACTCACGTGACTTGCTTCTAATTCTAGTAAAGAATCTAACATCATTNTACCTGCCCTCGCGCCCTCAGAGCTGCCCTCATCGAGAGGGCACGAGGGCACTTGCCCATGTATGTATGTAAGTATACAGTTATAACTTAACGGGAACGTCATGGGAGGTTCAATTTACTTGAAAATTTTCAATTCTTGAAAAATGGACTACCTGTCAACTTTTCTTGAAGTGAAAGAGAATTGAACTCTCAAGATTCCCCAAACCATAAAACTACCGCTATTTAAAAAATTTGAACTCAATTTCTGTTTACCTTTAGTCTCATTAATTTCAAATCTGAATTTATAGTTAGTTTAAAATGATGAGAAATAGGAAAGACTTATTAGCAGAGGAAAAGTTAATTGATTTGGTACGGGAAAGACCAAGTCTTTACAACAAAGGAGATAAAAATTACAAAAATTCATTGTTCAAAGAGAATTGTTGGGTATCCATTGCCCAAGAATTTGGTGAAACTGGTGAGAAGAAATATCCTATTTTGAATCATAAATTTAGTTAAGTAATGTTTGAGTTCTTAAAAGTTAAATAATTATTGTCAAACACTTAGATACTCCGAAGCAACTATTGGACAAATGGGATAGTTTGAGGGGTCAATACTTGGCATTTCGTAAAAAAATTGACTTTCGCACCAGTAGTGGAACTGGAAAGCGGCCCTTCTTCCGTCATGAACAATCGATGCAGTTCTGCACAGAAAAGACTTCAAACAACAAGTATGTTTGTCATTTCTTATTAATAGATGATACTCACGTGACTTGCTTCTAATTCTAGTAAAGAATCTAACATCATTNTGTTTGTCATTTCTTATTAATAGATGATACTCACGTGACTTGCTTCTAATTCTAGTAAAGAATCTAACATCATTCACATAAAATCTGAGGTTACTGAGTCAGATATTGATGAATTTGTGAGTAGTGACCCCACTACTCCTGAAGATTTTTTTTCCGAGAGTCAATTGGAGGATACAATAGGAATTTCTTCGGATTCAGTCCCCATGCCCACATGTCATGTCGCTACTAAAAAAGATTATAAAACGCATGGGGTAAATAATACTTTCAATTAATTTCATTCACACAGAACACCATAATATTTTTATTTCCTTTGAAATGTAATTACAGAAAAGACAATTGACACTCTTCGAACAAGGATTATTGAAATTAGTAGAAGATACAAATGTTAATTATTCTAAGGATGAAGACGAGTACTACCAATTCAGTCAGACAATGGCTCATAAGTTGCGTAAGATTGGTTCAGCAGATGGTAAGAAGGGATCTGAACTTCAATTTAAAATCTACCAAATAATCCATGAGTATGAAATGAACCTTTAATATTTGTTCCTAAGTAGTATTTGATTTTCTTTGATTATTAACCGCGGACAGCGTAACTGGCGAGNGAACCTTTAATATTTGTTCCTAAGTAGTATTTGATTTTCTTTGATTATTAACCGCGGACAGCGTAACTGGCGAGGTTAACGGGATTATTGACGTGATCTGTTTTTCTTCCATGAGATGATTAATTAAGGCTTAAGGTTTAATTCAAATTCCATGTAACCTTAGTTCTCATAAACCTTTAGAGAGAATGAGAGTCTTGCCAACTGACTTTGCCCAAATCGCTGTTAAAGTNGAACCTTTAATATTTGTTCCTAAGTAGTATTTGATTTTCTTTGATTATTAACCGCGGACAGCGTAACTGGCGAGATTAACGGGATTATTGACGTGATCTGTTTTTCTTCCATGAGATGATTAATTAAGTCTTAAGGTTTAATTCAAATTCCATGTACCTTAGTTCTCATAAACCTTTAGAGAGAATGAGAGTCTTGCCAACTGACTTTGCCCAAATCGCTGTTAAAGTATTCTTTAAATGTAGTCCTTATTACTCTCTGCATCACACACTTGGCGATTCCTAATCTAAAATTGGCCAAAATTGAAAAAAAAAATATGACTTTAAAATCAAATTTTTTGCTCAAGTCTATTCCAGTTACAACTATTGATTTTTGTTTAAATTTTCAAAAAGTTTGGCCCAAAATTGAATTTGTAGCAGGGTACGGAAAAAAATTATTTACATGTAATTGCATGGCGCAACTTCAAACTCCCACCTTCAGCCACCTTCAATCGATATTTATTTCATTCTTTCTAAATTTGGTTAACCTTTATCTATACTTCAATTTGTACTTGACCAAACTTGCCCCAATTGAACATTCGAAAAATTAAAAATATAGTTTAAGTTAAGGAACCGAATTAGTCACCGCGTATTATATATATATTTTTATACGAACCAAATATTTCTGAGCCAAAAAAAATTCTTACTAATTGCATAATTGAATTTATCCTATAGGCTAATTTATACTCAGACGACAGTTCATCCGTCACGACAAAGCCACCTTCCGTCAGCTACCTTTCGGGACGGATGCCAATTTATACTTTTACGGCACTTGACGTTACCCCCTTCCGTCTGCGTAAAGCCCCTTTCGACAAAAGTTAAACATGTTTAACTTTGACTCATCCGTAAAGTTGAGTTTACGTGATGGAGCGCTGTCGTCTGCGTATAAATTAGCCTTAAGGATTACGTCACTACAACCTCATACACCGTATTTATTATATTTAAACCCGAGGGTTCNGGGAGCGCTGTCGTCTGCGTATAAATTAGCCTTAAGGATTACATCATTACAACCTCATACACCGTATTTATTATATTTAAACCCGAGGGTTCTATTCAATTTGATATTTGGTGTTTACGTCTAAACCTAATTCATATTTATAATTAATTATTTTTTCGTCAAAGGAATATTCTCCTTAAATTGTATTCACGTTGTTCATATTTTTTCATTCATATCATAATAAATTTCTATTTGGTGAAAATAACAGGTGGAGATAGTGAATAACCACCCAAGTGCTGCGTCCGCGGTCAAAAATACAAATTTTGAAAAAAAAAATGTAATTTAAGTATTTTTTAGCCAGATAATCAGAATTGAGAGAGGTAATTAGACCCTAGAAAATTTAATTTGAACATTTTCAAAGATTTGGCCAGATTTGGATTAGAAATCGCCAAGTGTGCATCATAATGAAAAATTATTGCTACCCTGTCTTTGTAAACTATAAGTTTCATCATCTCTTTGAACCATATGTCTCCAAGTTCCTTGAGTTACTCGACCGTTCCTTTGTATATTTGAGATAATGAGTCATATTAGACTCAATTCTGTAAGACTTGAGTTTAATATGATATTTTTAAACTATAAAAAAAACGTATTTAGTGTTAGCTCTAGCTGGGACTTTTCTAAACTTTTTGAGTACATATATCAATCTAAACTAAAAGTAGAATTTGTCATTAGCATTATACATNGTGGAGATAGTGAATAACCACCCAAGTCCTGCGTCCGCGGTCAAAAATACAAATTTTGAAAAAAAAAAATGTAATTTAAGTATTTTTTAGCCAGATAATCAGAATTGAGAGAGGTAATTAGACCCTAGAAAATTTAATTTGAACATTTTCAAAGATTTGGCCAGATAAAAAAACGTATTTAGTGTTAGCTCTAGTTGGGACTTTTCTAAACTTTTTGAGTACATATATCAATCTAAACTAAAAGTAGAATTTGTCATTAGCATTATACATAAATATTCTTGTCTATAATTTAGTACCAATTCCTTGAAAGACTGGTCCAATGAGACCTTGTATCGTAAGAAGCACCACCAGGTGGACTAATATGACTTGCATAGGAAATACCAAAAGTAATTCCTTGGAACATTTCAATGGGAATGAAGGCCCAAGGATGAGTTATAGCTAAAATAAATTATCTGATCCCAAAAGTAAAAAGTACGAGCGTCATACAGTGAACGTAGCCGAGTTTTTTCAAAAACCAACCTAAAGAGAACAGAAAACCATTTATTTACTCTTTAACTCCTTACATTCAATTACAATGGAGTAACTACTCTCGGATTAAATAGAAATAGCTGTGAATACTGACTACGCAAAAAAATTCAAATTAAACTAAAAGTTCGGGATCTATAAAATGTTTAAAAAGTTATGAACTTAAATTTGATTTTTAAATTATTTTGTTGTGGCGTCGAACTTTGACATAAATCTTCTTTTTTTTTTGATTNAACTCCTTACATTCAATTACAATGGAGTAACTACTCTCGGATTAAATAGCTGTGAATACTGACTACGCAAAAAAATTCAAATTAAACTAAAAGTTCAGGATCTATAAAAAGTTTAAAAAGTTACGAACTTAAATTTGATTTTTAAATTATTTTGTTGTGGCGTCGAACTTTGACATAAATCTTCTTTTTTTTTTGATTCTTATACAAGTAGCATAGGAATACAAAATAAAAATCTCTATTTAATCTTTTTTTTAATACTTTTCTCATAGAGAAAAAAAAAATTTTTTTTTCCTATGGATTAAATTATTATAATCATTATTTTGAAAGTAGGTGTTAAAATTTTACTTACATTACTNTTAATCCTTTTCTCATAGAGAAAAAAAATTTTTTTTTTTTTCCTATGGATTAAATTATTATAATCATTATTTTGAAAGTAGGTGTTAAAATTTTACTTACATTACTTCGTTGTTCTCCTACTTTCCATCCTAAAAAGTTCCGAAAGTTTTGTTAATTTCGGTATCAAGAAGTAATAAACTTCTAATAAATTTCTTACTATTAAACAATCTCATTTTTGAAAAAAAAAAAAATAAATTTCTTTAAAAAAAAAAAAAAAAATTCAAATTGAAAATTTTGAAATAGAAATGGCTGGGATAGGAAATGTTTATTTTAGATAAAAAATTTCCCTTTACGACCGTAATTATTAATTAATACAGTATAGAAATTATATACGAATTAAGTGTGGTTGGTATTGGTAACCGTATAACATGTCACGTAAATTATGACATATTATACATAACTTAAACCTTGATTTAGAATCACGACAAAAACAACAACTTTTTTTTTAAACAAAAATTATACCAAACTAGACAAATTAATAAGATTCCTAATTTTCAAATTATAATCATTACATCTTAAACACAAGTAACATGGGAGTTATTATGTAAATAGTCAATCACAAAATGTGCATTGGACAATTTGGCTTTTTAGCTTTTTAGCTTACTAATTTGGTAATCTCATCAGTCAAAAATTTCATTATTAGAAGGCACAGTGACCTTGAGTGAAAAATTTATCCTATAGAAAGCAATCTAAAGAAAATTTTTGAATTTATTCTTATAAATTCAAAATTTTATAGTGGTTAAGGAGGGGTTGTAAATGTGCACCATTTTGAGCAAATTTTTGTATTTTACAATAGAAGCAATAGATTACTATTATTTGTGATTTAAAGAATTTTGACATGAAATTTCTCTCCCAATTTTTTGTCAATTTAAAGAAAGTGCTGCTACTAAATTATTTACCTGTGGATTATGAAAAAAAAAAATTCCCTTGAGCTTAGTGCTTTTAGTTGAAGTTGAATTTGAATTTGACGTAACCTTGAAAAAAAAAAACTTTCGTTTTTTTTTTAAATTTCTGATTTCTGAATCAATCACCAATCTTTCCCAATTTCAAATTTCCATTCCCATTTCAGGTGAATATTTTTATCATCATCTGTAAAAACAGATGTGACAGAGTAATCTCCACGGAAAAGCATACCAGAAGCGGCTTCTTCTGGAGCAGTAGTAAAACTTTGAATTTCAAGTTTTGGGGCGTAACTTCCTACCATTGAAGTCATAGTGTCAACTACAAAGGAGAGAGAAAACAACAAATTGAAAAATATTAATTTACTTACAAATTAATAAAAAGGTAAGACTAATTTATTCAATTTTATTACCTGGAATTCCTTTTCGAGACGTTTTCTGTACATATTTGAGACCATGGACAATTTCTCTTTGGACAATAAAATCAATCCGAAGTCGATAATGAATCCCTTCTTTAATTTTAAATTTTTGTTCTTTCAATTTTGATAAATCACCACTCAAATCAAGTTCCTTGTCAGGCATTCCATCAACAGTCAAAGCTAACTTTTTCACAATTACTTTTCGTGGATCACTTTCATCTAGAAAAATAATTTTGTAAAAGTAGATAACCATGATTAACAATTTTCTAAACCACGTCTTCGATGAATGTAAATTACTAATTTAATTACTAACTTAATTAATACATAACTATATTTAAGTGAATCTTACCAAACACAATTGCTTCACCAGTTGCAGCAGCATCCCCAAGGAGTGCTTCTTTGTATCGTCGAAGACTCTCATCTTCTTTGTCTGCCTCTAGAAGTTCTTCTAATGTCTTTTGTGGAGGTGGCTTGTAATTTTTATCTAATTCTTCAATCTCCAGATCCACACTTTGATTTTCTTCGGACATGATAAATAGTCTCACAGTCTCAGTCTCAGTCTCTGATTCTTACTAATCCCAGTTGTTGACGACGACGACTGACTCAAAAAGACCGGTGAACTAAAAATAAAAAATGAAGAATATAATTCCACTGCTTATAATAACAACCAATCTATTAGAAGTAGGATTCCTTCAAAGTACAGTTACCTTTAGTAATTAATTGACAAAGTAATTAAGGCAGAGGAAGTGAGTGAGTAGAAATTAACAGTATTATTATTATTAATACCAATTGGGTGGGTCTTTTCTACTTTGCTTTTGTCTTGTTCTTGTTATCTTGTTGTAGAGAGAGGATTTTCCCTATAATTTCAGTCTTCCTCCGACGGTAGAGCTTCTTCGGTCTTTTTCACATAACTTTCCCCCTGCTTCATTTCATTACTTTACATTTTCTGTTATTATTTTTGTCCAAAAGAATCCTCCTCAAAAAATCCCCATGTGCAATGGCAATGGCAAGGAAATGACTACTGTCAAATGAGAAGAAAAAAAAAGAGGTGTAATAAATAACCTTATTAAATTACACTAAAAAATTGGCTATAGTAAATATGTATTAGGTAATTTTGCAAATGATCCCTGTCCCCTAAGCCACAAGCCACGGTGAGGTGTTATTACACTTTTAGGAGGTATTCGCGGTTGATGGTGGTGGTGGTGAATGATCCAGAGAACAACAACGATGAGATTTATAGTCCCATATTCTTGAAAACACAATAGGCAATTTCCTGAAGCTTTGTCCTGGGTAACACTGCGATGTGGGTGGTTCCTTATTTTTGGCGTTGTTGGGCCGTCGTGGGAGGATGATGGGAGGTTGAAGACGCCAAAATTTGCGAATTTTTTTTTGTAGTAATTATTGCAAAAAGTTTAGGCGGCAGTAGTAGCTCCGGGACGTCACTAGTCTAGTCATATGACTTTGCAAACACTACCTTTCAAACTCGTTGGATAAGTAATTGAGAATGACGAAGCACTGAAAGTAAGAGTAATAAGAAACAGGTGATTTTAAAATTTATAATTCGTTCATTCGTCAATTTGTTTTTCATAATTATTAATATCTTTCAGGTTTGGGAGTACGAGTAAGTAGTGTTCTTACACCTTGAGCTGCTGTGGCCGTGCTTCATTCTCTGTTGAATTCTGCTGCTGTCCATTGTGAACTGTGAAGAACTAATAATAAATCTCGAGAGCCACATAATTCAATTCAAAATCCTTTGACAAAAGAATCTTGAAGTTCCTGAATCTAAATCAAAAAGTCTTGCTTGAAAGTTTACGTGAGGAATGATGTTGTAAAATGGAAACAGAAGAAGGATCATCAGATCCAAATTTGAATGAAGAAAACCTTGACGAGAAAAATCAAGATTCTGATCAAGGTAGTACAAGTCGTACCAGTAGTGTTGTTGTAGAACAAAGTTCAACAGATCAAATAACTCCTCAAGAAGACGTCAAGAAAGTGGTATCGTCATCATCTTCCTCCTCAGCACCGTCCACTGCTTCATCTCCACCTGTAGAGGTCAAAAAGAAAGACAAAAGTAAGTAAAGGAACAAACTCTTATGTCACCTTGATTTCATCTGACCATTCTCATTCTCAATCTCATTTTCACTGTCAAGCGAGATTGGTTACATGTCATGATTCATGACATGCCCACTATCTAGTATATCTAGCTAAATCCTAAATTGAATCCTAACAATGACAAATTTGAATAACAATTTTATTATTCTCCTTATTACAGTTAATATTTTGTTGAAACCAGTGGGTGACGCACCAATTCTGAAGCAGAAACTTTGGGCAGTTGATCCTGATAAACAAGTCGCTAGTATATTGTTATTCATCAAATCATACTTAAGACTTGAGCCAGATCAAAATTTAGTAAGTTTAAGTTTCGAGTTTTTAAGATATTGAGTCAAGATTTTTTTTACAAATGGTCATTGATCAATCTTTAATTTTAAATTATTTATCTAATAATTTCTAATTTTTTTTTTTTTTTCAGTTTTTTTTCGTAAATCAAGCATTTGCTCCATCCCCTGACCAACTTATTCGAAATCTATATGAATGTTTTGGATCTGATGGGAAATTAATACTCAATTATAGTACCACGACTGCTTGGGGATAATTCAAATTCATCAATTTACTTATTCAACAAACTGCTTGTAAAAATTTGCTCAAAATTTCTTTTCTACTGGCTAAAATTTAACCAAAGTCTAGTCAATTTGAGCCTACTTTACTTGATTTGTGCTACAAAGTGATTTATAGTCGTTACATTTGGCAGGTGAGTTGAGTATGAGTTAAATGTAGTTACTAGTAAATAATATGCTTCTTCAACAATAATAATAACCTAAAGTGACAAAAACTCCTACCGAAATGTTACATGTAATATATAAGCTTATCATTCCCAATCTCGTCCTCATCTCACTCAACAATAGAGACACACATTATTGCCTGAGTTGAGTGAGATAATGGAACCTTAGGCAAGATGACTAGCCAAAAAAATTTTAAGGTTGCTTCTTCAAACTCCATTTTGATTTCCTATCTAAAGCGAATAGCTAACAAAAGTAATAATTTTGTATTAAATTTCGTACACAAGTGTTTGTGCTAATTATTACCAAAACTCAATTATGTCATATGGTGATAATTCACATCATAACAACCAAAATCAATCATCTAGTGTACGAATGAAAGATCAAAGGCAACTCCAGCGCGTATGTTAAGTTAAGTTTTTTGTTAATCAAAACTAATTTTGATTCTTTTCAATTATTATTCTTTGGATACAGGGACATTTGAACATGCCTTCTTTACACTCACCATCAATGTGTGCAGGGATGGAAGTAATGTCAGATGATGAACTCGTGACGATTTCAGTCCGTGATCTAAATCGTACTTTGAAATCAAGGGGATTGTCAAGAGAGGAAATTATTCGTATGAAACAACGTAGACGAACTCTCAAGAATCGTGGTTATGCTGCAAGGTATAAAAAAATAAAAAAATAAAAATTATTGGACATTTTAATAACATAAAAATCATGAGAATAGTTGATTAAAATATTAATTTTACGATTTTACGATTTTTAGTTGTCGAGTTAAAAGATTAGAACAGCGGGATACGTTGGACACTGACAGGACTATCGAACAAACAACAATTGAGCAAATGGAAAGTTCGAATGATTCCGTTCGTAATCAAATTCAGTCCCTACAACATAAGTACGATTCACTTAGAAAATTTGCACATCAAAAAAAAATTCAATTGCCTTACGATTTCTAAAAAAAAAATTTAGTAGTTATTGTGTAATCAACTCCGCATTCTTATGTATTCTCTGGAAATATGATCAGCAGTTCTGATTGGTTCTGGTACACGATATTTGGATACAGCTAGTACAACCTTTCTTGCAGACTCCAGACTGATTTTATGTCCAATGGATACATAGACAGGATTCTTCGTATCTTCACTTGTTTTTAAAGCCTATAAATTATTATTAGACTTTTTTTTTTAAGTATCGTTAATCAATCTGAGTCCGTCATAATGAAGTAATTACTTACAATTAAGATTAATCTAAGTATTAGAATCATTTACCATTCCTAAAACTTCTTTAGTATTGTTGGTAATGAGGGGAATAAATTCTCCTGTTTTGGATAATCCTTGTAATTTAGTTTTCTCAATTTCAATTCCATCAATATGAAAGAGATTTTTTGCAACACCGATTGTAGGAATGTTCAATTTATGACCAATATGACAAGCCAGTCCACACCTTTGGGGATGAAGGATACCATTACCATCAATTAGTAGAACATCAGGTGTTAAGTCAGGTTTTTCTTGTAACACTTTTTCTACTAATTGACATACAGCAGGGTATTCACGAAATGCAAGAAAACCTAAAATATTAACATTAATTTACAAATTATTCTAAATCGTTAATAGAGTTAGAGAATGGTTACTTACTTACTTACTTACTTGGAACATAAGGATTCGTAAGTTCAACTTGTTGTACTTCTTGATGAACTATTTCCAGTGATGGATAAGAGATAATGACAATCGCTGTGAATGCTTCGCAATGACTCAGAGAATGTGCTTCTTTTGGGCAAGAAATATCTAGTCCAGCGATATATTTCAGCTTCCTATGGTAAAAAATTTTCATTGTTTATATGAACTAATCTATTCTCATTGTTTCTAAACAACAATACTACACAAATTCAGAGNAAAAAATTTTCATTGTTTATATGAACTAATCTATTCTCATTGTTTCTAAACAACAATACTACACAAATTCAGAGGACTTACGAAAAATCACGTTGCCATTCCTCAGTGTCAATGGGTATTATCTGAGTTCGGAGTTCGTCTTGTATTTTTCTCCAGTCTTCAATGATTTCTAGACTCATTTCTACTGAACGATTTTCTTTAAATTCTTTCAAGTACTCGTCAGTAGTGTCGGTAGTAGTAGTGCTTTCGGTGGAAACGTAAGTAGAAGAAGACATAATTCAATAATTAAAAAGATTACTCTTTACCTATTGTTGTTTAAACAGTAAACAATAACAAAAATCAATCAGATGCGATGATGAATAGATGAATTTTGCGGGCAAAAAAGGGAGAATCTTAAATTTTGCGAGAATTTTTAGCACAATACAAAGCAAAACTGAGTAATTAAGCANCTTGTATTTTTCTCCAGTCTTCAATGATTTCTAGACTCATTTCTACTGAACGATTTTCTTTAAATTCTTTCAAGAACTCGTCAGTAGTGTCGGTAGTAGTAGTGCTTTCGGTAGAAACGTAAGTAGAAGAAGACATAATTCAATAATTAAAAAGATTACTCTTTACCTATTGTTGTTTAAACAGTAAACAATAACAAAAATCAATCAGATACGATGATGAATAGATGAATTTTGCGGCAAAAAAGGGAGAATCTTAAATTTTGCGAGAATTTTTAGCACAATACAAAGCAAAACTGAGTAATTAAGCAATTTCCAGCCTTATCGTAAATTAGTAATTATGTAATTAAACTAAATTCAATCAATAGTGCAATGCACTAATGATTTGACTATTTTTGTAATTTGTGATTACAGAACTATGTGAAGAAAATTTAAAAATTCAAATTCAACCAATCAGATTCGATTAAAAATTTATTCAAATCTGATTGGCTGAATTTAAATTTTAGTGAGTTATTACATCATACTGATTAAAAGACTCACATTACAATTTACAAATTAATAATTTGCAAATCATATTCTAAAAATTCTTAGTTTCCTTTTATTGTTTTAATTTTTTAGTCTTTGTATTATGAGAAAATATGATGAAAAACCATGTTAGTAAGAAATGTAAAAGTTATTTTGTTTCTTACATCATCACAGTAATCAATCATGATATTGAAAATATTTAAAATTTGTTTTTAAGTTATCTTCCGTAAAATGGAAATATTCCTCCTCCGAAACCGATTCCTTTGGAAAAACTAATTCGCTTTTTGAAACCAAATCCTTTACCAAAACCAAAACCAAAACCAGGTTGTGTAGGAAATATTGCGGGTGATGATGGAATTCTGGTCATTGGTACTGGAAATCCGACAGAGGACCATGGTACTGGAACTAATGAAGGCATTGCTGGAATTAAGGGTGGTGCTGGAACTACTGTAATTGGTACTGGAACTGCTGGACTTGATATTGGATCTACCGAGGTTGCTACTGGAAATAATGGATTTGATATTGGAACTATGTCGGATGGTACTGAAAATACTGGACTTGGTAATGGAATTACCGCGGCTGGTGCTGGAACTACTGGACTTGGTATTGGAATTACCGCGGCTGGTACTGGAACTACCCCAGTTGATGATGTAACTACTCCAGCTGATGATGTAACTACCCCAGTTGATGATGTAACTACTCCAGTTGATGATGTAACTACCCCAGTTGATGATGTANCGGCTGGTGCTGGAACTACTGGACTTGGTATTGGAATTACCGCGGCTGGTACTGGAACTACCCCAGTTGATGATTTAACTACTCCAGTTGATGATGTAACTACCCCAGTTGATGATGTAACTACTCCAGTTGATGATGTAACTACCCCATTTGATGATGTAACTACCACATTTGGTGCTGGAACTACTACAGTTGGTGCTGGAGCTACTACAATTGGTGCTGGACCTACGACGGTTGGTGTTGGAACTACCACATTTGGTACTGGACCTAACACGGTTGGTGTTTGTACTAAGATACTATTTGGATGAACGTTGGCTTGATCTGAATGGGAAGTCAGCACTGAAGCATGAGAAGTTAAAGTCGACTGGATAGTATTCTCTTCTTCATCCCCATCTTCACTCAAAATTGGCACCATGAAGCTTATTGGATGAGACTGTAAAACAAAATCAATTATTATGAAAAAAAAAATTCTTTCTTCGCTCAAATACAAATACCAAAACTCTATTTTTCAGCTTACATGATAAAAACGGCTATTATGAAAGTTGGTAGCTTCACTGACAGCAACAGCAGCTTGAAATTCCAAAAGTCCTGCCTTATCTACCATAATACACCTCACAACCCCATGACCTGGACAAGGAGCAATGGCTCCAAAATCTCGTACATCTGTAGGAAGAACACCATAAGGACGACTACACTGAGCTCGTGGGATACAAGGAGCAGCAGCAGCAAATGAATCCTAAAAGTAACAGAATCAAAAAGTATGAATGACCTTTCTAATTTATCAAATTATATTTACATAAAAATTATGTAAATTTAAACTTACATAGACTCCAGGCCAAGGTCCATCAAAACAGCAGATTTCAAATGGATAACCACATCGGACATCACTGTAAGGAAGAACCAAATTTGTGAAAGCCATTACTTTAGGAAGACATGCTCCTTTCGTCACGCAGACGCAGTTTGGTGCAGTATTAGGACCGAATGGTGCCGGCTCATCAAATCCAAAGCGATCTGGTGGGATTGGAAATGCTCCAGCAGGTCGTATGAATGTAACTACTGGATTTGCAATCACTCCAGCAGATGTAGAGCTTCCATGAATTGCTTCTGATGATGTACTTGTAAGAACAGCACTACTTCCGGTTTGAGATCCGACTAAGAATGCTTCAGCTGGTACTTGGAAGGACACGACTTGTGGTTGAATTGGATTTTTTTGAGTCGTTTTAGTGGTAACTGATGATGATGATGATGATGATGAAAATTCATCGAGATGAATATCATCATCACCGTGAGCTTCAGCAGTGCGAAGAGCCCCTGTACTAACACCCTGGATTTTTGTACCACCAGGGAAACGTAGTTCTGACTTTGGCGTACCTTCAGAAATGGATAAAAAAGCGGCGCAAAATAGCAACGCAACGGTTATCCCTACTGGTTTCGTCATGGCCTGCGTTACTTTTATTATTTAATGGAAAGAAAAGATAGAAATTGTGAACACGATGCGGGACATACTACCACTGACGACTGTTGACCAGAATTCTAGTNGCCTGCGTTACTTTTATTATTTAATGGAAAGAAAAGATAGAAATTGTGAACACGATGCGGGACATACTACCACTGACGACTGTTGACCAGAATTCTAGTCATATTTATAAGCTTTGGATTTTCTTTTGGAAAGAATGACCTTGCAGTATTAGCATAAAAATTGCAAATTTGTTCAACTCTAACAAAATTATATAAATTATTCTAGAAATATTATAATATATTCAAGCCTTTCAACTATCAAGAATCAAGCTTCAGAATCAGTTCAAAATGCAATAATTTTCATAATTTATAATTTGTTGATTGCTTATTTGTTTCATTAGTTTGTATAGTTTTGTTGTTTTTTTTTTAATTCTTTGCGTAATATGATGATGATAAACCAACAGGTAGATTTATTCAATTATGTTGGCGAGGAAGGAAAGTCGGAATTTACATTTTGCAACCCGTCTCCATTCTCCAATTATGATAATTTTTTGAGTTACTTACATGTTACTTTGGGGACATTCAAGTGTTCCTCCATATTCGAAGATAAAAAAATCTAATAAGGTTTGAAGTGAAGTTGGATTTCTTGGAATCAAACAACTTTTGAAGATAAATACCTTTTTTGATTCTTGGTTATCTTTCTAATAAATGTAGTGTGGATGTGGAATTAGTGACCGTACTTTTGGAATTCCCATTCACGATTATCCAATGGACACACCTGTCGTGTCTTCAACCAACGTGAAATACAATGAAAATGAAAGGCATGCTGTAATAATCAAAATATATGTAAATCATTGATGTAGATGTAATCAATAAGGATGATTTAAAAAAGTTAGTAAAAACTTACATTACAAACACCCCAAGCTACAGTACATTCTTCGGATGATGCTGAAGCTTGATTAGCTTGACATTCAATGCAGAGATCCATGATGTGATTCCGGCAAATAGCACAGTTGTCAACAACAATGTCCCAGGCCCAGAGAGCCACAGCACTCCACTAAAAAAAAANATTCCGGCAAATAGCACAGTTGTCAACAACAATGTCCCAGGCCCAGAGAGCCACAGCACTCCACTAAAAAAAAAATCCTATTGCTATAAAAGAACTTTGTCTGCCCTACTGATGACTTAGAAATGTCAAGGGATATTATTGACCTCATAACAAGTCGATAAATTGCAAACAATGTTATAGAATTACCACCATTGGACAACAACAACGGCTTGAAAAGTTTCAAAAAATCTAATAGTCACTTCTTGGTTTTGCCCCTTATCGAATTACTTCTTTAGAATCTTAAATTGTTAATGATGACAAAACCAAACCGTTCTATATTGAATTTTAATTCATAAAAATACCTTTTTCACTTCAAATCTCTTCTTATCTCCTGTCTTTGATGTGGATGATGAAGGAGCTTCAATTTCTTCTTCGTCAACGTCCATTTGATTCGGTGCAGGGTTGGACATATCTCAGCTCAAATTCAGCCACAAAAAGGCACCAACTGACTAAAAGTCAATGACAGAATTAATTGTTTTGAATTAGCGAAAATGTACTTAAACTTAACACATTTCAAGGCCAAGGCTAATGTTATCATCTATGGATTGAAGTAAAGCACCGTCCGCTGATTGTAATCAGAAATTAGCCCAATGCATCAGCCCGATGTCCGATGTAATCAGTCCATTATTGCCTCAAAACAAAACAACTTAACCTAACAACCTAACAGAAAGTCCTAACACCTAACATCAATGCAATGGGCTGATTTACATGAGGTTGGATTCGGGCCTTAGGTGCGAAGTGAAATTTTCTAAGTTTTTTAACATTGTATCTCCTATCTCGAATTTTTTCTAAGTTTTTTGACGATTTCGGTTACCTTATAAGAGAAAATTTGACCTCTACAAAAGTTTTTGCAAAAATCGTCACAAACAACTTTTGTGGGGAACATTTTTCTCTGCGGTGACCTCATGAGGTCAGAGGTCAAGGTGACTCTGAGACAACATGAGATAAAATTTGACCTCTACAAAAGTTTTTGTAAACATCGCCACAAGCAACTTTTGTGGGTAAGATTTTTCTCTGCGGTGACCTGATGAATCAGAGGTCAAGGTGACCTGTGAGATACATTATAACAGAAAATTTGACCTCTATAAAAGTTTTTGCAAACATCGTTACCAGCAACTTTTGTGGGGAACATTTTCCTCTGCGGTGACCTCATGAACTCAGAGGTCAAGGTGACCTCATAGATAATATGATAAGATAAAATTTGACCTCTACAAGTTTTAGTAAACATCGCCACAAGCATCTTTTGTGTGAATGATTTTTCTCTGTGGTGACCTCGAGGTCAGAGCTCAAGGTGACCTCTGAGACACATTATAACAAGTGTTAGTGTGATATTGTGCTAGTGTTAGTGTGTTAGTGTTAGTAAAAGTTTGAGCAAACTTTTACTAACACTAACACACTAACACTAACAAAATAATACACTAACACTAACACCCTAACACTAACACACTAACACTTGCTGTTATAATGTATCTCAGAGGTTACCTTGACCTCTGACCTCGAGGTCACCGCAGAGAAATCTTTCACACAAATGATGCTTGTGGCGATGTTTACAAAAACTTTTGTAGAGGTCAAATTTTATCTTATATTATCTCTGAGGTCACCTTGACCTCTGACCTCATGAGGTCACTGCAGAGAAAAACGTTTCCTACAAAACTTGCTGGTGACGATGTTTGCAAAAACTTTTGTAGAGGTCAAATTTTCTGCTATAATGTATCTCCGAGGTCACCTTGACCTCTGACCTCATCAGGTCACCGCAGAAACAAATGTTCCCCACAAAAGTTGCTTGTGACTATGTTTGCAAAAACTTTTGTAGAGGTCAAACTTTCTGTTATAATAAGGTAACCGAAATCGTCAAAAAACTTAGAAAAAACTCGAGATAGGGGATACAATATTAAAAAACTTAGAAAATTTCACTGCGCACCTAAGGCCCGAATCCAATCCAACCTTTACATAGAGCTGATGATTAGTACATTGGGTTGATAACAATCAGCGGACGGTGCCTTACTCTTATCCATTCATGTCTATGGTTTTGCATTTGGCTTACCTGTCAGAGTGCCAAAGAGGATCCAAATACGCTCACAGCTTCAGATTTACTTCACGATAAGAACTGACGAGCAGCAGTTGATAACTTCACCAATTAGTAATAATTGAAAAAGTACAACAATGAAAATCAACAATGAATGATGAACTGATGAAAATCAGAAAATCAAACAAATTTTTTATAAAAAAAAATTTGTGTTTTCACCGAAATAGTTTTCAAAAAATTTCCCGCCAATATTATAATTTGAATTCAAAAGTTCAAGAGAGAGTGCTCTGCTGATAATTTTTAAATTTCAAAAAAACAGAAATTTTTTTGAATTTAATCGTAATTTTGAACAAAATTTTTTAAAATTTTTAAAATTTCGAAAATTAATTTTAAATATTTTGAATTTATTTCGAAATTTTGAACTAACAACTGATAGATTACCTAAAGTCTTTATTAGTTCCTCAGAGACTTATCGTACAGTTACTGTAATAAGATTTTTAGCTTACTAAAATAGTTTTCAGCCAAAAATTTCAAGTTAAAATTAAAGATTAAAAATTTAAATNATAAGATTTTTAGCTTACTAAAATAGTTTTCAGCCAAAAATTTCAAGTTAAAATTAAAGATTAAAAATTTAAATTTATAAAATCACAATAATTTCCTGTGATAAGGCACTCATTGACGACGGTGGATGGATGAGTCAATTGACAGGTGAGTTACTAACTTACTAAAAATCATTCATTTAAACTTTGGTTTCAAAATTTTGAGCTAGTGCCACCCGTTTTAAAATTTCAGGTGCCTTTCGTCGGATTTCCATTTCATGAAGTATAGCCAAACGAAAAATTTCATAGCTCATCACGACACGTTCGAGCTCATGACGAAAGAGTCGTTTGAGCATTGTGTCAAAACAGTCTAATTCAGGAAGTTTAAAGAGTTCCCATCGTAATTTCGAGTCGAGCTGAGAAGGTGCTTGTGAGTAGACTTGGAGCCAATCAGGTATATCTACAAATTTCATAAGAAGAAACCAACCGTTACCACTGCATTAACATGTAACTTACATAATTAACAATTTAATTTTCTCCAAGGACAAGAATTTCTTACCTTGGAGAAGATATGGAAACCCTGGTACAAGTACCGAAGGTGGCTTGAAGTCTGTATGATGAGGTTGGTCTCTTTGATTTGTAAAATAATGACTTTCATTCACAAATGGTTGTCGATACTGTACCATTGATAACAAATTCGGTTGACTAGATAAAATGGTAGTCGGTGAGCCAGATCTAAGAGCGTAATAAACAGTTGCACAGGGATGTTCATACTGTGTATGTCTCGTTATGTGACTGCCACGACAAAGAACAACACAACACAATATAATAAAACGTAAGGACCTCACATCANGCCACGACAAAGAACAACACAACACAATATAATAAAACGTAAGGACCTCACATCAGCACAATAATGACAATTATTGTGATGATAAAAAACAAAGCTTTATACATGTATAATCGTAAAGGACATAAGATCAAAATATAATTTCTTACTTGACATAGTAGACACCATNATCACAATAATGATAAGCTTTATACATGTATAATCGTAAAGGACATAAGATCAAAATATAATTTCTTACTTGACATAGTAGACACCATAATCACTTGAATCAATCCGTTCCCATCCTGTCGGAAGTCCTTCTTGTGTCAACGGATGTGACCAATGAGTCGTCTGAGTATTATGATCAATATAATACTTTCGTCCACGAAGTGTTTCATCTACTGACCAACCAGCAGGCAGTGGTAATTCTTCACAACTTCTACCTTAATAATATCCAAGGTAAGAAAACAAAGTCAAATTTTTTTGAAAAATTATCACTACTTCTACTTTCTCATCACCAACAACATTTAAATCTAAGAATACTTACTTCGTGTAGGATAGCCATAATTACTATTGTTATTTCGATTGAACTCAGTCCTCTCCAATTCTAGTTCATCTAAATTAACATAAGAATTTGATGTATACTTCAATCTCTGAGGCATCAATCCTTGTTGATCTATCCCAGCTCCTTCCTATAACAATTAGTTATTAGTAATAACAAAATTATAAAGTTTAATACTACTAGTAATTGAATGACAAAATTTCTTTAATTCTTACACGAAATTCGATATATTCGTTGAAATGTTGATATGGTGGACAAGGTGGAGCTGAATTTAATGATGTCTGTGACCCAGTTACGGCATAATAATTTAACATTGCATTATTAGAACTAGGTGAATTGATTTTTCCTGGGTGATCAAATCCCAATGTTCTAGAAGGACTTGGTGCTGGTGTCCATTTTGACCTTCGTCCATTACTTTTACTAACGGTCAGTTGCTGTTGTTGTTGCTGTTGCTGTTGGTAGCGCTGCGTTTGACTTTGACTTGTCGAAGGCAGCTCTACCGAAGCAATCGGTTGACGATGATTGGATGGTAAAATATTTTGATAAAGCGGTTGAAGGTGTTGGTTATGAGTAGTTTGATTTTGTCTCTGAGCTTTCTCTGCTGCAGCTGCTTTTATTCTAGCATGTTGTTTCCCATTAACTTTATCAGGTGTCCAGACATTGATTACTTATAATTAAAAATTAGATAAATTAAGGTTAAAAATAGATAAATTAAGATTTAAAATTTAAACGATTGAAAGAAATTTTTAAATAACTTACTGGAAACATTTGGTGGATCTTCTTTTTTGATATATCGTCCAACTACACCACAATCTTGTTGATTTTTATGTTTCGAATCTTTTTTTTTTGATAGCATACTTAAAGTAAATATTCTTTATTAGATTTCCTCATTAATTAGTTCTTATCAATCATAATTAATTTCGTATTTGTTGGAAACAAAAGGTAATGAAAATGAGTATTTTTTTTATAATTAATAATTAACTCATTTTTAATTATTTTGAAGGAATTTTGAAGTTTCTATTATTCAACTGCCACTTAATAAAAATTATATTTCGTCTTAGAAAGTTTGTATATTTTTACATAGTTGTGAGTTGATTTAGTTTTGTACAAAAAAAAAGATTTTTATTTTCTTTTGTACTTGCCGCATTCTGTTTATCTGATTATGTAAAAAAAAAAAAGTTGAGTATTCAAAATTTTACAAAACAAGGCGAAAGTAATGTGATGTAGAAATTAAAATTATATTTTTTAAATTTAAATTACAAAAGGAACAAAGAAAGGTCAAATTTTGTAATCCATTTTTTTTTAGAAGAAGAAGAAGTAACGCGCCAAAGAATTATTATAATTTTNGAAGTAACGCGCAAAAGAATTATTATAATTTTCAATTATTTTTATAATTGCTTGCTTAGTATAAAATTTTCATGAAAAAGAAAAAAAACAAACATTTTTATTATTAAATTTGAAAAAATTTGGTTACTTACTACTACTACACAAGTAGAATAATAATAATTATAAAAAGAAATTATAAATTTAACAATAGTAGAAAATAAGAATAAATTATTAAAAATTAATTAAGTATTTTAAGGACTTACACTTAATAGACTCTCATGAGTGGTAATAACAATAGGTTATATAAAAAAAATTTTTTTTACAAATTTTTACAATACTTTTTGTCTAAATGGTTATAATGGGCGATTTTTCAAATTTTGATTCCTATTAGATTGAAAATGTTTTTGTTTTTAATTTTTTTTTTTTTTTTTGTTCCAAAATAGAAAATTTTTTGAAACAACATTGGTTTTGAAATTTTTTTTTTTTTTTTTTGAAAAATAGAATTATTTAAGAATTAATTAATATTAGTAAAAATTTTTTAAATTAGTAAGTTTTCAGTTAAGATTTTGTAAAAAAAAAAAATAATCTTAAGTTGAAAATTTTAAGCCAATTATTCACTTTATTGAATAGACTCACTGGAAATTGATAGTCTTCGACTTTCCCTTGATTGATGAACACTGACAGTACAGGAAACAAAAGAAGCAGAAATTGGTTGAATATGTTGCTCATTATTGGTTGATTTAACACTACTATTGAGTGATAGTGACGAATAAGTAGTTGAGGATGAACATGTATCAAAGGTTGATGTACTTCCAGCATTTTCTATATCGAAGTCATCTACATCGTCAGGAAATTCAGTAGGCTGTGTCTGATAAAAAGAAAAACAAATTAACTTCTTTTTTTTTTCAAAATTTGGAGAAAAAAAAAATGATCAAAGTTTGGTTTTTTTTAAACTGAAACTTTTTTTTTGATTAATTTAGTGTGATCAATTCTTTTTTTATCAATTTTTTTTTTGATCAATTTTGTTTAGATCAATTTTTTTTTTTGATCTTTGATCAATTATTTTTGATCAATTGTTTTTTGATCTTTGATCAATTGTTTTTTGATTTTTGATCAATTTTTTTTTTGATCTTTGATCAATTTCTTTTTGATCATTTTTTTTTTGATCAATTTCTTTTTTGATCAATTTTTTTTGATCAATTTTTTTGGATCAATTTCTTTTTTGATCAATTTTTTTGATCAATTTCTTTTTTGATCAATTTTTTTGATCAATTTTTTTTGATCAATTTTTTTTTTGATCAAATTTTTTTTTTGATCTACTGACCTGATGAAGCATACTATTATTCCTTCTATTTAATCCAGTCAATGGTTCATAAGCAATGTCAGTAAAGTAGTTACCATCAGAAATGTCACTGTCTGAGTAGTCTTCCCAACATGATGAGTAAATAACTTTAGTTTTACAAATTGGACATATTCGACGTACTTTAAGTAGCCAAGAATCAATACAATTGACATGAAATCCTATAAATTAACATGAAAAAGATCAATAAAAAAAATTAACCAATCAAATCAAATCATTGATTACTTAAATTAAGTACTATTAGAATCAAAATTTTAAACTCTCTTACCATGATTACAAGACATTACTCGAAGTAAATCATTTTCTTGATAATTTTCCATACAAATGACACAAGNAAATTGGACATATTCGACGTACTTTAAGTAGCCAAGAATCAATACAATTGACATGAAATCCTATAAATTAACATCAAAAAGATCAATAAAAAAAATTAACCAATCAAATCAAATCATTGATTACTTAAATTAAGTACTATTAGAATCAAAATTTTAAACTCTTACCATGATTACAAGACATTACTCGAAGTAAATCATTTTCTTGATAATTTTCCATACAAATGACACAAGTCTCATATTTATCTTGTAAGATTGATTTAAATTCAATAATNGTCTCATATTTATCTTGTAAGATTGATTTAAATTCAATAATTGCAAGTGATGAAACTGCTTCTGTTAACAATATTTTTCTTCGATGTCGATAGTGTCGTTGACACCAAGGTTCAATCAAGCAATTATATATCTGTAATTGAAATTAATTAATTCCTTATCATTTTTTTCTTCTTATTTCTAAAGTAAATTTTAAAATTTTAGTTTCTTATTTACAGGTCTTGCTGCACAAACAGTGATAATGAAGAGAAAGAGACCAAGGAAACTCCAACCAATATAGTATACCAAATCTCTGAATCGTGGAGGCCTCGTAGTAATTCTTATGAAGAATCTACAACTCAGAAATAATTGTAATAATTAATTTAAANCTCCAACCAATATAGTATACCAAATCTCTGAATCGTGGAGGCCTCGTAGTAATTCTTATGAAGAATCTACAACTCAGAAATAATTGTAATAATTAATTTAAAAAAATTACATATTATTATTAATTATTATTACAAATGATTAATTAATTATTTACTTTCTAGTACCTATTATTCTCTTCATGTTCCTTAGAAATGTATTTCGTCTTCAATACTTCTCCATCATATTCNTGAATCGTGGAGGCCTCGTAGTAATTCTTATGAAGAATCTACAACTCAGAAATAATTGTAATAATTAATTTAAACAAAATTACATATTATTATTAATTATTATTACAAATGATTAATTAATTATTTTCTTTCTAGTACCTATTATTCTCTTCATGTTCCTTAGAAATGTATTTCGTCTTCAATACTTCTCCATCATATTCTCCAATGAAGAAAGCAGGAATTGGTAATTGAAAAGGTTCTCCTAATTCCTCTTCTTCAATACCAATTACTTCTGTATTATTGGATCCAACATTGAAAATTACAAGTCCATCATAACCTCCTGCATCTGCATATTCTAATTTTGTTTTATATGAACAACTATTGGATTTGATTGCCAAAAGAATCCAATCCATATCGGAAGTACTAAAATTCAAAAGTTCTTGTTTCTCAAGAAATTTTTTTGAACTAAGAACAACATCTTTCTTATCAACATCATCATGATCATCATGATCATCATGCTTAATTGAATCTACTACTTCACTGTTGAGAATGTTCCATGTATGAGGTGGTGGTCTGACATTGGTACATGCATCTATTGGGTATGAAAGTACTAAATATCCCTACAANTATTCCATGTCTGAGGTGGTGGTCTGACATTGGTACATGCATCTATTGGGTATGAAAGTACTAAATATCCCTAAAAAGTTATAAAAAAATTAATCAAAATTTAGCATATTTTAATTAAAAAAATTTTTTTTTTTTTTTTTTTTTTTTAATATTTACTTTTAGATCAACTTTACTTTACCTGAATTATAGATGGGATTTCATCTTCATACTCAACTATAGCTGGTTGATCAGTAATTCNTCTTTCTTATCAACATCATCATGATCATCATGATCATCATGCTTAATTGAATCTACTACTTCACTGTTGAGAATGTTCCATGTATGAGGTGGTGGTCTGACATTGGTACATGCATCTATTGGGTATGAAAGTACTAAATATCCCTACAAAGTTATAACAAAATTAATCAAAATTTAGCATATTTTAATTAAAAAAATTTTTTTTTTTTTTTTTTTTTAATATTTACTTTTAGACCAACTTTACTTTACCTGAATTATAGATGGGATTTCATCTTCATACTCAACTATAGCTGGTTGATCAGTAATTCNCCAACTTTACTTTACCTGAATTATAGATGGGATTTCATCTTCATACTCAACTATAGCTGGTTGATCAGTAATTCTTATCACTGTTGATTCATTATTATATGAATCATGAATAGAAATTATTCCTAGAGGTGGAATCATATAGAAGTAACTGTCCAGAAATCCAAATATTTCTGGAATTAGTAGTAGTCCTAATGTTACTAAAAATCGTAAGTTGATGATCATTTTGATGAATTCTGTATAAGTATCCTATAGAAATTGTCAAATTGTGAATGATACAATCTTGAAGAAAATGTAAGGAACTATAAGAAAATGGTTAAAAAATATTAATTATGAAATGAGTAACTTAAAATTTAAGTTTATGTTGTTACTAACTACTAATCTTAAGAGTTAAGACAGAAGCGTCGTCGTCCCTTCAAAATTTTGACGATATAATTGTTAGAAAATAGATTTTTAATCCTTAAACAATGGGTTTTAATCTTTTGTTTTTAAAAAAAGGTAAAGTTAATATTAGTAATAATAATAATAAGTAACTGTGGAACTGTGGGAGGGTCAAAGGTCAATTTTCACTCTCCTTTTAATATTGACAAAACATTTTATATATTATTGTCAATATTGACCAATTTTTAGAAGTTTTTTGGGTTTTTTTTTTTTTTTTTTTTTTTTGGGAGGGAGGGACGGACGCTTGGATGCTGCTGGATGCTGGACGCTTCTGATTTGATGCAAGGTTCATTTTTATCCCCTGATTTTTTTTGTTTTTATTGGTGCTCATAGAGGAGGTGACCAAGTAGTTAATTTTTTTTTTTAGATACTTTGAACTATTAAAAGTTAAAATTTTTAAATTTAATTATGAAGCTTACTTCTTTTTAGTGGTTGTAGATGAGGTCATACTTTGAACAAAATCCTTTCGTTGTTGTTCAAGTAGTGCTTCTAAATGATTGATACGAATATGATTTTTTTCTAATTGTTTCTGTAGTTCAGTCAATGTTTCTTCTTTTCGTCCCAATGTTTGTTTGACACGATATCCAATTTTTTCAATTTCTATATCTTTTTCNTTTTTATCCCCTGATTTTTTTTGTTTTTATTGGTGCTCATAGAGGAGGTGACCAAGTAGTTAATTTTTTTTTTTTTTAGATACTTTGAACTATTAAAAGTTAAAATTTTTAAATTTAATTATGAAGCTTACTTCTTTTTAGTGGTTGTAGATGAGGTCATACTCTGAACAAAATCCTTTCGTTGTTGTTCAAGTAGTGCTTCTAAATGATTGATACGAATATGATTTTTTTCTAATTGTTTCTGTAGTTCAGTCAATGTTTCTTCTTTTCGTCCCAATGTTTGTTTGACACGATATCCAATTTTTTCAATTTCTATATCTTTTTCAGTTTGTAATTTCTCAAGTTCTAATTGATGATTCTCAAGATCTAATTTATGTTTTGTTTTTAGTTCAATCACAGCAGATTTAACTCCACGACAATCTTCTTCTAATTTTTCAATTTGAGATGCAAATTCACGACGTATGATTGAAGTTAAGTTGACTCTTTCTTCAAGCATTTTAATATTTGCATCTGTTAGATCATGATTTTCTTTTTCTTTAAGACCCAGTGTTGTACGAAGACTAAAAATTTCTTCTTCTTTCACAATAACTTCAGCTTTGACTGTTGAAAATTTTTGTTTTAATTCTCGTTCTGATTTTTCAAGGTCATCAAGTTCGGATTGAAATTTATCTTGTAGTCGTCTAGTAGATTAATAAGGTTGGAGTAAGGTTAGAGACAAGAGTTTTAAATTATTTAGTTATCATGATAGATCATGATAGATCATGATTAGATCATTATAAATCATGAAAATTGAAATTTACTTACTTAATTCGAGCTTCTTGAACATTTTCTTCTTCCTTACGAATTCGTTCATATTCATCTTTTAATTTTTTCTCACGCTCTCGTATTTCTTTTTCTTTTTCCAAATTGATAGTTTCAATCAATCGATTTTCTCTATCTTGTAAAATTTGTTCATTTTTTTTACTAAAATTGATCATCCATGTCTCTCTTTGAGATTCAAAATTATCTCTCAAACTCTGAATTTCTTTTTCATGTCGTCTTTCCAAATTATTAATTTTCACATCATATTCTTGACGAAGATTCTCCATCTGATATAATATTAGAAAGGATTTGAGTTATAAAAATCAAATTTTGTGTAATAAAAAAAAAGAATTATTGGTAAATTTGAATTATTTTGAATTGTGTTTGTTAGTTTTTTTTTACCTCAACTTCATTTTTAATTTGTACTTTTCGTATAGTTTCTTGCATTACTTCACGACTTTTGATCTCTTCTATAGAGATTCGATCCTTTTCAACTTGAAGATCATTGAGTAAACGTCGTTTCTGAGTTTCAAAATCTTCAGCTTGTCGTTGAAGTTCAGAATCAAGACGTTTTTGTAAGAGTTCACGCTCTCGACGACCAATTTCATCTTTTTCACGATTAAAATTTTCACGTAATTCTTGAAGTTGGTGTGTTTGCTTTCGAGCATAACGTTCTTCAACTTCTTGTAATTCATCGGTATAGTAAGCTCTAGTTTCAGACATTTCTTGTTGATGACGTTGAATTATACGTTGTACATCTGGTTCTAGACCTTTCACTGTAAGATCCTAAATCCAAAAATTCAATCCAAAATTTTTTTTAGAAAATTTAAAAAATAGTAAATAATAATATAATATTGTTTTCGTTAGTAATTTTTGAATAGCACTACTTACTCTAATTTCTTGTGTCTTCTGTCCTACCCATTTCTGTTTCTTAATTTTATCAGTACTTTCGTGGATTTTTCGAAGTCTTTTTAATTCTTCCAAATGTTTCTCTTGAAGTACTTTAATTTGCTGTTGGTACTTTTCCTCATTGTCCTTTGATGTTTTTAGAATTTTTTCACATTTTTCTTGAAGTCCTCGTTTTTCAACAATCAATTGATCTACAAAAGCTTGATGTCGAGTTACAGTCAACTCAAATTCTTCTTGTTGATTTTTTAATCGTTTCTTCATATCCTTTTCAGAACTTCTGGAATTGAATATGAAACAAAAAAAAAAATTAATTTCAAAATTGAAACAGTAGATTTTTTTTTAACCTGATTACTTCATATTTCGAATGTTCAATTCACGTTGACTGAGTAAAGTTTCTTCAAGGATGTTGATATTATGTGTTGAGTCTTCAACTTGTCGATCCAACATGATGACTTCTCTGGCCAATTCCACAGACCCTTTTCGGACCAAGGTGTCCAACCTATGGAATTCCATAGTAAAGTGAAATGAATAAGAAAGAGTAACTCAACATAACAAAAGTCTTTTTAGACTACTGGAATGGCACTGGCCTAATTAATACATGAACGGTAATCAATAAATCAATATATTTATTTCTTACGTCTTAGCTACACTCAATTCGCGTGTTTCGTGAGTTCCATTATTCCCATGTTTGGATGTAGGACGTCTAGTGCTTGTTGAGGTATTACTGACTTGACTTCGAGAACGATGATTGGTTGATGATATTATTGGTGGTGAAATAAATGTAGTAGTCTCAATGTTGTTCTGTTGATTATCAAATTTCAGGTTGAAGAGAGTCTCACGATCGGATTCTTCAACTTCATCCAAAAATGAAAACAAATTTCTAAAAAAAAAAGTTCAATCAATAGGAAGGTGAGAAGACAACAACCAATAGAAAGGTAAGAAGGTGACAACTGAATCAATTGAATTTAATAAGTTGTGTTTTTTTTTTAACTTACTTTGCTTTTTCATCAGAAGTTTCCCAAAACTGTTCAGAAACATGTGAACCTGAAGACCTACTACTATTTGGCACAACATTACTTCGAGTATCAAATGAAACTTGTGAAGTTTTTCCAAATTGAGTTGGTGTTCGTTGTAAAATTTCATCCAATTGACGACTTTCGATATGAGATACTACTGACGGAGTTGGGAAGATATTTTGTTGAATTATTGAATTTTTCCCATGTCTCGGAGATGATGATATAGAAGAAGGTGTTTTAGACGAAAGATTTGAAGGTTGTTGGAATTGGTCAACATTAAGATCAAATTGTCCAGTTCCACTTTGGTCACCTCCACCTAAAGAATTTACAATACTGGATCCAGCAGACAATGGACGACTAACAGATGGACCTGGTGATCCAACTAATGTAAATGTCCCATGGTAACTACTTCGACGACTATCAATTGGTGAATTTATATATTTATCTCTAAGAAAATTTCCAAAACATGAAGCAATTTCAGATCCTTTTGCTTCTTCATCTTCAATCATTCGTAAAATTCCAATAATTTTTGAATAATCATACTCAGAGGTTGGACTTTGAGAATTTGGAATCTCATCTAAAGATTTCTCAGGATTTTCACAACTTGTCTGAATAATTGTCGTTGGATTTGAAACGGACGGAAGGCGACACTCACTTGCTCCTCTAGGAGTTGGATTCGGTGAAGATGTAAGTGAACTGAAAAGTGATGGAAATGGAAGAGATGATAGTTCTGGTCCACACATATTGAATGCATCTTGAGCATTGGGTACTTCAAAATTTCCTACTTCATTGAATTTGTACATTATATTTGTAGAAAAATTTTCTACAGTTTGATCTATATCCATTTCTTGACAGAGTGTAACAACTTCTCGATAAAGATTATCCGATTGTGTCAGAAGTAACTCATCATTATTAGTCAACTTATTTAGAAATGAATTAGATAGTGGAGGATCCAGTGACATGATATGTGGATTTTCAGAAAATTTCATTTTTATAGCACTATATGCTGGGATGAGTAAATCAGATGAAGGACTAATATCTTCATTACCATCATCATCATCGTCAAAATCATCCAATGAAGAGAGAGTATCCATGTTGTGTAACTTCATTAACTTTGAATCACCATAGGTTGTCGTATGACTAAGTGTAGCTTTTGATACAAATTGTGGGGATTGATGATCTCCAGAGGAATCAGGTGTACTTGACCCTCCTTCATCATTTTCGAACGAATTTGAAGAAGATTCAGATTTACGAGTTCGTAAGAATGATGCTGAAAGTGGTTTTGGTTTAGATACTGAAGAATTACTCAAAGCTTGATGAAGTAACTTAGCTTTTGCTTGAACGCTAGGTAAAATCACTGGAGCGGATTGTTTCCGAGGAATTGAATTATGAGGTACCTAAAGTCAAGGTCATTATTAATTTACTTCAAATTTTCCAGTTTTTAAACCTGTAAATTTTTGTTTTGTTGATGATTACCATAAAATTTTCAGCGCTCTTCGATTGTGAGACATCAGCCAATGAGATAGTTCTTCGTGGTTTGTTGTTTCTATCTGTACTATTGTTGGATTGAGTTGTTCTTGTGGTTGTTTTCGGAGGACATTGAGGTAGCGGTGGTTTACCGTAGACTTTCATTTTGAAAAGTTTTATCGAACATGTGATGAATTTTTTGATTCCTTCTGTACTCAAAAGTAAAAAATTCAAATTCTTTCAACTTTTTGAAAATTATAAGAATAAGAATAATAGTTATTATTTTTGAAATATTTGTTTTACAAACTTACTCAATGAAAAGTTGACTTCAACTCCTTGTTTGATGATGTTTTGTCAATTTGTTGTCTTTTCCGTTCCTTAGCAACTGACTATGAGTATCAAATATTCGATTACAGAAATCAAATCTATAGAAATAGCAAGTTACATATTAAATTCACAACTCTCTCCTTACTCCAACAATAATAATCTTTACGTATTTGTTTTTTGTTGAAATACACCATGATTTTCAGTTTCGTTTCAAAAATCTTTATAATTTTCACTAATAATTTTGAGAAAATCTTGACAAAAAGATCATCTTCAATTCTTGATCTTAACCGCCTTGACCTCTTTGAAATACATATTCCAACCACTGTTATGTTACCCAGGAGGAATAATTAGTAATTACTTCAAAAAAAAAATTTTTAGCCATTTTTTTTTAAAATGATTTTTAAGATGGATTATCGTAATGCAATNGTTGAAATACACCATGATTTTCAGTTTCGTTTCAAAAATCTTTATAATTTTCACTAATAATTTTGAGAAAATCTTGACAAAAAGATCATCTTCAATTCTCGATCTTAACCGCCTTGACCTCTTTGAAATACATATTCCAACCACTGTTATGCTACCCAGGGGGAATAACTAGTAATTACTTCAAAAAAAAAATTTTTTAGCCATTTTTTTAAAATGATTTTTAAGATGGATTATCGTAATGCAAATCCTTTGTAAAATTATTTGAAGATGGATGACTCGCACGCGGCGTTTTCAAAATTGCAAAGTTAATCTTTTTGGTCAAGCCGTTGTTAACCGGTTGACCGAAATCACCGTATGTTGTTAAGTTAATTAAATTAAAGCAATTAATTTGATTTCATCAATAAAGAAGTCATTTAATTCTACAAAATTAAATTCTAAAAGTTCTAAATCCACCAGTATCTCAACAACTTTAAAAAAAAATTTGNCACGCGGCGTTTTCAAAATTGCAAAGTTAATCTTTTTGGTCAAGCCGTTGTTAACCGGTTGACCGAAATCACCGTCTGTTGTTAAGTTAATTAAATTAAAGCAATTAATTTGATTACATCAATAAAGAAGTCATTTAATTCTACAAAATTAAATTCTAAAAGTTCTAAATCCACCAGTATCTCAACAACAACTTTAAAAAAAAAATTTGTGTTTTTTTTTACACAAAAACACAGATCTTCTGCCAACCCTTATTTGTTATCTTTAAAATGTTTCACAAGATTTAATTAATTTAATTAACTTAAATGTTGTAAGCGTTTAGGAAAAAATTTTTTCTCATACTGTGATTATGATTAAGGACCAGATGCTGAAGACGGGTGGAAAATTACCACCGAATCTTATCACCTCATAGATTATTAAATTTGACAGTGAAGTGCCAAAGGATTAATTCAATTGACATGATTCACCATCATCATGGTTCGATATTTTTGAAAACATTCAATGACCATATGCCTCTTAATTGCATGGTCAACAAAAATTCAGGAAATGAAGTGAAGGTTAAAGTAATTAACTTATTATTAGTAAAGAAAGAAGAGATGTAAACATGAAAATCATAATCTTACGTATTCATCCAGATTCAGGTAAAGTCTGTAACATCAGGTAACATCACCAATAATGTAAATATTAAAGATGTTTTTTAGTTTTTAGGGATTCTTGACTAAATTAATGTTGTTATCGATGATTTTGAAACTTTCGATGAAGATTGAAGATTGAAGATTGAAGATTGAAGATTGAAGATGACCTGACCTGATCAACTTCATCTTCATCTGGAAAACACAAGATAGAAATTTTAAGATATGGTAATCAAAATAAACAAGAATACCAAAAAAGATGTCGATGTCGAAGACGAAGGAAAGTATCCAAGTGGTTGTTTAATCTAATGTCGTAAACCTGTCATGAACTTGAAATTTTAGTTATTTTTTCCATTTATGTGATTAATTTAAATTTGTTCATATTTTTTTTTAAAAATTACTGATTTCAGTTCATATAAATAGGCAAGGCCGAGTGGCTAAAAAACCAGTTTCGACCAGAAGAGGAAACAGCAACCTTACCTTACCTTACTATTGCCATACTCCAAGGACACTTCCACTTTCATTTTAAAAATTTTCAAAACTTTTAACTATCATAAAAAGAATTTAAAAAAAAAAAAAAAAAAAGAATTTTTTTCGTCTCAAAAAACCAAAAAAATCTTCGTCAATTTTTTTTTTCTTAAAGTTTCGAAAGTGAATCCACCGATCTATTTCCGATTTTAATCCAACCTTCAAGTCCTGAAGGTGGAATTAATGGAGAAGAACGATTATCTACTTTGGTCAGAAAAATTTAAAGTTATTTTGTTCTACATTAAAAATACAATTCCCCCAGTGAATAATACGATACGTTGTACTTTGTCGAAACTTCGTAAAAAAATAAATTGAAGTAGAAGAGAGAAAATAAAAAAAAGTATCGTTTTACGAAAAGTTAAAGTTTTCAAAGAAATCATCAAAATGCCTGATTGTTGTGCTTGTGATTCTTCCGCTTCAATGAGCAACAGCAACAGTAGTGGGTTCATTCATCCTTTGGATCCATTGACACCTGGAGAAATTTTTGATTCATCAAAATTAATTCGGGACAACTATCCAACGAAGAAATGGATTTTTAATTCAATTACTCTCGTTGAGCCACGTAAAGTCAATGTCCTTGAGTATCTTGATGCTGAGGAGAGAAATGATCCTCTACCTTTCATCCCACGTCGATCCAAAATACTTCTTATTGAGAAGTATACTGGAAAAGTTTTTGAAGTTGTTACCAATTTGAGCTCAAAACTTATTGAGAAGTTTATCGAAATTCCTTTTGGTAATCAACCAACTTTTACCATCGAAGAGTCACTCATTGCTGAGGACGTGGTGAAAAAAGATGTCGAGGTTCAGAAACGATGTGCAAAACTTGGAATTGAAAATATGGACTTGATCGTGGCGGATCCATGGTGAGTGAATTTTAAAAACAAAACTAAAAAAAAAAAAAAATTAATCAAAAAAATTCTTTCAAATTAGTAAAAAAAATTTGATAAATTTGTGTCATTTTCAGGGTCATTAGCTATGAAGGACTTGACCCAGCCCTTCGAGGTCGTCGTATCATGCAGTCATTCATGTACGCACGGATGTTTGACGAAGACAACCAGTATGCTCATCCACTGGATTTTGCACCAAGTAAGAATAATAATTTTTTGAACTAAAATGTAAAATTTTGAAACAAAATTTTTTCCAAAAATGATTCAAATTAATGATTTTTGTGATTCAAATTAGAGCATTTGTTGACTGATTTTGTTCATTTTGTAGTTGTAGACATGGCTTTAGAAGAAGTGGTGTTGATTGAAGACCTNATTTTCAGGGTCATTAGCTATGAAGGACTTGACCCAGCCCTTCGAGGTCGTCGTATCATGCAGTCATTCATGTATGCACGGATGTTTGACGAAGACAACCAGTATGCTCATCCACTGGATTTTGCACCAAGTAAGAATAATAATTTTTTGAACTAAAATGTAAAAATTTGAAACAAAATTTTTTCCAAAAATGATTCAAATTAATGATTTTTGTGATTCAAATTAGAGTATTTGTTGACTGATTTTGTTCATTTTGTAGTTGTAGACATGGCTTTAGAAGAAGTGGTGTTGATTGAAGACCTCCCAATGAATGCTGACATGAAATCAATTCGTCGTGGTAAGGTTACTTACCCTAAACAATGTCTCAACTACGCTCATGACTTGCATGAAAATGGTTTCCTTCGAACTGATGTAAAACCACTTCAAGTTTTACAACCGAAAGGTCCAAGCTTCAGTGTCAAGGGGAATGAACTATCATGGCAAAAATTCAAAATGAGAATTGGGTAAGACCTATTTTTCAATTAACAAAAATTTGAAGTAATAAATAATAATAAACAATAATTATTTTAATTACTTTAGATTCAACTATCGTGAGGGTCTTGTCCTACACAATGTGACGTATCAAGATGGCGACCGACTTCGTCCATTAATCTACAGAGCTTCATTGGCTGAAATGATTGTTCCTTATGGTGATCCTCGTCCAGTGTATNGACTTCGTCCATTAATCTACAGAGCTTCATTGGCTGAAATGATTGTTCCTTATGGTGATCCTCGTCCAGTGTATCACAGGAAATGTGCTTACGACGTTGGTGAGTCTCGGTTACACTGAAATTTACAATTATTGATCACATTAGACACAAATTAGAATTTTTTTTTATCAATTAGGTGAATATGGATTGGGATTTTCAACAAATTCACTCAAACTTGGATGTGATTGCTTGGGAGCAATCAAATACTTTGATGGTGTCCTCAATAACCATAATGGAGAGCCAAACGTTATCAAAAATGCTATTTGTGTCCATGAAGAGGATGATGGGTTGTTGTATAAACATACTGAATATCGAAACGNCGTTATCAAAAATGCTATTTGTGTCCATGAAGAGGATGATGGGTTGTTGTATAAACATACTGAATATCGAAACGATAGGGTCACTGTAGCCCGCTCTCGGAAGCTTGTTGTTTCGTTCATTGTCACGGTTGCAAATTATGAGTATGCCTTCTATTGGAACTTCTATCAAGATGCTACGATTCATTTTGAAGTCAAGGTAATGTAAACATAAAATTTTGTAGTAATACAAATGTAAAAGGGTGTGGTATACTCTGGTTATGATTAATGTGGTTAATTTTAATTTGACAGGCAACTGGTATCATCNATGTAAAAGGGTGTGGTATACTCTGGTTATGATTAATGTGGTTAATTTTAATTTGACAGGCAACTGGTATCATCAGTACGATACCTCGATTGAACGATGAAACAGTTCCATATGCAGCTCCTGTAGCAGAAGGTATCAACGGTCAATATCATCAACACATCTATGGGATGAGATTGGATACAATGTTCGATGGTCTTAAGAACACGGTTTACACTGTTGATGTTAGTCCATTAAAGNATGGGATGAGATTGGATACAATGTTCGATGGTCTTAAGAACACGGTTTACACTGTTGATGTTAGTCCATTAAAGGGTGATTTTGGCTCATTGGACAATCCATTTGGACAAGGTTTTACGACTTCGGTCACTCCATTCAAGTCCACTAAAGAAGGATTCTCAGATGCTTGTACAGAGAAGTCTCGATTTTGGATCATTGGTAATCAGAACAGTTTACATGAAACAACCAGGAAGCCGACATCTTGGAAGCTTTATCCTGGTAATCCAATTCGGCTGATGGCAAAGCCAGGAAGCCATGTCTATGAACAAGCTGGATTTGCTCAACATGCTGTTTGGGTTACGCCCTACAATGATGAACAAATTTTTCCAGGTAAATCATACTTTTTTGTTTAATTTTTGAACAAATTTTATATAATTAACTAACCATTTTGAGTTTTTTGATTACTTTATAGCTGGAGATTACATCAACACGACAAATAAACTGAATGGGTTAGCTGAGTGGATGAAGGAGGACAAGAAGACGGAGAATCAGGACATTGTCCTTTGGCATGTCTTTGGCTCAACACATATTGTCAGAGTGGAAGACTTTCCAATAATGCCTGTGGAGTAAGTAACCTCTGAATTTCAAAAAAAAAATTTTTTTACAAAATGGTGATTTTTATGAAGTAAAATTTGTAAATTTTGTTTTGATTTCAGGCCTTGTGGATTTACACTGAAGCCGTATAACTTCTTCATGTCAAATCCATCACTTGACGTTCCACCACCGGATCGTAAGGCAAACAAAAGTGTTTACGCGCATACCGTTGGAAATGGATCGACCATAAGTAATGGAAGCAACAATGCTTCTAACAATGGAAATTAATTATGCATTCAGCCATTTGCTAAGCAGCCAAGAGCTGTTGATTCTTCTTCTATTTTAAACGGGAAGTTATAAATTTATTATTCTAAACCTTATTATCGATTATATGGGGGATTTTATTTCTAAGCTACAAAATATACTTCGCCTGTTGTAATAATTTAAATCAATTAATTTATGCGTTCTGCTAAAAATGTATTTAGCGTGAATAAAAAAAATGACTAAAATTGACTTGAATCAGTATTACAGAGAGTTTGGATTGATTTTGTTTCATACATTTGATGATCGAAAAGGTGACTAAATTTTAGGTAGATTCTTCTCGACTATTTTCTTTTTTACGAACCTGATGGATGTCAACTTTGATTTCTTTCGATGATTGACGTGGAATAGAGTAGTAGAGAGTTGAACGGCTAGAAGAAGGTGAATTCTCTTCACACAGTCTTGTTTTTGGAGTACAAAAGACAGAATCCGGTGATAGGGAGAATTTTCGTAATATTTNGTGACTTATTTCCCACACGTGGAATAGAGTAGTAGAGAGTTGAACGGCTAGAAGAAGGTGCATTCTCTTCACACAGTCTTGTTTTTGGAGTACAAAAGACAGAATCCGGTGATAGGGAGAATTTTCGTAATATTTTTTCAGTTACTTCATTCTCATCGTCACTGTCTTCTCCAGAGTCGTTGGGAATGACTAATTTGACATACTTTGGTTTTGGTGAATCCAACAATGCGGGTTTCTTGGACATTGTTGAACTTGTAATCGATCGACCGATGTGTCGTTGAGATATAGATTCTTCAAGCTCTGAGGGAACTCGTAAATACTGCTCAATTCGGAGAATAATCTGGAAACGAAAACAGAAAAAATTTAATTCAAATTTTCCCGCCAATAAAAAGTGTCCATTTAAAATTTTCCCGCCAATGAAAAGTGCCCATTTAAAATTTTCCCGCCAATGAAAAGTGTTCATTTAAAATTTTCCCGCCAATAAAAACTGTCCGTTTTTAATTTTGAATTGATATTACATGTTTTAAGAATGAAGGACGGAGAAGAGAGATCTGCTCATCGCGTGTTTGACTTGAAGTTGACAACAACAGTAAGAAATTCTCTTCTGAATAATTTAAACTATTTGGGATGATCTCGTTGTGACACATTGGACACCGTAGAACACCGTGACGAATCCATTGTTCAGCACATATGATGTGAGAAGCTAAAAAAAAAATTTTTTTTTTTTCAAAAATCAAGAAATTTCAAATTAGTGGACTGATTTTAACCAGGTAAAGTAATTCGATTAATTTTAATTTGTTTAAATCTAATTCGTTTTTAGAAAAGGTTCAAATTTACTATGTTTACAAGGAAAGACACAAATTCTAGCACCACTAGGAAATGTTTCGTAGCACATAGAACAACTGTCGTTATTTGAAAGTTCATCAGACCATTCAAGGAGTCGGAGCTTCCGTAAATCTTCTCGTAACTTTGCTCGACGTTTCATGTCTATTCTTCTTCTAATCTAAGAATCATAAAACTCAAGGTAAGAAAACACATCATATTTACAATAATTTATGTAATTATGTAATTGTACAGGTGACAGAATCTATCAGAGATACTGTTGTTGTAAGAATATTCAAAATTTCAAATACACACAGACAATCATTTTTCAATAAATTAAATATTAACGTTGAAACATTCAAATCAGATTGAATAAATTTGAAAATATGAATTTCGTGTCATCAATGATGACATCATCCTCTACAAAATTATTACTTAGATGTAATTACTTTTAGTACTAATGATTTAAAAAAATTTCGAAAATTTCGAATATAATTTGTTAATGTCTTTCGCTCCTTCAGTTTGAACAACATCTTGAAGAGGCTCAAACAATATTAATTATTCACTAAAATCATTCACTTACCTTTCTACAGATGAGGTATACCAAGTAAACCAAGACAAGGAGTATAAAAATCCTAAGATTCCAAATCCAATCATTTCGAATACTTCTTCATTGTTTACTTCTGATGAAGGATGGAAGATGGATTAATTACCTATACAAGAATCAAGTTACGTACTTATTAAATAAATGAACTGTAAAAGATACAAACTAACATATTCAGCCGAAAGTCAAAGGTAAACGGATGAACTTTACCTGTGGATGGTAAGTCTTAATTCTTATAATAATTAAGCTTAGTTCTTTAAATCTAATTTANATCTCGTTGTGACACATTGGACACCGTAGAACACCGTGACGAATCCATTGTTCAGCACATATGATGTGAGAAGCAAAAAAAAATATTTTTTTTTTCAAAAATCAAGAAATTACAAACTAGTGGACTGATTTTAACCGGGTAAAGTAATNAAAAAAAAATATTTTTTTTTTCAAAAATCAAGAAATTACAAACTAGTGGACTGATTTTAACCGGGTAAAGTAATTCGATTAATTTAATTTGTTTAAATCTAATTCATTTTTGGAAAATGTGCAAATTTACCATGTTTACAAGGAAAGACACAAATTCTAGCACCACTAGGAAATGTTTCATAGCACATAGAACAGCTGTCGTTATTTGAAAGTTCATCAGACCATTCAAGGAGTCGGAGCTTCCGTAAATCTTCTCTTAACTTTGCTCGACGTTTCATGTCTATTCTTCTAATCTAATAATCATAAAAGCTCAAGGTAAGAAAACACATCATATTTACAATAATTTATGTAATTATGTAATTGTACAGGTGACAGAATCTACCAGAGATACTGTTGTTGTAAGAATATTCAAATTTTCAAATACACACAGACAATCATTTTTCAATAAATTAAATATTAACGTTGAAACATTCAAATCAGATTGAATAAATTTGAAAATATGAATTTCGTGTCATCAATGATGACATCATCCTCTACAAAATTATTACTTAGATGTAATTACTTTTAGTACTAATGATTTAAAAAAATTTCGAAAATTTCGAATATAATTTGTTAATGTCTTTCGCTACTTCAGTTTGAACAACATCTTGAAGAGGCTCAAACAATATTAATTATTGACTAAATTCATTCACTTACCTTTCTACAGATGAGATATACCAAGTAAACAAAGACAAGGAATATAAAAAATCCTAAGATTCCAAATCCAATCAGTTCGAATACTTCTATCGTCATTGTTTACTTCTGATGAGTGATGCAAGATGGATTAATTACCTATACAAGAATCATCAATGCATGAATAATTTATTTACTTGACATTTTCTATCAAACTAACATATTCAGCCGAAAGTCAAAGGTAAAAGGATGAACTTTACCTGTGGATGGTAAGTCTTAATTCTTATAATAATTAAGCTTGGTTCTTTATATCTAATTTAATTATCTTCTATTATTATAATGTCAAACTTCATTAGTGTTTTATTACTTGATTAGATTACCTACAACAGTTTGGTAAATTCGCATGCTTACCTATAACGTTTGGCATAAGAGTAATTGAGCGCATATCAAATACAAAATCTTATTGATTATTTGTTCATTAATAGGAAGAAATATTGAAATACGGGAATAATGATGGTATCCTTACGATCGTTATTTTAAGTCAATATTTACGTCTTCTCTTCCTTAATCATACAAATAAGAGATCAAATTTCCTATAATGATCTTTACTACTATATATTCTTATGCTTTAGTCGTAGTTTGAACATAATTGCAGCTTTCATATGTATAGAGTTAAATTATTTAGTACATTAATCTTTTATTGATAATGATTAGACTAATCAATAATCAGTTATATTCAAAATGTCCTCTGAAGTGGAAGAATCATATAACCAGAATTTTTGGAGCAATTCCAAGATAAAATTCACAAGTTCAGGTGTTCAGGTACTAGAACATTATAAACAAGGACGCCGTTTCTATGCATTTCCATAATCGCAGCGAAGCTACACTAATTGGTGATACTTAGGATCTTCACGATTTATGAAAAATTGAGCCGATTAACGCAATGTTAATTCGCATAATAACGCATAATCACAACTTAAACGCATAATTTATTTTGCGTCACACTTTTACAGTTTTTAGTACATTTTGTACCATAGTAAGAGCATATTGCTGTTCGAATACCAATAATTTGACCATTTTTATGTATCGAACACATTTAACCAATTTTATTTAAAAATTTTTGCTAAATCTACCAATATCTGGNTTGACCATTTTTATGTATCGAACACATTTAACCAATTTTATTTAAAAATTTTTGCTAAATCTACCAATATCTGGGTGCGTTTCTTTGTCGGAGATACTAAATTTTTGGAATTCATGGCTCTAATTCAACTTGTTTTCGATAAAGGAACGTCCATGGTGCTCATATATATGCACACAAACTCTGTTCAAGGTATTCATGTGTATCAGAAGGTCAATATAAGCTTTAAATTCACCACGCATAATATCGCATAATTTTTTTTTTTTGTAAATGCCGCATAATATTTTAAAATTTTTAAATTTTATGCATAAAATGGGCGTCCTTGATTATGAATCAAGTAAGACTATTAGTTCTATCCAACGTGTCAGTTTGGTACCAGTTCCACTTTAATAATCGTTTTGAGTCTATATTTTTATGTAACCGTATAGTTTAATTATAAAGAGATTAACTAAGTATTAGTTCCAGTTAATTATAATAAGATTTTTTTTTTTTTTTTTTTTATTCTCAATTTTTCCAGGAAAAGAAGAGGTAAAAGGACAGTTGTTCTTAACTAACACATTCCTAATCAACATTTGTTAATCTACTTGCCGAATTCTTATCACTCATACAATTAACCTTAACCTTATTCACTTTACNCTACTTGCCGAATTCTTATCACTCATACAATTAACCTTAACCTTATTCACTTTACCAAGGTTCGAGTTTAGGCTCACGTATGTTTTTGTTGGAACACATTGTATCTAGGGATTGCAATTGGCGGGGAAATTGCCCCGACAACGGGGACGGGGAAATACCCGTTTCCCCCGTCGGTCCCTCGATTTTGTTTTTTTGCATTTCACCATTCACAACAAACTAACAAACTTTTGTGAAAAAAAAATAATAATTATGAAAAAAATTTTTTAAACAAATAACAAAAAGAAAAAACACAACTTAATTCTATTATGTTGATGTTATTTTCCCCGATCGGGGATCCCCGGCGTTTCCAGGGAATCTATTTCCCCGAAATCCCCGATTCCCTGATCGAGGACGGTCTTCAATTGCAATCCCTAATTGTATCTACTCACTTCAGTTGTGTCTGATCGTGCGACCGTAATCATGGATGATATGTTAGAATTCAGTGATAGACATTTCCTTACTCCTTATATCTACCCGGTGGAATGGACAGAGGACTCTTGGACACGTCAATTCCTCTCATTGATGTTCCTTCTGACATTTAATGGATACTTATTCTACTTAGCTACAGCCGGATTCAGTTATGTTTTTATATTTGACAAGCGTTTACTCAAACACCCTCTCATTTTAGAGGTAAGGATTATGATCACGGACGCCCATTTTATGGGTAAAATTTAAAAACATTATGCGGCATTTACAAAAAAATTATGCGACATTATGCGCGATGATTTAAAAGCTTATATTGACCTTCTGATGCACATCAATACCTTGAAAAGAATTTGTGTGCGCATATATGAACACCACGGACCTTCCTTTATCGAAAACAAGTTGAATTAGAACCATGAATTTCAAAAATTAGTATCCCCGATAAAGACACGCACCCAGATATTGCTGAATTTAGCAAAATTTTTGAAATAAAATTGGTTAAATGTGTTCGATAAATAAAAATTGTCAAATTACTGCTATTCGAACAACAATGTGCTCTTACGATGGTACAAAATGTACAGGGTGTTCCAAAAAAAAGATAACTGGAGAAAGTATTTTCCACTCAAATTGAGTGGAGTTAAAGAAAGTCAGTTATCTTTTTGTTGGAACAGCCTGTACTAAAACCTGTAAAAGCGCAACGCAAAATAAATTATACGTTTACATTGAGATTATGTTATTATGCAAATTAACATTGCGTTAATCGGCTTCATTTTTCATAAATCGTGAAGATCCTAGATATCACCAATTAGTGTTGCTTCGCTACGATTATGCAAATGCATAGAAACGGCGTCCATGATTATGATTATATACCAAAAAGAAAAAAAAATCTGTTTTTTTTTTCCTTGTTTATCTATTCTGCCAATTAAAGAGAAACAAAATGCCAAAAAAAAAAAAAAAAAAAAATCTGATAATTGATTTTATATAATTTATCTCCAGGTGTGTTGGTAATTTAATTAAGCTTTTAATTAAGATATTAATTTTTTTTTTTAGAATCAGGTCTGGAAGGAAATTAGAGTTGCCTGTGCCTCTGTACCAATCATGGCCTTTCTCTCTATTCCTTTTTTCTTATTAGAAGCTCGTGGTCACTCACAACTCTNATTCCTTTTTTCTTATTAGAAGCTCGTGGTCACTCACAACTCTACAATTCTGTCCAAGAATCAAGTTTTGGTAAATAATCATCATCAAATGTTTAGGTTATTTATATAAATATAGAGGAATTTAAATATTANAGCACTGGGATTGATGGAATGATGTTTAGTAGTGCTGTGAGTAACTACTTTTAACAATTAAAAACTAAAATTAAAGTTAATTTTAATGAAAAAAGTCGAATAATTCTAGGACCTAATTCAGGACTTAAAAAGAGAGCAAATTAGGTCGAGAATTAGGTGCTGGAGGAGAACGTAAACTTAAACCCAAAGAGAAAGTCGTGTCACGTGGTCAAATTGGATACCAATTTCAAAATTAGGTCCAGGTTTAGGTCGGGGACCTAGAATTTCAATCTCCCTATTAAGTTTAGGTCTGTACCAGACCTAATTATGAGATTCGCGCCACAAATATGTGACGTAGAAGGACTAGTCCGTCTTTCAAAAACTTAATTCCAGACCTAATTCCCTCTCACTTTAGGTCTGAGATTAAGTCCAAACCAAGAGTTTTTTTTTTTTGTTTTTCTTCAGTTTATAAGCAATATTTAAGTTTTAGTTTCATTTGTTTTAGTTTTAATTGNTTTTTTTTTTTTTTTTTTTTTTTCAGTTTATAAGCAATGTTTAAGTTTTAGTTTCATTTGCTTTAGTTTTAATGGTAAATTAAGTAATGCTATTAGTAATTAATTAAGTATTGGGTCTAAAAAAGGTTGAATTTCGAAAAAAATGGAAAGTACGATCTGGATGTTTAGGTAGGAACAGTCAGTTAATCCATTTTCTGTGGATGCTAATTTACATTTAAACATTCTCATAATTTTAGCATATCATTTTTATGAAACCGGAAGTTTAGGAAACAGTGGTCATCTAAAGTATTAATATCGTAACTAGTTTTCTTAAATTTTGCTGGTGGTTAATCTAAGCATCCAACCAATCAAGCAAAATGTTGGTCTGGACTTAATATTTTAGCCTCTTAAGTTACAACAAACTCAGACTCAAACCGAGAGTGTGAAAGTCGAGAAAAATTAGGTCGGTCCAGACCTAAACCTAATATTTAAATTCCTCTTTAACTCTTCTTTAAGACTAATCTTGACTTGTTTTGCTCATTGACAGGATGGCCTTCAATTTTCTTTAGTACAATCACCTTCATCTTATTTACAGATTGTTTGAGTTATTGGACTCATCGTGCTCTCCATACACGCTTTCTCTACAAACGTTTACACAAGGCTCATCATTTAATAAAAGTACCCACACCTTTTGCTTCTCATGCTTTTCATCCTGTTGATGGATTTGTTCAGGGTTTACCCTACCATATCTACATCTTTCTTTTCCCTATGCACAAATATGTCTTTCTTGTCTTGTTCCTTGTGGTCAACATTTGGACAGTTTCTATACATGATGGTGACTTTCGAGTACCATTAATCTTAAGATCATTGATCAACGGTTCAGCTCATCATTCTGATCATCATATGTACTATAATTTCAATTATGGACAATTTTTTACATTTTGGGATAAAATTGGTGGAAGTTATAGAGAACCGTCAGCCTTTTCGGGTGACTCGCCATTAGATCAATTACTTAAGAAAGGGATTTTACATAAGAAACAGAAGTGAATGAAATTGACTTCTATTTGTTATAATTATAATACTATACTACTGATTAATTACTTTAGAATTATATTTAACATATTATTATTATTATAATCTACAATAACATCTAATACAATAATAAATAATCTATATTTATATTATAATATTTAACGTTAATATTTCACTCCTGTGTAATAAAAAATATTTATATGAATTTTTAAGAATTTGTACAAATTTTATGTGTTTTTAGGATTGTATGGTTGGTTAGAACCTAAAAATCACTTTGCAAAGTCGACCTGTGATTGGTCGATTTTTTTGAAAAGTGGGCGTGGTTTACATCTGTTTTTATTCAAAATTTCGATTTCCCATGGTTTACTTTATATAAATCAGCCTTCAGGCTTTCTGATTTTATATAATAGCCTAGGGTTTTTATATATTTCAGGTTATATTCTATATTCTATTATTTTATTTGACCGATATGTTTGGTGTTTGGGAGGTTCCCTGATTATTCTTAACGCAATTTTTACTTTTCTGGAAACTCGACCTGTGATTGGTCAGTTTTGTCGACAAATTGGGCGTGGTTTGATTTGGTGTTTTATATGATAATCCGTTAGCTTTCTTTATTATAATCAGCCCTAAGGTTTCTTGCTTATATAAATAGCCTAGGGTTTTTATATATTTTCGTATAATTATTTTATAATTTTATGTGATTTTATGCTTTTAAGATGTATTTAAAAATTTTACATCTTAAATCACACATCCTAGAGTTTATCTCCTAACTGGCTAATTTTATTAAATAAGGCGTGGCTTAGGGTCAATTGTCGCGCGATAGCCGTATGTTTTTTTTTTGTTTGATAATTTATTCAAGTGTCAGAGAGCATCATTTTTATAAAAATGTTAATTTGCTAAGACACCCCCGCATACCCAGGACTAATTAAGTAAAATAATAATAAGTAATCTTAATTTTTAGAGTGATTTACACTTTGAATTGGCATGAGTTGGTTATAGCCCATATATGTTAACCTGTCCCGTTGGTTTCAGCCTCTATACAGAAGCTTCCTGAAGCCAACTTATTTTTGGTAACTTATTATGAGCTTTTATGCCTTTTTCATGCAATCGGCCTGTTGGATTCGACCTCTATTCAGAGGTCTCCTGAACCCAACAGGACTATGCTATGCTATGCTTTTTTACGCGCTGGTCTTAATGACCGCGGTTGACCCTAGCCTTCTAAGAAAATTTTTGGCAGCACTGCCTTACGCTTGCTGCACTTTGTAATGATAAAAAAATTACCCTAACTATTACGAATTTATGCGCTAACTTAAGGCTAACATTGCCTTATAATTATTAATTTTTAATAATTTAAATGACCAATGTTAATTTTGAAGAGTTGATTTGGTGGCTGGTGACCAATCTTCCAATGGTTGCTACGTGTGGGATGCAGTTCCTCCAATTGTCCAAAAGTGGATGATGATGGTGATGAGGAAGGTGATGGGGTCATGTGGAATGGGTCACCAGGTCACCACGACTTTCAATTTAAATTTAAATAAATTTTAAAATAAAATAAAGTAAATCAAAAAATCAAAAATAGAGAAGTATAGCAGAAACTGTTTATTTCTCAATAATTGAAATGGATCTAGCGTTGTCTTTTTACAACGCTCATACAACTTATATCGATGATATATATTTAACCTAGGGAGGGAGTCTTTAGGTTGTTACAGGAAAGGGATGAAGAGTTGGCTTCTTCTTGTTCCTGGTGTTGTTGTTTCTTGAGATGATGGAAACAGCAACACAGGAACGGGGTGATGAGGACGACGACGAGGGAACTCATGTTCCCTCATACTTGCATGAAAATGGTTTCCTTCGAACTGATGTAAAACCACTTCAACTTTTACAACCGAAAGGTCCAAGCTTCAGTGTCAAGGGGAATGTACTATCATGGCAAAAATTCAAAATGAGAATTGGGTAAGACCTTTTTCAATTAACAAAATTTTGAAGTAATAAATAATGAGGCAATTCCATACGCCTTTGTTAAGTTGTTAAATTTTTATAATGTTATTTTTCAAAATTTTGCTTAAACTACAACTGATTGGGTGCTGAAATATAATTTTGACTTTATGATGAAAAAACTTGACCTTACCTCATTACTGTTGACCATATATGTTGATTGTTGAACAAGAGTTCACAAATCAATTAATTAAAACAAATGAAACTAGCTCGATGATTGAGAAATGAAGAGAAGAAATAAGAAGAGAAAATAAGAACGAAAAAAGATACCCATGAGCTTGTTAAAGTTTAAACAAGAAAAAAAGTAAACAAGCCAATCAGAAGACTCGTTTCATACCTCACTANTGCTCGATGATTGAGAAATGAAGAGAAGAAATAAGAAGAGAAAATAAGAACGAAAAAAGATGCCCATGAGCTTGTTAAAGTTTAAACAAGAAAAAAAGTAAACAAGCCAATCAGAAGACTCGTTTCATACCTCACTAGGGTTATCAAATAACACTTTTTAAACTTAACAACTTTAAACAATTTCAGGAATACCCTCAATAATAAACATAATTATTATTATTATTACTTTAGATTCAACTATCGTGAGGGTCTTGTCCCCAGTGTTCGGCACCGATTTTTTCCCATCCTTTCCTCTCCCCATCTTTTTGTAAAAATTTCCTTTCCCCATCCATCTAAAAAAACGGCGTTACCCCATCCTCTCCTCTCCCCATTTTTTGAGAGAAATTCTCTCTCCACATTCTCTCCCATCCCCATCTTCCTAAGAAATATTTTTATCCCCATCCCTATCCCGAAAATTTATCGCCCATCTCCATCCAAATCCCATCTTTCCCATCCCCATCCAGGATGGGAAAGATGGGATGCAGAACACTGCTCCTAACTAATGTACCGCATGGCTCAGGTTTTGGCGTGAGCCAGAGCCAATGGCTCACACGAGCGGTGAGCCATCGCTCTGGTTCCGCACTTTTGTTGAGCTGGCTGATGAGCCAGAGCCATGGCTCATGGCTCAACATAAAAATTTTTTTTCCCGTCAATATACACATTTTGCTAAAAGTGAGAATGACCTAGTGAGGATAAGCCAACACAAATCATAATTATGAACTGGCTAAAGGCAAATTGACTTTCAGTGACCAAAAATTAAAAAAAAAAGTGATGATTTGGAAGAAAAAAAAATGAAAAATTAGGGGAAAAGTGGAAGAATTTAGGGGGAAAGTTGAGCCATTGAGNAGAAAAAAAAAATGAAAAATTAGGGGAAAAGTGGAAGAATTTAGGGGGAAAGTTGAGCCATTGAGCCATGGCTCACAAATTTCGTTGAGTCGGCTCATGAGCCATGGCTCTGGCTCAAAATTACTACATGAGCCAGAGCCATGCACTGGCTCTGCCTCAAGGATTTTTGTGAGCCAGCTCGAACTAGAGCCAGAGCCATTGAGCCATAGCCATGCGAAACACTACTCCTAACTTCGGAAGATCGAGTTGCGTAATTTAATTAACCAAGAAAGACCAACAGTGCTATACTTACTGAGAGAAGGCTTCACACAACACACAATATTTGCGATTAGTGGTTGTTGGGCAACCATTCATTGCATTTCAGTTTAGTTGAGATTAAACTTTTACCTTCATTGCCCATCTTTGTAAAAAATATTTCAATGCCGATCCTCTCCTCTCCCCATTTTTTGAAAGAAGTTTCATCTCCCCATCCTTTCCCTTCTCCATCTCTCTAACAACTATTTCCATCCCCATCCTTTGAGAGAAATTCTCTCTCCCCATCATCCTCTCCCATCCCCATCTTCCTAAGAAATATTTTTATCCCCATCCCCATCCCGGTAATTTATCGCCCATTCCCATCCAAATCCTATCCCCATCCAGGATGGGAAAGATGGGATGCCGAACACTGCTTGTCCTGCACAATGTGACGTATCAAGATGGCGACCAACTTCGTCCATTAATCTACAGAGCTTCATTGGCTGAAATGATTGTTCCTTATGGTGATCCTCGTCCAGTGTATCACAGGAAATGTGCTTACGACGTTGGTGAGTCTCGGTTACACTGAAATTTACAATTATTGATCACATTAGACACAAATTAGAATTTTTTTTTATCAATTAGGTGAATATGGATTGGGATTTTCAACAAATTCACTCAAACTTGGATGTGATTGCTTGGGAGCAATCAAATACTTTGATGGTGTCCTCAATAACCATAATGGAGAGCCAAACGTTATCAAAAATGCTATTTGTGTCCATGAAGAGGATGATGGGTTATTGTATAAACATACTGAATATCGAAACGCTAGGGTAACTGTAGCCAGCTCTCGGAAGCTTCTTGTTTCGTTCATTGTCACGGTTGCAAATTATGAGCATGCCTTCTACTGGAACTTCTATCAAGATGCTACGATTCATTTTGAAGTCAAGGTAATGTAAACATAAAATTTTATAATATAAGTGTAAAAGGGTGTGGTATACTCTGGTTATGATTAATGTGGTTAATTTTAATTTGACAGGCAACTGGTATCATCAGTACGATACCTCGATTGAACAGTAAAACAGTTCCATATGCAGCTCCTGTAGCAGAAGGTATCAACGGTCAATATCATCAACACATCTATGGGATGAGATTGGATACAATGTTCGATGGTCTTAAGAACACGGTTTACACTGTTGATGTTAGTCCATTAAAGAGTGATTTTGGCTCATTGGACAATCCATTTGGACAAGGTTTTACGACCTCGGTCACTCCATTCAAGTCCACTAAAGAAGGATTCTCAGATGCTTGTACAGAGAAGTCTCGATTTTGGATCATTGGTAATCAGAACAGTTTGCATGAAACAACCAGGAAGCCGACATCTTAGAAGCTTTATCCTGGTAATCCAATTTGGCTGATGGCAAAGCCAGGAAGCCATCAGCCATGTCTATGAACAAGCTGGATTTGCTCAACATACTGTTTGGGTCACGCCCTACAATGATGAACAAATTTTTCCAGGTAAATCATACTTTTCGTTTAATTTTTGAACAAATTTTATATAATTGACTAATAATTTTGAGTTTTTTGATCGATTCATAGCTGGAGATTACATCCACACGACAAACAAACTGAATGGCTTAGCCGAGTGGATGAAGGAAGACAAGAAGACGGAGAATCAGGACATTGTCCTCTGGCATGTCTTTGGCTCAACACATATTGTCAGAGTGGAAGACTTTCCAATAATGCCTGTGGAGTAAGTAACCTCTTCAAATTTCAAAAAAAAAATTTTTTTTTACAAAATGATGATTTTTATGAAGTAAAATTTGTTAATTTTGATTTGATTTCAGTCCTTGTGGATTTACTCCGAAGCCGTATATCTATAACGCACATACCGTTTGGAAATGGATCGACCATAAGTAACGGAAGCAACAATGCTTCTAACAATAGAAATTAATTATGCATTCAGCCATTTGCTAAGCAGCCAAGAGCTGTTGATTCTTCTTCTATTTTAAACGGGAAGTTATAAATTTATTATTCTAAACCTTATTATCGATTATATGGGAGATTTTATTTCTAAGTTACAAAATATACTTCGCATGTTGTAATAATTTAAATCAATTAATTTATGCGTTCTGCTAAAAATGTACAGGGTGAACCAACTTAATCCGGGCCTTCTTTCTTCGCCTTTCACCAAAAACGGCTTGGGGCAGGCGATAGACAATAGTAAATGATGGAAGTGAAGTTAATTTTATTGTAATCACTATAAAATATCTGTTCCGATGCAAAGCAATGGAGCAAAGCAGAGAGACAGAGAGAAGAGGGGTCGGCAGGTTCTCTGTTGAGTCAGGTGGAATAGATGACAAGGGATCGTACCCCATTCCTCTAGTTGCTCATTCTCTCAACTACCCATCTTTCAGCATTACAGAATCGCCTNCTGTTGATTCTTCTTCTATTTTAAACGGGAAGTTATAAATTTATTATTCTAAACCTTATTATCGATTATATGGGGGATTTTATTTCTAAGCTACAAAATATACTTCGCCTGTTGTAATAATTTAAATCAATTAATTTATGCGTTCTGCTAAAAATGTATTTAGCGTGAATAAAAAAAATGACTAAAATTGACTTGAATCAGTATTACAGAGAGTTTGGATTGATTTTGTTTCATACATTTGATGATCGAAAAGGTGACTAAATTTTAGGTACTAAGAAGAGCTGATAAAAGAAAAAATGCTTGGACTACGATGTCAACTTTGATTTCTTTCGATGATTGACGTGGAATAGAGTAGTAGAGAGTTGAACGGCTAGAAGAAGGTGCATTCTCTTCACACAGTCTTGTTTTTGGAGTACAAAAGACAGAATCCGGTGATAGGGAGAATTTTCGTAATATTTTTTCAGTTACTTCATTCTCATCGTCACTGTCTTCTCCAGAGTCGTTGGGAATGACTAATTTGACATACTTTGGTTTTGGTGAATCCAACAATGCGGGTTTCTTGGACATTGTTGAACTTGTAATCGATCGACCGATGTGTCGTTGAGATATAGATTCTTCAATTTCTGAGGGAACTCGTAAATACTGCTCAATTCGGAGATTAATCTGGAAACGAAAACAGAAGAAATTNGATTAATCTGGAAACGAAAACAGAAGAAATTTAATTCAAATTTTTCCGCCAATAAAAAGTGTCCATTTAAAATTTTCCCGCCAATGAAAAGTGTCCATTTAAAATTTTCCCGACAATCAAAAGTGTTCATTTAAAATTTTCCCGCCAATATAAAGTTCATTAAAAATTTTTCCCGCCAATAAAAAGTGTCCGTGNTTTAATTCAAATTTTTCCGCCAATAAAAAGTGTCCATTTAAAATTTTCCCGCCAATGAAAAGTGTCCATTTAAAAATTTTCCCGCCAATAAAAAGTGTCCGTTTTAAAATTTGAATTGAAATTACATGTTTTAAGAATGAAGGACGGAGAAGAGAGATCTGCTCATCGCGTGTTTGACTTGAAGTTGACAACAACGGTAAGAAATCCTCTTCTGAATAATTTAAACTATTTGGGATGATCTCGTTGTGACACATTGGACACCGTAGAACACCGTGACGAATCCATTGTTCAGCACATATGATGTGAGAAGCTAAAAAAAAAATATTTTTTTTTTCCAAAAATCAAGAAAATACAAACTAGTGGACTGATTTTAACCGGGTAAAGTAATTCGATTAATTTAATTTGTTTAAATCTAATTCATTTTTTGAAAATGTGCAAATTTACCATGTTTACAAGGAAAGACACAAATTCTAGCACCACTAGGAAATGTTTCATAGCACATAGAACAGCTGTCGTTATTTGAAAGTTCATCAGACCATTCAAGGAGTCGGAGCTTCCGTAAATCTTCTCTTAACTTTGCTCGACGTTTCATGTCTATTCTTCTTCTAATCTGGAATAATAAAAGGTCAAGGTAAAAAAACATAATCATATTTACAATAATTTATGTAATATGTAATTGTACAGGTGACAGGATCTGTCAGAGATACTGTTGTAAGGATATTCAAAATTTCAAATACACACAGGCAATCATTTTTCAATAAGTTAAATATTAACGTTTGAAACATTCAAATCAGATTGAATAAATTTGAAAACAGAGCCTAGTTGGGCAATCCTGTTCTCAAACTCAATACAACTCCGAACTCTCCTTCCTGGTCATTCATTGCCAGGTAAGAAGTCTACTGTCTCATTTATGAGTACAGTAGTGGAGATTGAGTCTTATGCTCAAATCCCCACCGATGTTAATTACTTTTAGTAGTAGTAATGATTCAAAAAAATTTATAAAATTTTTCGACTAATAATTTATTGTCTTTTGCTCTTTCAGTTTGAACAAAATGTTGAAAAGGCTCAAACAATATTAATCATTGACTAAATTCATTCACTTACCTTTCTACAGATGAGATATACCAAGTAAACAAAGACAAGGAATATAAAAAATCCTAAGATTCCAAATCCAATCAGTTCGAATACTTCTATCGTCATTGTTTACTTCTGATGAGTGATGCAAGATGGATTAATTACCTATACAAGAACAATCAGTGTGGATAATTTATTTACTTCACATTTTCTATATAGTACACTAACATATTATACAACCGGAAGTCAAAGGTAAAAGGATGAACTTTACCTGTGGATGGTAAGTCTTAATTCTTATAATAATTAAGCTTAGTTCTTTAAATCTAATTTAATTATCTTATATTATTATAATGTCAAACTTCATTAGTGTTTTATTACTTGATTAGATTACCTACAACAACAGTTTTGTAAATTCGCATGCTTACCTTATAACATTTGGCACAAGAGTAATTGAGCGCTTCTCAAAAGCAAAATCTTATTGATAATTTGTTCATTTAATAGGAGAAAATATTGAAATTGAAATAAGAGGAAAATGATGGTATCCTTACCATCGTCATTTTAAGTCAATATTTACGTCTTCTCTTCCTTAATCATACAAATTAGAGATCAAATTTCCGATAATGATCTTTACTATATATTCTTATGCTTTAGTCGTAGTTTGAACATAATTGTAAATTTTATATGCCTAGAGCTAAATTATTTAGTACATTAATCTGTTATTGATAATGATTAGACTAATCAATAATCAGTTATATTCAAACTGTGCTCTGAAGTGGAAGAACCATATATTACCAGCATTGTTGGAGCAATTCCAAGATAAAATTCATAAGTTCAGGTATAAAACATTATAAATCAAGACTATTAGTTCTATCTAACGTGTCTGTTTGGTTACCAGTTCCACTTTAATAATCGTTCTGAGTCTATATTTTTATGTAATCGTTAGAGTTTTCCTATAAAGGGATTAACTATATTAGTTCCACTTAATTATAATAAGATTTATTAATTTTTTTTGTTATTCTCAATTATTCCAGGAAAAAGAGAGAGAAAAGAGCAGTTGTTGGATCTACTCAGTTCAGTAGTGTCTGATCGTGCGACCGTAATCATGGATGATATCTTAGAATTCAGTGATAGACATTTCCTTACTCCTTATATCTACCCGGTGGAATGGACAGAGGACTCTTGGACACGTCAATTCCTCTCATTGATGTTTCTTGTGACATTTAATGGATACTTACTCTACTTAGCTACAGCTGGATTCAGTTATGTTTTTATATTTGACAAGCGTTTACTCAAGCACCCTCTCATTTTAGAGGTAAGGATTATGATTATCTAAATATGAAATTATGAGAACCAAAAAAAAAAAAACTGTTTTTTTTTTCTTCTTGATTTATCTATTCTGCTATGTAAAGAGAAAAAAATACGAAAAAAAAAAGGAAAAATTTTGATAATTGATTTCATAGTATTTTCAGGTGTGTTGGTAATTAAATTAAGCTTTTAATTAAGATATTTATAACTTTTTTTTTCTTTTTNAAAAAAAAAAATTTTGATAATTGATTGCATAGTATTTTCAGGTGTGTTGGTAATTAAATTAAGCTTTTAATTAAGATATTTATAACTTTTTTTTTCTTTTTTTTTTTTTTTTTTTTTT